>CM060409.1:164191933-164734433 GCA_030545235.1 Helianthus tuberosus
TTTTACTCAATGGAAAGGGGACAATATCCATTACATTGATCGAAACCTTACCGACAACCAAACTGAATTTCAAATAACCGTTTTGGTTTAGAGGATATTTGATATTTGAGTTTTTTTGGGGTTTCTAAGACGAATTGTATATATTAAATATGGCGTTTGAGTTTTTGTGTGTTTTTAATGGAAGGTCTGAGATGTTGTATATATATGATGTTTTTTGGCCGTTTTTTTAGGCGGGATTTTATTATAATTAAGTTTGTCGTTATATTTCTAATGGCGTTTTTTAGATTAGGATGGTGTGTGCTATTGTAGGTTAAGGCGGTAATTTTAATGGCGTTTTATTTCATGAGATGACGTTTTGTGTAGAGAAGTCAAAAGACTTTTTTACCCTTAATGAAGCGTGCCACAGCAATAAAAGTTGTGTTATTTACGAAAACGCCACCGCGTCATCTAGTCCATAGATTGTTTTAATCTGACGATCCATAACCGTTCTCTCCATTCTCACACTTTTCACCGTTTTTCTCTAAATTCTAACCCTTTAATATAGCAAACCATTGTTTTATATGATATTAACCCAAATATTAATTACATAATTGTTCCACTTGGACCCACCGTAAATGGTAATCACATATTCAGATTGAAATTTAGAAGGCACTTAATTTGACAGCTCAAACCTACATGCACCCATGTTCGTGAAAGTGGCTCGAGCACTACGTGTATTTAGCTTCATCATAGATTTAGAGTCCAATAGAACCCATTGAGTATGATTCAAGTTAAATATTACTTGCTGTCTAATTAATCAACCACAAACTTATGACACATGGCAGAGCATATAATCTTCGATGATATAATAGTTTAGAGACGGCAAGCTCGATCTATTTAAATATGCCACACAAAATAAAGTAAATGGTTACGAGTTCAAACAACATAAAACATATAGAACTTGTCTTTATTTGTGTTTTAACGAAACCAATATGTTTTGACGTGCATCTGTTAGATGGTTCTGGTCAAGAGCGGAACCAGAAAAGGGTCAAGATGGTCCACCGATCTCCGGTCACCATAACTTGTTAAATTTTTATATATAAAACTTGAGGGTTTTTTCTAGCAAAAACATGAGTTCAACCCCTAGCTAGTTGTAACAATGAGAACCTTTAAAAAGTTATGGTTCTGCTCCGAAGTTTAGAGTTGGGCCGGGTCGGGTCGAATCAAGAGCCATTTGGATCTCCAATAATTTAGATCAATCACATTTAACAATTTCAAATACTTTAAGTTTGACTATATATAGGGATTGAACATGCCTAATGCTATATATGCATATGCATGCATGTTTATTGGAGGTGGTAGTAGCATGGATATTGCAGTATTCGTGGCATGAGATTAACCACACAACAACGTTAGCAGACAGAAAACTGAACATGTTAGAACATACAACCTAGACATGATATCTTCATCATATTATTATATAACAAGAGGTTAAGGCTCATGTTTGGGAATATGGGAGCTAGCTTATAACCCTAACCGCCGTGTGCGTATGATGAATCCAGCTGGATTTAAGGATGAAAAAGTCTAAGAAAGTATACAATATTGTTTTCAGATTTTAAATGTGCATTGAATTTGGGAAGTTATGAGGAATAATCCAGAGTGTTTTGATGAGAATGAAACATAAGTTTCTTTTTTTCTGGTGGTTGTTTTTAATAAAGAATGCAATCATTGGATTACATGTGGCATTATTCTCCACTTCAGAACATGCCTCCCAATACAACCCTAAATCATCTAGCATCCGTACATTCGTTTTAGGTTAATTTCAATAAGAGGTGATATGGACCTCGTATAAGTTTAATTTACGTTTTGTTGTTTTTCTCTAATATTATTTACATTTCACCTTGTATAGGATCCGACCCGTGTATACTTAGATTATAACTCTTGTAGCTAGAGTTCCTTTCAATTGAGTCTAGCTATAAACGAAGGTTAATCACATCAGTCAATTAATCATGTTAATAGCTTGATCGTTTCTTGTTTTCATTTGCGTTATCGCGTTGCTTGATCTAAAAAAGCTGATCAATTTAGACGATCCATATTTTCTACTAATAAATATTAAATTTCGTTCTAACGAATATCTATATCTCCATAGGAATTGATGATTTGGAAAACCAAAAATACTTTAAGATGAAATTGTTCATATTGACCCTAGTATGTTTCACTGCGTTACAAATTTGTGAATTTCTGATACATGCATTTCAAAGTTAAACTTATATATGTAGTTATGATATAATTAATTGTGCTCTATGATATTTTTATAATGTTTTCGATTTTTTTATTTCAAATTTAATGATATAGACCAATTATATATAAAGAAAACATAAAATATTCCCATCCTTAGGTCTAGGCAGGTACACGTATCACCTCCAAAAGCTTAATATAACATATATTATCCATAAAATAAATAGTAATTAACCCACCTCAGAAAACATATATAAAAGGCCTCAATGCCACCACTATATTCCATCCATAATTGAGTTGATAAGTTAGAATAACAAAAGCTCAAACTCTATCCACTTTCTAAACAATCAAAAACTCTTTGTAGGTCAAGTTCTACAAGCCATGGGTGATCAAGATCTGCATCAAACACTTGGTGATTTATTAGAAATCAAAAGCAAATGCAACAACAATTCTTCAAGAAATCTATTATGGAAGAAACTTATGGAAGCTCAAGCCAAGTTGGCAGCAAAAGGAGGTCAAAAACATCATTCACACTCAGCCACAAAGAAGACTAGAACAACTCCCACAAGGAATAACACTCTAAAGATGATAAAAAGGAGGCGGGCTCGAAGGGCTGGTCAAGGTGGTTCTAGAAGGTCTACGATGATCGAAAAGAAGGTTCGAACCTTGAAGAAATTGATCCCAAATGGAAACTCATCTGTTGGTTTGGATGGGCTTTTAGTGATACTGCTGAATATATATCGAACTTACAAATGAGAGTGAGTATTATGCAAGCTGTGGTAAATGCATTGTCAAATCCGGAGTGAGTTTGGTTGTTTATTAATCCATCTGATTTATAAAATCATAATGAAGATGGTGTATGAGAAGAGTGATTATATGGTTTATTGTAGTTGATTAAAGATTCATATTATTGTCATGGTAATATATTTAATCTATTCGTTTACTTGCATTTTAATCCTAATCATGACATATAATCATGATTAATGTCCTTTAGTTTCTATCTTCAATTATTGTTTCTTTTAAAAGACAAGTGGCTCGACATAAGCGAACCATAACCATCGTTGTACACGCGTTGAACGGCTTAAAGCTAGCTAGCCGTATCCAACGTTGGGCATAAGCTAGGCTTGATTAAGGTTTCGTCATGTATAGGGCTACAAACGAACCAAACGTTCGGCAAACAGTTCGTGAACCGTTCGGCGGGAAATTCGTTTGTATTCGTTCGTTTACTAAACAAACGAACACGAACAAGAAATTCCGTTCATTTAGTTAAATGAAAAAACATGAACAGATGTCGTTTTGGTTCGTTTATGTTCATGAACGTTCGGTAACGTGTTCGTTTGTGTTCGATACTTCATTAGTGTTTTTTGTTTTTATATTTAATTAAATACTTCAAAATTCCAACAAATTAAATATCTAATAAGTGTCGGTGTATTATATATTCTGTTCATGAACGATTGTTTGTGTTCGTTTGTTTCCATTTGTGTTCATGAACATTAGTTTGTGCTCATTTGTGTTCGTCAATGTTCGTTGCCTAAAATTAACAAACAAACACAAACGAACACGAACAAGTTCATTTTCTTAACAAGCGAAAACGAACATAAAATCTCGTTCGATAAGTGTTCGTGAACGTTTCGCGAACACATATATTTCTTAACAAACGAACACGAATAAGGTCTTGTTCGTGTTCGTTCGGTTCGTTTGTAGCCCTAGTCATGTAGATTGAGACTCATTGAGCTAGTGGGGGCCTCTAGATTACTAATATTCACATTATTTGTTGGGTGTGCATAACAAGGAAAACTTTTACTTTGGATTCACAAGTTTTTGGAAATATTTAGGAATATGCTAACATTAACCTATTTTATTCATAATTTTACCAAGGGTGGTGGGGGACCCCACGCGATCGACGCCCAGATTCACGAGGATAGCTAGGGAACATCGCCGCAACCACCACGGGTTCACTATTCGGCTTCATTTTCGTGTCTATAAACCCGGGCCAGATGTATAATGCATTAAATGGAGATTCGACACAGTATTATTGGATGGAAGGGTTGAAATGAGCACCAAGTTCAACTAGATGGTAGCCCCCTCCTTTAAGGTTGATTTGGGTTAAGTGGTGATCAAAGGTAACAAAAACTTGAGGAATTTAGGGTTTTTTTTATTATTATTTAAGTGCTCAAGGAATTACAAATACAAAGCACTTTTTATATAGAGACTAATCTAGGGTTAGAAAACTTAATTCCCAAGTTAGGCCCAAGCCCACATAGAGATAACTAGGGGTTCTTTATTAAAAAAAGAATAATCTGCATAATTATCCCATAATTAACTGAGGTTCTAGAATATTCTAACACTCCCCCTCAAGTTGTGTAGTGGGATCCCCAATACCCAACTTGCACAATATATCCTCAAACGTTTTTACTACAACGGCCTTTGCAAGAATATCTACCAACTGGTCTTCAGATTTTATGCCCGGAAGTTTTATAGTGCCATCTTCAATTTTTTTCTTTTATAAAATGCTTGTCGATCTCGACGTGTTTTGTTCTATCATGTTGAACTGGACTTTCTGAAATTTTAATTGTAGCATCATTATCACACATCAACTGATTCAGACGCTTTAGTGGAAAACCAATTTCTACCATTAGTTTCTTCAGCCAAAGAATCTCTGTGATACCTTTCATAATGCCTCTGAATTCTGATTCGACACTTGACAAAGATACAACCTTCTGTTTCTTGCTTCTCCAAGTGACCAAGTTTCCTTCAACTAAGGTAAAAAATCCCGCAATAGACCGTCTATCATTTGGATTCCCACCCCAATCTGCATCACTATAAACTTTAACATCCAGGTGCCCATTTTTTCTAAACACTATACATCTTCCTGAAGTACCCTTAAGGAATCTTATAATTCTCATGCCTGCTTCCATATGTTCTACATGAGGTCGGTGCATAAATTGGCTTACAATTCCAACATCATAGGCAATGTCAGGTCTAGTATGTGCCTAGTAGATTAACTTTCCTACCAACCTTTGGTACCTTTCTCGATCAGCTAACTCAGTTTCTTCACTAGTTGTGAGTTTATGGTTCACCATCATTGGAGTGTCACTTGGTTTGCAATCTACCATGCCAGTTTCGGCTAACAAATCAAGAATATATCTCCGTTGGAAAATGAAAATTCCCTCTTGTGATCGAAGAACTTCAATCCCCAAGAAATACTTTAGCCCCCCAAGATCTTTCATCTCGAATTCTGAAAACAGATTCTTTCGAAGCAAAGCAATTTCTTTTTTATCGCTCCCCATTATGATCATATCATCAACATAGATTATTAAGCAAGTAACAAGATCCCCTCTCCATTTGAAAAAGAGGGTATGATCCGCATTACATTGTTTATACCCATATCGCTTCATAACCATCGTAAATCTTCCAAACCATGCGCGTGGAGACTGTTTGAGCCTGTACAAAGCCTTTTTGAGTTTGTATACCTCCCCGTCTTTAAAGTCACCACAGAACCCTGGCGGAGCTTCCATATAAACTTCTTCTTCTTGATTTCCATGTAGGAAAGCATTTTTAACATCAACAGAGAATAACACCCTAATTGTATCAATTTTGGCAACCAGGGAGAAGGTTTCAGAGTAGTCAATGCCGTGTGTCTGAGTGTACCCTTTAGCTACCAATCTTGCCTTATATCTTTTAGTCGTACCATCAGCCTTATACTTAATGGTAAACACCCACCTGCATCCAACCGGCTTCTTTCCTACCGGAAGCACATATTTTTCCCATATGCCATTTTTATAAGAGCTTTCATTTCTGTATTCATGGCCTCCTGCCATTCAATTTCCTTACTTCCTCTTAAGCAATCTTTGGAATTTTTTCCGAAATGAGGGTTACAGAAAAAGCTTTTGCAACATTAGCAACTCTCCCCCTATCTCCATTCACTGGATACCTAGAAGATCGAGACACATGCTCTGGAAAGTACCTATCAGTCGGCACTCCTCTATTTTTCCTTGGAGGTAAGACACGAGTCTGTGATTCTTTAGATTCAATATCTGGGACTGAACATTCAGGTTCAATATCTGGTTCTGAACCTTCATCATGACCAAAAACATTATTTACATCACGGATTTCAAGGTTAGGTTGAGACTCATTTACCACTCGTTGGACATTCTCTGAAGTAGATTCATTGGTTGTGGAAGCTGGTTCATCAGCCCTTTCTTTGTTGATTGGAGGTGACTCGGTGGCTCCATCTACAGGCTCTGTTAGAACAGTATCATGACAATTTAACCAATCTAGGGTTTCCCTAATGCTCTCCCCTGAAACACTAGGTTGGTCACTGTAGTAAAAGTCAGACTCTAAGAAGTCACAATCCATGGTGACATGAATGTGATGAGTAACTGGATTATAACATCGATATTCCCTTCTGATGAGTGCCATATCCTACAAGCACGCACTTTTCTGCGCATGCATCCAGTTTGTTCCTATCGGATTTGGGAATGTGGACAAACACAATACTCCCAAAAACCTGGGGTAAAAGAGTTAAGATGGAGGGAATCGGAACTTGACTTTCAAGTATTTGCAAAGGAGTTTTATGTTCAAGGATCTGTGTAGGAAGAAGATTAAGGAGATATACAGATGATGCTACCGCTTCTGGCCAAAAAGACTTAGGGACTTGAGATTCAGTCATCATAGCACGACACTTTTCAAGTAAAATTCGATTTTTTCGTTCTGTCACACCATTTTGTTGAGGTGTGTTGGGACAGGTTGTTTGATGAATAAGACAGTTTTCTTGAAAGAATTTTTGCATGGACTGGTTCACAAATTCTCCACCACTATCGGAGCGAAGAATTTGTATTTTTCTATGGAACTGGGTTCGAATGATTTTATAAAATATAAAGAATTTTTCAGGAACCTCCGATTTATGTTTCATAAAATACACCCACATCACTCTGGAACAGTCATCAACAAATAACACAAAATATCTAATTTGACTTTTATTAGAATTTGGAGCTGGACCCCAAACGTCTGAATGTATTAAGGAGAACACTGATTTAACCCTAGTATTACTTTGCTCAAAGGACACTTTATGATTAGGAAGAATACAAGTTTCACACTTTATATGAGTCGGTTTATTCGAAAAAAGACTCAGAAATAACAACTTAAGATACCCAAAAGACGGATGACCAAGACGATGATGCCATAACCAGATTTGTCTATCAACTGTTCCATGAGCAAGCATGGTATGTCCCTTGTAAGTCACCTCATCAACATAGTAGAGACTTCATCTCTCAGTACCACGCCCAATTATCTCCTTCGTAAGAATGTCCTGCAAAATCCAAAATTCAGGATACATCAGAACTAAACAATTCAATTCTTTCGTCACGTGACTGATAGACAACAACTTTGAGGATAATTTTGGGATATAAAGGCATTTGTCTAACTTCGTTTTCTTTGAAAGTTCAATTGAACCTCCCCCTTTGACCTCAACCCGTTCGCCACTAGCAGTTTCAATATAGGCTTTGGATGGGGGTGACATATTTAAAATATCTTTATAATCAGATGTCATAGTATCTGTAGCTCCACAACAAAAAAATCCATCCAGTTAAATTTTTTTGATGAGGAACTAACTTGATGAACTTTAGATTTTGAATCAACATTACTTGGGTTAGGTTCCTTGTCATGCTCAAAACAATAGGGACTAAAGTATTTAGGGTTAAGAATTAAAGGCTCAGGGTTGTAAATTTTCCCAAACCATTTACTTGGTGATGTTTGATTGATGCCCATAGCCACGTCCCCAAATCTAGCTTTTCCATCTTCTTGTTTTAACACCCCTGATTCACCACCGCTGGTGTCTGGTCCTCTAACGGCGGCCACCGCCTTGCCCCGTTGCCTCGGCTTCTCCCGCCATTCTGGTGTCACACCCCAACCGATGGCGGAAACATCGGGGCGCTGCACTAGGCGAACCAGATTGCTCAGAAGAATCCATAACAACTATTAAGTGGCAATATTTAAAAGGTTAATTGTCCCATACCAATCAACAAACATCCCACAAATAATTATTACAGATAACGAGTTTCTCTCAAACAAAACAAGTCCGATAACCTAGATTTCTATTTGTGTAGTTTCTAGACTGCCTATCTTGATTCAGCATAGCATAGCATCATATCAACCTATCACATACGTTAAAATAAAGTCAATACATAAAATATAAAGGTGAGTACACAAGTTTGCATAGCATATAGTAGAGAAAGCGTTTACGCATAACAAGCATTTATCACGTAACGGGCGAAGCAAGTAACTATCACACAATGTATACAACCTAACCACGAGACTGCGTTTTGGAGTATGCACGACGAATGTTCACCACTGCGAACACGTGAAGTAAAGTTAAGTGATCCCTAGCAACCCCCGTCCACCAAAGGTGCTGAGTCCAAACTATAGTACTATCGTTGCTAGAGGCGGTATAATGTAACACTGTATAAGCATAGTACAAGCATTCATAGGTCACGTATAGCATGCGGGAGCGGTTAGCATTATAAAGTGTTTGCGTTGTGTGTTGTGTTTTGATATAGAACTTATGTAACACCCAAAAGTGCGTTAAATGAAAATGGGTTCGAGTAAACTCACAGTATATGTTTAACAAGTAAACGCAGCCTTGATTGGATTGAAGGGAGCGCGTTGAGTTAGCCTAAGCATAGAACAGTAGCGTAAGCGTTGAACAAAGCGTAAACAGAATGTCGAATGGTTGAGTGTTCGAATGGTGATTCGAACGGATGGGTTTTCATTCGAGCGGATGGTCATCCGAGTGGATGACCATTCGAACGAATGGCCATTCGAATGAGTGTGTGTGTTTGTAAACCGTCTTAAAATTCAAAATTTCGTTAAATCGTTTAAACTTTGGAAATCATAGGGGACAGGTCATCCAGTCGGATGGTCATCCGAACGGATGGCCATTCGATCAGATGGTCTATTGTTCGAAATTTGGTAAAATTTTCGAAGTAACAGTTTTTGCGTTAATGGAGACGGCGTGACGATGTGTCAAACAATGGGAATACACCAAGACTAGCTCATTCGATCGGATGGGAACGACCCCTTTAGACAGACGGATTATGCTTGATGGTATTGCATGTTCGACCCATTAATCGGTCCATATCTCTGGTGGAAATCCGTTTTCAAGCCGGCTCTCGACTAAGGAACGAGTGGAGAGTCTGAATGAGCCCAGATTCCATCGGTTTTGTGTAGAAAGTTGAAGAAAAGTTGAAATAGATGAAAAGTGTTGAGATCTTGCAAAACTTAGTTGAAAAGTGGTGGAAATCTCTCAGATCTGAACCAATCTTGATGAGTTGGTGCCTCACAACAGTTTGCATAAGCAAGATGAGTGAAGACAGGCGATTTCGAGAGAAAAGTTAGTGTTTGTGTGTGATTTTGATGAAGAAGATGATGTAGAAGTGTTTAGTGATGAAGGTTGTACAAGATTTGAGGAGAAATACTTACGAAATAGCCTTGAATCTTGACGAAAAGTGTCTAAGAGCGACTTGAGTGTGTGGGAGCGGATGAGAGTGTCAACATCAGAGAATGAGGGTGTACGGGTACTATTTATAGGCGAGAGAGAGTAAGTCGGTGCGCGAAGTGCGAGGTGTCGGATGGCCTTTCAATCGAATGTCATCCGGTCGGATGTCCATTCGGACAGCCGAGTTGCGTTTGTTAGTTTTTCCAACTTTCATTTTGTTTGTTAAGTGTTGCGTTGCGTTTAATCGAGTTGCGAGTGATCGTTTGAGCGTATAAGCATTGCGTTTATAACCACATAACAAATAAATAATCAATCACACAAATAACACACATAACATAAGTAAATCCGCGTTTCAAGTTTGCGTTGCGATAGCGTGGTGATAGCGTTTAGTCTAAACAAGCGATGCAATCAAACAGTAGAATGCGTTTGTGTTTAAGTTGTAAGCGTTATAAATATTGTTTAAAAGCGATGACTACGTTTTGAATAAGATTTGTAATAAGCGTTTAAAATATGGTTTAACCCTTTAGCGTTAACCGAATCTCGGGAGTACAGGCGATCAAGAATGAAATTTCGATGACAGGTAACGATCCTTAAAGTCGGGTTGTTACAGCCTCTCCTACTTTAAGGAATTTCGTCCTGAAATTAAGGCGCAAGCGTAACAAAAAGTTGTGGATATTTAGCCTTCATATCACTTTCGAGTTCCTAAGTGAACTCGGCGCCGCGTTTTTCGTACCAGCGAACCTTCACTATAGGAATGCGAGAGCGTCGAAGTTTCTTGGTCTCTCGATCCATGATTTCTATTGGCTTTTCCACGAAGTGTAGAGTCTCGTTCACTTGCAAATTTTTGAGAGGCACGTGAAGATTTTCGTCGGCTAGACACTTTTTGAGGTTTGAGACGTGGAAAGTCGGGTGTACGTTGCTGAGTTCCTCTGGTAATTCGAGTCGGTAGGCCACCTTGCCAATTCTTTCCAGAATCTTAAAGGGACCCATGTATCGTGGCGCTAGCTTTCCTTTCTTGCCGAATCGGATCACCCCCTTCCAAGGTGAAACCTTTAGGAGTACGTGATCACTAACTTCAAACTCAAGGGGCTTACGGCGTAACTCTTCTGACAACTACGAGCTCTCAAGAGATTGTCTCGTATCTGGAGGATCTTGTCATTCGTTTCTTGTAATAACTCAGGACCGGTGATTTGAGCGTCTCCGATCTCGTGCCATACAATAGGCGATCGACATTTTCTTCCATATAATGCCTCAAAGGGTGCCATTTGAATACTAGCGTGATGACTGTTGTTGTACGAGAATTCTACTAGAGGTAAATGTGTATCCCAGTTACCACCAAAATCTATAACGCACGAACGAAGCAAGTCTTCAAGGGTCCAGATCGTGCGCTCAGTCTGACCGTCGGTCTGGGGATGGAAGGCGGTACTGAGATTAAGAGTAGTACCGAGAGCGGATTGGAATGTCTCCCAGAGACGTGAGGTGAATCGACCATCGCAGTCAGAGATGATGTCACGAGATGTCCCATGTCGACAAATGACTTCGTCGGTATAGATTCGTGCTAATTGTTTAACCTTGTAGTCTTCTCGTATCGGTAATAAGTGAGCGGATATCGTAAGACGATCAACGATAACCCAAATGCTATCGTGACCTGATGGAGTGCGAGGGAGTTTCGTAATGAAGTCCATAGCTATAGTCTCCCATTTCCATATCGGGGTCTCGGGTTGTTCGAGTAAGCCAGAGGTTCGTTGATGTTCAGCCTTAACTTTCAAGCAAGTTAGGCATTTTGAAACATAGAGAGGGATATCCTTCTTCATTCCTGGCCACCAATACCTGGAACGGAGGTCCTGATACATCTTATCGGCACCTGGATGAATAGAATATCGAGATTTGTGGGCTTTAGTCACCAATATCTCACGAAGATTATGACGACTAGGAATCCAAATTCGGTCGAGATAGTGAAAAATACCATTCGGTTTATTCACTAGTTGGTTTTCGGATCCAAGTATTCTTTCTTCCTTCAATGTGTTCTCGAGAAAACAAGCGTGTTGAGCGTCACGAATGAGAGCTTCGAGGTCGTGTTGGGCTTGAACGTTACGAACACTATGTAAATAGCTTCGTCGGCTAAGAGCATCGGCAATGACGTTTGCCTTTCCTGGGTGGTAGCGTACTCACAGTCGTAGTCGTTGAGAAGTTCAACCTATCTGCGTTGGCGCATGTTTAGTTCTTTCTGGTTCAAGATGTGTTGTAGGCTCTTATGATCGGTGAAGACCGTACACTTAGTATCGTACAGGTAGTGTCGCCAAATCTTTAATGCAAAAATAACTGCACCGAGTTCGAGATCATGGGTTGTGTAGTTCTTCTCGTGGACCTTGAGTTGGCGAGATGCGTACAGGATAACCTTATCTCGTTGCATAAAAACACAACCAAGACCTAGGTTAGAGGCATCGCAATAAACCACAAAGTCGTTGTTTCCATCGGGTAGCGTGAGTATGGGAGCGTTGCAAAGCATACGCTTAAGAGTTTGAAAGGCATCCTCTTGTCCAGTTCCCCAAACGAAAGGCTTGTCTTTATGTGCTAGAAAGGTGAGAGGAACGGTGATTTTTGAGAAATCAGTGATAAATCGACGGTAATAACCCGCCAATCCGAGAAAAGAACGAACTTCGGATGGGGTTTTCAGCGTAATCCAACTCTTAACTGCTTCAATCTTTGCGGGATCGACGTGAATACCTTGACTGTTAATGATGTGACCGAGAAATTGAACCTCCTTAAGCCAAAACTCACACTTGGAGAACTTGGCGTAGAGGCGATTACCTTGGAGAAATTCGAGAACTAGACGAAGATGTTGTGTCGCAACCCCTGCCCCCTTATCTGTCCCGGGAACGGGCCGCCGCGAGACCAGTTGTGGTGGTATCATTTTGTTTATTATTTTGGCAGCGGAAATTTCATCAGGACCGTAGTTAGGAAATGTTTATCAGAGTAAAACCACCATATTTTATATTAATAACCACATGGGTAAAACCCAAGTTTCTTATTACAACATAGGGATAAACCCTATTTTATTGAATTTAAAACATCGTCTTTTAGGTAACTTTTATAGCCACATTTTTCCAAGCCGTCAGTGCTCTCAAGCTGGCTTTCTTCTAATTTGGCTTTCACATTTTGTTACCTAAAACGCGTTTTAAAAATATTTGTCAGTGGGAAATACTGGTGAGTGAATCCCAGTTTAATCAAGAAGAGTTTTATCAATTAACACAGTATTGAGAGCTATCACATTGTTTATTTCTACACAATTACTCATTCAGTATTGTCAATCCTGACTGGTGGGTCATATTACACATTGGGTAACTCGTTGTCCAATTGTAACGTTTTCCACTTTTTATATACAAAACCCCAACATACCGGCAGTAATTGAAGAACTACAAAGACTCAATCTCTGCTTAATCATATTGTAAAGCATTTAAGGTTTTGTAAAACAGTTCACAAAAGGTTTATAAAAAGATGATAAACTCACATTGCTGTCTTAGACTTCTTTTAGGGTTTCCTGGTGATTTATCTATAATTTACACAAATGTACATATGTTAGTATAATAACCCTTTATTTATATTAACGATACCCTCCCCGAGACAGCATTCCAACGACTACGTCGGGCAGAACCACGACAGTCGTTACGGAACCCTGGATCAATCGGGCAGCGTATCTAATACGTAACTGGGGTTATAATACTTACAACAGAGCAGAACTTCGTTAATTAGGGGGATATTATACCCGATTATAGTGTCTACTCTCAGAAATTCGAGATAAAGAAAAGGAAATGAGCGAGTTTCAACTGAAGGCCCGATGCCCTCTTATATAGGGCCTGAAATTGGTTTCCTCGCGGCCCGCGTAGTAGGGGGTCTAGGCCGTAGTTGATCCGGGTCACGAATAGGTCCAACACGTGTTGCCACGTGTCATCACCGGGTGAGGTCTCGTTGTTGATCGCTCGCAGCCCGCGTAGGCAGTAGCCAAAGGCTACGCGCCTCGCAAGAGCCTCATTTTTCTTGTTTTTTATTTTATTTTTATAAAAATAAAGGTATTCGGGGTGCGTTTTCGCGTACGGGGTGTATTTTAGGACATATAAGGATATTAAAAAAATATATTAGGGTGTCAGAAAAATTTTAGGAAGGTTGTTATATCCTCCCCACCTTGTTTTAGAGCTCGTCCTCGAGGTCTACTGGAACAAGTGTGGATATTTCCTTTGGATTTCTGATTCAAGCTCCCATGTGTATTCTGGTCCTCTTTTGGAGTCCCACTTTACTTTGACCAGAACTAATCTCTTGTGTTTGAGATTCTTGACTTTCCTGTCTTCAATTTGTAGAGGTCTTTCTACAAATTTTAACTGTTCATTTACCTCTATATCCTTAAGAGGTACTATCAGTAATTTATCAGCAAAGCATTTCTTGAGATTAGATATATGAAATACATCATGTATTCCTGCCATTTCCTCTGGCAGTTGTAGCTGATAGGCTACAGGTCCTATTCTTCTAATAATCTCAAAAGGTCCAACATACCTGGGGCTTAGCTTTCCCCTCTTGATGAATCTTACCACTCCTTTCCAATGAGAGACTTTTAATAATACTTTATCTCCTTCTTGAAATTCCAACGGCTTTTGTCTGTTATCAGCATAACTCTTTTGTCGATCACGTGCTTCTTTCAGTCGTTCCTTGACTTGAATGATTTTGTCTGTTGTTTCTTGTACTATCTCAGGTCCAGATAGTTGATTTTCTCCGATTTCTGCCCAACAGACTGGAGTTCGGCACTTTCGTCCATAAAGTGCTTCGAATGGTGCAACATTGATACTTGTGTGATAACTATTATTATAAGAAAATTCTATCAATGGTAAGTGATCGTCCCAATTACCTCTGAAATCAATTACACAAGCTCTAAGCATGTCTTCCATTGTCTGAATTGTCCTTTCGCTTTGTCCGTCCGTTTGAGGATGATAAGCTGTGCTTAGATTTAACTTGGTTCCCATTGCTTTTTGGAAACTTGTCAAAAAATGAGAGGTAAAACGACTATCTCTGTTAGAAACAATTGATAGAGGAATTCCATGTAAAGAAACTACTTCATTTACATATAATTTAGCTAATTGTTCCACACTGAAAGTTTCCTTCATCGGTAGGAAATGAGCTGACTTGGTTAGCCTGTCTACAATCACCCAGATTGTATCATTACCTTTTCTTGTTTTGGGTAATTTAGTAACAAAATCCATTGTTATTAATTCCCATTTCCAAACAGGCATTTCTAACTGTTGCAGTAAACCTGAAGGTTTCTGATGTTCAGCTTTGACTTGTGAACAGGTTAAACATTTTGCAACATATGCTGCTATATCCTTTTTCATTCCTATCCACCAAAAAATATTTCTTAAATCTTGATACATCTTATCACTTCCAGGATGCATCGTATACTTAGACCTATGGGCTTCTTCTAATATACGGTGGCGTAGGTTTCCTAATTTAGGTATCCACATCCTTTTCTTATGGAATCTCCAAATTCCATCTGTTCCTTGTTCCAATTCCTTAATCATTCCTTTCAACTTTTCAGTATCATCCTTGATTACTGATTCTTGTGCCTTTCTAATCTGTTCATTTAAATCTACTTGTAGATTTAATTTAAGAGAACGTACTCTTTTTGTCTTTTCATGATACTTTCGGCTTAAAGCATCAGCAACTACATTTGCCTTTCCTAGATGATACTGGATTTCACAATCATAATCATTAAGCATTTCCATCCAGCGTCTTTGTCTCATATTCAACTCCTTTTGTCCGAAGACATACCTTAAACTCTTAAGGTCTGTGAAAATGGTAAACTTACTACCATATAGGTAATGTCTCCAAATCTTAAGAGCGAAAACTATAGCTCCTAACTCTAGATCATGGGTTGAATAATTCTCTTCATGATTCTTAAGCTGTCTAGAATTGTAAGCTATAACCTTTTGACGTTGCATCAATACACATCCATAACCTAACTTAGAAGCGTCACAATAGATTACAAAATCTTCAGTTCCTTTGGTAACACTAGTATGGGTGCATGGATTAATCGTTGCTTAATGATTTTAAAGGCTTCTTCTTGTTTTGGTCCCCATTCAAACTTAACGGATTTACAGGTCAGCTTAGGTAAGGGAATGGCTATTCTAGAAAAATCTCGAATAAATCTTCTATAATAACCGGCCAATCCTAAGAAACTTCTAACCTCGGTTGGTGATTCATGGGTTTTCCATTTGGTTATTGCCTCGATCTTGGTGGGATCTACAGGAATTCCTTCATGATCAACTAGATGTCCAAGAAATTGTACCTGTTCTAACCAAAACTCACACTTCGAAAACTTAGCATAAAGCTTCTCTTTTCTCAATAAACTTAGAAATGCGTGCAAATGCTTTACATGTTCTTCTTTACTCTTAGAGTAAATGAGAATATCATCTATAAAGACAATTATGAATTTATCCAAATATGGCTTACATATTCGGTTCATCATGTCCATGAATGCAGCTGGGGCATTGGTTAAACCAAATGGCATGACAGTAAATTCATAATGGCCAAACCTTGGTCTGAAAGCGGTCTTAGGAATGCCCTCTTCATGTACATTTAATTGATGATATCCTGACCTTAAATCAATTTTAGAGAAAAATCGTGCTCCTTGCAACTGATCAAAAAGATCATCAATTCTTGGTAATGGATACCGATTCTTAATTGTGACTTTGTTCAATTCATGGTAGTCAATGCACATACGCATTGATCTGTCCTTCTTTTTAACGAATAAGATCGGCGCTCCCCAGGGTGATGAACTTGGATGTATGAATCCTTTCTCTAACAATTCATCTAATTGTTTCTTTAGTTCCTGCATTTCTGCGGGTGCCAAACGGTAAGGTGCTTTGGCAATTGGTGCTGTCCCTGGTATTAGGTGGATTCTGAATTCAACTTCTCTGTCTGGAGGTTGCCCTGGTAGCTCTTCTGGAAATACATCTGAAAACTTGGATACTACTGGAATTGTCACACCCCGACCACGTAAAACAACAAATCGTGGTGGAAACGTCGGGGAGTGTTGTAACAGAATTATTGTTCCACAACCATGGTAATTAAAAAGTTATGTTTTATTCAACCAACAGAGAGTTACATTGTCTTAAAACAACTGGAACGAAGAGTTCATCACATAATTAAACTAGTTCCATCTTTATTTTTTAAGTCTCTAAGGCACATGTCCGCCCTAGTGTGTCACGAACATCCTAAGCAACAGCTCCTGAAAACACATGTGAAAATAGGCACGTCAGCATAAAAATGCCTGTAAGATACATAGGTTTTATGAAAATAGGATTCATGACTTGAGTTTAAAGAAATGTTTAATAAAAGTTAGTCATGAACCTTGTAAATTGTTTTGTTAACCAAAGTCTTGTGAAAAATATGTTGTTTGTGTAAAATGTATGAGTCCAAATTGTATGATCTAAATAACGCTACGACATGTAGTACAATACAAGCACTTATATATAGGAAGTACCATCGGCGTATCTAACATGCTTGTATCATACTACACACATCTCGTTACTTAAGTCACTCAGACAAACCATCAATGTATAAAGTCCATGTTTAAACCAATTGTCAAAAAGTCCTTGTATAAACCATGTCAAATGTTAAGAGTCCAAATGTAGTCAAGTAATGTGTAACAAATGTTATGTATGGTAAGTAAAGTGTATTCACATAAACCAAATGTAAAAATGTACAAAACAAGGTATTTTGAATATATCAAAAAGTTATGTTTTGTAAAGTAAATGCATGTCTTATTGATACAAACACTTATGTGGTAAGTTAACGCATACATTCAAGCCTTGAGACAGACGGATAACCCTAAGTCAAGGTTATCAAAAGAAATGTTTTCGGATTCAGTCATTCCATTCATCCAAACAAACCTAGGATGTCAGGAACGGGATTTGTCAAGTCCTATGGTACTATTACTTACTACCGAGCGGCGTAGCTAATGTTAATGAACGTATATAAGTCCCGTTTGTACAAACCAAATGTCATACCGATTGTAAACATGTTAAATGAAAACAATGTGCTAAGTATGCTAAGTTAACATACGAAGCAGAAAAGTCATGTCAATCAATGTGCTAGCATGCTCAGTCAACATACATAGCATAAATGTAAAGTAAAACAATGTACTAAGTAAGCTAAGTAAACATACATAGCAAAACAATGTAATGTAAATCATGTACTATAAATGTACTAACGAACATAGCAAGTATATGATGTGAAAACATGGAAAGCACGAAAGTAACAAGTAGGCACATGTGTTTCACCCCAAAACGGTTTGAAAACAGTAAAAGAGGGGTCTATGTACTCACCTTGATTTCGGGTAAGTCCAAACAAGTATGCAAAGTGTGAGAGTTTTGGCGGGAACAAGGTTTTTCCACGTTACTCTAATGGTTTCAACATGCACAAAATATTGCAATTGGTATCAACAAATATTGTTAATTGTAAACTGGAAACTAAGTCCATGGTGTTTGGTAGGGTTTGACAAAAACGGTAACTATGGGTTTGAACAACTTAATTGGGGAACTCGGTAAATAAGTAGGATTCAAAAGGATTATTTATGAGAAATATATTTTCTTAAAATAATCAACTATATATATATAATGCTAAAGTGAAATACATGATAATTATCTAACAATTATCTAAATAATTAATTTAAATCAGAAAAATTAATTAAAAATAATATTTTTAATTATGAACATATCACTGATTTAAGATAATTATTTTAGCCCTTGAAATCATTTTATATAAATAAAATGAATTAAAATGGTTATGATAACAATAAATAAGTTTATATAAGTTTAATTATCTAAATAATTAACTTTAATAAAGATTTAGGCTCTAAATTTATATAAACTCAGTAACATGTAAATTTTGTCATAAAAATAATTTCGGACAAAAATTATATAGTTATATAATTTAAATATATTAAATTAAACTATACTTTTAAGTGTAAATACTGATTTATTTATATAAATATCAAAATTCTATAAAATATCAGTAAGAATATTATTTTTGTAAAGGTTATCATTTAAAATAATTATCATAAAAACTTTAGTAATTATCTCATTAAAATCGATTTATTATAAATTTTTAAAGATTAAAACTGTTTTTAATTAAATAAAATAGTTTTATAAATAATTTGATAGGTTATATATTTTTAATAAATGTAGTAGTACTTAACAATGTTATAAAAATTAACAGAATGTAAAGATTATCAACAATAAAGGAAATAGAATAAATTGCATGTGCCCGGGTTCGAACCCGAGTCACTTGTTTGAGACTATTCATCTTCTTCCCCAAAATAGTCAAATCGAAAGTCAACAGTCCGATTAACGATCAAAACCAGGTTTATAATTCAATTACTTCTACAGAAACATTCTATAAGTATAAACAAACTGATTGCACGAATAAAAACGAACCGGTAACGATTGGAATGACGAAATCGACTAACTCCAGCGACTGTAAGTCCGGCGACGGTTGCAGGTTCGACAAACGGCAGATTTCGAGGTGTTAGTGAAAAATGAAGGCTGCAGGAGGTTCGAGGGAGGTTCAGGGACTCTAAATAACCCTCCAATTTGAACCGAAATCGACATAGATTAGTGGGATTTAACTCCACTTCAAATTTTATAAAAACTTTCAAAATCGATGATGTCAGGCACGTTTATGGGTAAATTAAACACGCATGCGGGTTGTTTACGAGGTATAGATTCCGCGTGCAAGTTTGTTGGGTAGAGAAGTCCACTAATCATGTGATTGGGTCGATTTCCGGTCATCAGTCGCGGGTGTTTGCAGGTTTGAATTATTATTTAATATTGTAATGTGTGTATATATATAATTCGGTTTCAAATATATACCGGATGAGGGCTTAGCCCGACTGGTCACAATGTCACTTGTTATATGAAAGGTCCCGAGTTCGATCCCCCTAGTGACCGGTTTTGTTGTTTTATTTTTTTAAAATTTACACTTTAGTCCTAGGGTTTTAGAAAAAGACATAAACAACCCCTGTAATAGTTAGTTAAATAGACTAACTAGGTTAGTTTTTTTTTTAAGAATTCCTTGTATAAAAGATAACCCGGTTAGGACTATCAGTTAAAATAGTTTCTAAAATGACCATTTTGGTCCCTGAAGTATAAGTTTAAGAGAATGACTATAAGGACCCTATACTTTTTTATTCAAAATTTAAAAGTTTATTTTATTTATAAAACAAGTTTCAAAAATGACACTAAGGTCCCTAAACTTATAGTTTTAAAAAATTACCTTTTTAACCCGAACTTATAAGATTTCAGAAATGACAACTTAGTCCCCGGACTTTTGTACTTTCTAAAAAAAGACGGTTTTAGTCCTCAGACTTAAAAATCAAAGTTTTCAAGCAAGTTTCAAGGAATGACAATTAGGTCCCTCAACTTATATTTTTACATAATGACGTATTAGGCCCTTGTAACTAATGTAGCCTTGTTTGTAAGTATGAAACTCAATCAAATTTGCAAATATTCACGTGTTTGTGCCGGTAAATCATGTAAAAGCATGAAACAAAGCATGTATCAAACAAATTGCATTTCGATATACGATAACTGCTATTATGTGCATCAAACAAGTACATGTTTGAAAATCGAGGTGGTTACAGGAATATCCTTTAATTCTTTTCCTTTAGTGTTAGTGATTATAGAAATCAAACACACTAATGATCCTTTTCTTATATAACTTCTTGTTTTCATCACAGAGATGAATTTAGTGGATCTAGAGGTTTAATTTCCTTTAATTGTGATCTTTTCACCCCTTGGTGAATTTACTTGAATTGACTTTTGATCACATAGAATACTGGCTTTATTGGTTATTAACCAATCCATTCCTAACACAACATCAAATCCTGCCAGATTCATGGGGTAAAGATTTGCAATAAATTTCTGATTTAGAATTTTTATTCTTGCTCCCTGCAAGATCTCAGAAATCTTAATGGTTTCCCCATTTGCTGTCTCTACCAGACATTCTTGTAGAAGTTTAGTTAATGATTGATTAAGAATTTTGCAAAATGAAGTATTAATAAAACTTTGATTTGCACCAGAGTCAAATAATACTTTAGCAAAAACATCATTAACTAAAAACGTACCGGTGATCACATCCGGGATCATCTTTGCTTCTTCTGCAGTCAGAACAAATGCTCTAGCATTTTTAGTATTCTTGGTGTTCGTAGCTGGAGCTAGCTTTGGACAGTTAGGCTTGATGTGGCCTTGTTCTCCGCAGTTGTAGCATATCCCGTTGCTAATCTTTTTCCTGCAATCTTCCTTCTTGTGTCCCGATATTTTGCAGAAGTTACAGTTTATAGAACATCTTCCGGAATGCTTCCTTTTGCAATACTTACAGTAGGGTGCAGAGGTAGAACCTACATTTCTCCCACGGTTAGTATTTCCAAAACGGAATTCTTGTGTAAGCTTCTGGGTTAGGTTCCTCATTTGATCCTCTTTTCGTGTACGGACTAATTCATCTGTCAAGGTATTGGCTAGTTCTACAGCTTCTTCTATAGTTTGAGGTCTAGCCGCCTTGACTACATGCCTTATCTCTCCAATTAATCCCCAGATGTAACGGGAGATTAATATTGGTTCAGGTGAAGCAAGGGTTGGCACTATTCTAGCATATTCAAAGAATAACTTAGTGTACCCCTTACTATCCACACCAGTCATTCTAAGGTTTAAGAACTTGTTTGCTATCTGTTCTTTTTCATTAGGAGGGCAGAATTTCCTTTCTACCATGTTTTTAAACTCCTCCCATTCCATATTGTAAGTTCTATCACTTCCTCTAGTCTGGAGGATAGTGTTCCACCATTCTAGTGTTGAATTCTTAAATAGATTGGAAGCAAACATTATCTTATCCTCTTCCGCACATTTACTTATTCTTAAGACTGCCTCAGTCTTTTCTATTCAGCGTAGAACTGCAACGGCCCCTTCATTGCCCGAGAATTCCATTGGTTTACAAGACCATAATTCTTTATAAGAACAATCGTAAGACACGGTTCTTCTTCTTTTGGGAATGGGCACTTGAACTATAGGTCCATTGTTCACGCTGTGTTCAGGTTCAGTTGGTCGCTTACTGCTATGTTTACTTTTATTATCTGCTTCCCTAACCGTTTGAATAATATATGGCATTGCATCTATTATTCCTTGTGCCACTACGTGTTGGATGGCACTGTTATCCACTTGGTTTCCATTGTTGTTGTTCAGATTTTCGTTACCCGGGTTATTGTTACTCTGGTTATCGTTATTCAAATTTTCCTGATTCACTTCTTCGTTCATCTGAATTTTAAACAATTATCACGTATTAATATCACAAGATAATATCTTAATATGATCAATCACATGACATGCATTTTGATAAAAAAACGTCGAGCATTGCAACTTTACTCTTTTCTATTATAGTATGCATCTAATACAAACCGATACTAAAATTAAAATTACAGTACTACTATGCATCGCTAACCACAAAGTAGTCTATAGTACAACATATATTATTATTATATATATAAATATATATATTTTTTTCAAACATATTATATATATATTATTATATTATTATTATTACCAACTCCATCATCATCTTTACTGGTCTGGATTCATCTAGTAATCCATATGGTGCTCGTCATATTTCTAAACGAGTCGCTCTCCTACCTGCCTCATCCTGTCACTACTCTCTAAGATTTCTTCTCCGAAAGTTCGGAGCTCATGCACATTTTCTGCACTCATTGGGGGTGCAGGTGCTGGTACTGGGTCTGGGTACTGGGGCATGGGATTCTCCTGAGGGTACGGATTCTCTAAGATCTCCCTAATGTATTCATCGTTGTCATAGTAGGGATCTAGAGGGTCCAGACCTGGATATGCTGCTAAGTTCGACATGGTTTCGTCGTTTAGGTGATAGCGTGGCACATAATCCCTATGATCATCGAACCATGGATCAGAATTTGGATCTAAGGGATTAGGCGCTGGTATCCTAGGTATCTCCTCAGGGTTGAAATCATGCATTTCTTTCTCCATCGGCAGAGTGGGGAACAAAGGTAAGGGTTGTGGGGCTACTAGTTGTTCCAGATTTGGGTCGACAGCAGTTGTTGCTAGGATATGAAAATTAGCTAAGCTCCTATTAAGCATATCCTGTGTATGGGCATCTGACTCTCGCTTAGCGGCTGCTAGGACTCTTTGTTGTTGCAACTTTCGCATTCTTTTCCTACGCTCGAATGCTCCCTTACTGAACCATCCTCTCTTTTTCTATGGGAATGGTTCTTCAGACTGAGCCTTAAAGACAAACATCCCTTCTTCCTGATCAGCAGAATACCCAGAGAGGGTAGGCTGGGAAGAAGTACCTTCACTCCTAGGTGAATCAGACAACTGACGATACACGTCCGAGGGTCCTTGATTACTCATACTGTAAACTAACAAATAGTCAAATAACACATAACAATAAAATAACAATAATTTATTTCCTAACAATTTGGATAATATATTGATGTTAGCAGAACACTTATGTGGCTGAATCAGTGGCTTAGCTCTGATACCACCTTCTGTCGTAACCCCCGCCCCCTTATCTGTCCCGGGAACGGGCCACCGCGAGACCAATTATGTTGGTATCATTTTATTTATTATTTTGGCAGTGGAAATTTCATCAGGACCGTAGTTAGGAAATGTTTATCAGAGTAAAACCATCATATTTTATATTAATAACCACATGGGTAAAACCCAAATTCTTATTACAACACAGGGATAAACCCTATTTTATTGAATTTAAAACATCGTCTTTTTGGTAACTTTTATAGCCACATTTTCCAAGCCGTCAGTGCTCTCATGCTGGCTTTCTTCTAATTTGGCTTTCACATTTTGTTACCTAAAACGCGTTTTAAAAATATTTGTCAGTGGGAAATACTGGTGAGTGAATCCCAGTTTAATCAAGAAGAGTTTTATCAATTAACACAGTATTGAGAGCTATCATATTGTTTATTTCTACACAATTACTCATTCAGCATTGTTAATCCTGACTGGTGGGTCATATTACACATTGGCTAACTCGTTGTCCAATTGTAACGTGTTCCACATTTTGTATATAAAACCCCAACATACCGGCAGTAATTGAAGAACTACAAAGACTCAATCATTGCTTAATCATATTGTAAAGCATTTAAGGTTTTGTAAAACAGTTCACAAAAGGTTTACAAAAAGAGGATAAACTCACATTGTTGTCTTAGACTTCTTTTAGGGTTCCTGGTGATTTATCTATAATTTACGCAAATTTACATATGTTAGTATAATAACCCTTTATTTATATTAACGATACCCTCCCCGAGACGGCATTCCAACGACTACGTCGGGCAGAACCACGACAGTCATTACGAAACCCTGGATCAATCGGGCAGCGTATCTAATACGTAACTAGGGTTATAATACTTACAACAGTGTAGAACTTCGTTAATTAGGGGGATATTATACCCGATTATAGTGTCTACTATCAGAAATTCGAGATAAAGAAAAGGAAATGAGCGAGTTTCAACTGAAGGCCCGATGCCCTCTTATATAGGGCCTGAAATTGGTTTCCTCGCGGCCCGTGTAAGGTTAGACCTCGGGCTACGCGGCCCGCGTAGTAGGGGGTCTAGGCCGTAGCTAGGGCTGTAAACGAACCGAACGTTCAGCGAACAGTTCGTGAACCGTTCGGCGGGAAGTTCGTTTATGTTTGTTCGTTTAATAAACGAACGAACATGAACAAGAAATTTCGTTCGATTAGTTAAATGAACGAACATGAACAGAGGTCTCGTTCGTTCGATTGTGTTCGTGAACGTTCGGTAAGGTGTTCGGACGTGTTCGTGAACATTCGTTGATTTGCGTTCGTTTATGTTCGTATGTTTGTGTTTTAATTGAAGATCTTTGTACTTTCTTATATTTTATTTGTACTTTTTATATTATTAAACTTTTATTTATTTTATTTCCCTAACTGTTAAACTAGGAAACCCACTTTCACCTTGTTTATGCATCATTTCCCTTTCATTTCTCATTATTTACATCCACGAATACAATCGACCTCCGTTCCACAATAAGGGATTCAAGTTCGAGTGTTACTCTCTGGGCCATCTATCTTTATCCTTCGTCACGTTCACCAAATTTATTTGTGTTCATGAACCGTTCGCGAACACGCTCATTTCCTTAATGAACGAACACGAACATAAAATCTCGTTCGGTAAGTGTTCATGAACCGTTCGTGAACACATTTGTTTCCTTAACGAACGAACACGAACAAGGCCTTGTTCGTGTTCGTTCGGTTCGTTTACAGCCCTAGCCGTAGCTGATCCGGGTCACGAATAGGTCCAACACGTGTTGCCACGTGTCATCACCGGGTGAGGCCTTGTTGTTGATCGCTCGCGGCCCGCGTAGGCAGTAGCCAAAGGCTACGCGCCCCGTGAGAGCCTCATTTTTCTTGTTTTTTGTTTTATTTTTATAAAAATAAAGGTATTCGGGGTCCGTTTTCGCGTACGGGTGTATTTTAGGACATATAAGGATATTAAAAAAATATATTAGGGTGTTAGAAAAATTTTAGGAGGGTTGTTATATGTTGTGCGTGTTCGGCTCTCGATTTCAAATAGATAAGGATATCATCGATAAACACGATGACGAAGCGATCAAGAAAGGGTTTACACACACAGTGCATCAAATCCATGAAGACTGCAGGTGCGTTTGTGAGACCAAAAGGCATGACTACGAATTCGTAATGGCCATAACGGGTACGAAAAGCGGTTTTAGGGATGTCTTGCTTCTGAATTTGCAATTGTTGATAGCCAGAACGTAGATCGATCTTAGAGAAACACATAGCTCCTTGCAGTTGATCAAATAAATCGTCGATTCGAGGTAGAGGGTAGCGATGATGGTGAGCTTTTTGAGTTCCCTATAATCGATGCACATTCGGAATGATCCATCCTTCTTTTTCACAAAAAGGACAGGTGTGGCCCATGGTGATGTGCTAGGGCCTATGAAGCCTTTATCAAGTAATTCCAGGAGTTGGCTAGAAAGTTCACGCAGTTTTGATGGTGTGAGGCGATAAGGGGCTTTAGCAACAGGGTTAGCTCCACGGATAAGGTCGATGCGAAAATCGATATCACGAGTAGGGGTAGACTGGGTAAATCATCGGGAAAGACATTAGGAAAATCACGAACCACAAGTACCTTTTCTATCGGCTTCTTTTCCTCCTCCGCTGCTACAATGTGAGCTAAGAAAGCTAAGTATTCCTTGCGGAGATACTTGCTAGCTTTGATACATGACATCAGTTTCAATTAGGGGTGTTCAAAAAACTCATGGCTCGTAGCTCGCTCGAAACTCGCTCGAAAAAAGCTCGAAGAAAGCTCGGCTCGAAATTGGCTCGGTTGTAAACGAGCCAGCTCGGATCGGTTTCTAAACGAGCCAAGCTAGAGCTTGGCCTGGCTCAGCTCATGGGCTAGTGAGCTGACTCGATAAGGTTTACATCCTTTATTTTTTTGTCCCACATCGCTTAGAAAACAAAAACTAAGAGGATATCTCCCTAATAAAAGAAGGTAAAGACAATGTATAAAGTGAATTAACTATTTATACTTGCATATTTAGTCATATGGTTAGATTAAATGGCAATTATGACCCTTAGTCTCTGAAGAAATTCATTTTTAAGTAGTAAATTTTGCGGTTTTTTGTTAGTTCGAGCTAGATCGAGCCGAGCCGAGCTAGCTCGAATTCTAATCGAGTTGAGCTCGAGCCTCAAATCTCAGCTCGATTTGAAATTCAAGCTCGAGCCGAGCCAGCTCGAATCGAGTTCGAGCCGAGCTAGGTCTAGCTGGGCTTGACTCGGCTCGTTTACAGCCCTAGTTTCAATTCTTTCGAGGATACTTCGCCATAAACACAGAGTTGATCACCGTTTGAAAAAGAGAAATTGATCATCTTTTCGAAACAAACAACTTCAACACGATTTTCACGAAGAAAATCCACGCCTACTATGATATCAAAACTACCAAGTTGCATTGGGATGAGATTGATTGGGAAAACGTGATTGTTGAGTTTGAGAGTACAATCACGGAGAACAGAGCTGACGATGGCGGTTCTTCCGGTGGCAATTTCTACGTTGAACATCGTTGGGAGGTTAGCGCATTTACGGTTTAGGAGCTTTTCGAATTCAAGCAGCACAAAACAGTTATCAGCTCCAGTATCAAACAAACACGAAGCTTAAATACCGTTAACAAGGAACGTACCATTGACAACGTTGTTGTCAGTTTGAGCCTGGCGGACATTGATGTTGAAAGTTCTTCCGTGGGCTGCTTGCTGTTGTTGCTGCTGCTGATGAGGCTGCGGCTACTGTGGTTGTTGCTGCTGCTGCGGTGGTTGCTGCGTTTCTTGTTTCACCACACGGTTCGGGCAGACGTTAGCAAAATGATTCGGGTCACCACAAGAGTAGCAAGCTCGCGCATGAACAACAGGTGCAGGAGCTGCTTGGTTGACCTGAGGAGCAGGGAGTGGAGCTGGTGGTGCTGGGGGAGCTTGAGCTGCTTTCTGGCGTGGGCCTGAACGGCAGTGAGCGGTAAAGTGCCCATAGATGTTGCAGTTTGCACAGAAACGACAATTTACCCCTGCAGGGTAGTGATAGGTGCAAGTAGGGCATAGAGGATGAACACCAGTATACGCACGCTTAGCAGGCGGTGCATTGGTAACAGGTGCTTGGCGATTCTGATTGTTGGGTTGAGTAGGGACGGCGTTTGGTGGAGCGGAGGTAGTAGCATAGTTCTTGTTGTTGTTGCTCTTGCGCTTGTGGTTCTGACGTGAAGACTTAGAAACCTGAGATGCTGCGGTGTCGGTAGCGGGAGTAGCAATGACCTAGTTGAGACCCTTGGTTGAGGTTTTGAAATACCCAGCTAAGACTCACTTGTCCTTGATCTCAGCTGCGAGTCGGTAAGTCTCCTCAATAGCAGCAGGTTTAACTGCTTGGACAAAGTCGGCTACACAGTCGGGAAGGGCTCGAATGTACTTCTTGATTGTCATATCAGGTGTTGCCACCTGACTAGGACAGATAATACTCAGCTGCTTGAAGCGAGCGGTGAGACCAGCGTTGTCACCTCCTTCCTGCTTGATATGCCAGAATTCGTTCTCCAGCTTTTGCACTTCATGAGGAGGACAAAACTCCTTCATCATAAGCACCCTGAGTTCCTCCCACGAAAGGCCATAAGTCGCATCATTACCGCACCTGTTGCGCTCAGCAGTCAACCAATCCAGAGCCTGGAATGAAAGACTCCGGTAGCATTCACAGTACGCAGATTCTCTGGGCATCCGCTTTGCTTGAAGGTGACTTTGATAGAGTCAAACCACTAGAACATAGCACTGGGTCCATCTTCGCAAGTGAAGTTTGCAGGACCGCAGGCCTTGAATTGTTTGAAGCTGAAAGGTGTTTTCGGAGCTTCAGCCTTTAAGTCGACGGATGATTTGTTGCTGACCTCGTTGATTTCACTGACAATCTGAGGTATGACTTTAGCCATTTCCTTGGCTACCAGTGAAGTTATACGCTTGTCATCATGGTTTCGTCGAGCGGCGCGATGAGTGTGAGAACCAAATGATGACATTTTCTGCAGCAGACATCGTCATGTGATTTAGATGAGATTCGATCATATCAGGTCTTGAAAAGTTTAGCATTCAACCAACATACTTATTATTCTTATTAGGTAAGGCATAGGAACACGTAGGCATATAAACACATAGGCACATAGTCACGTAGGCACATAATCCACATAGGCACATAGGAGCACATAATCCACGTAAGCACATATTTTGCACGTATTCACCTACATATTTTGCACGTATTCACCTATCTTTCAAAGTTGCGTAGTGCGTTCGAGATTTGCGAGCGATAGCGAGTAGCATAGCGTACGAGAGTCCTTAGCTTGATTGCGATTAGTTAGCGTTTAGGATCCGATAGCTGTGCGAGTTGTGCGTGTTTAGCGGAGTGATGAAAGCGAAAAGCGTAAAATCTCCAAAATTGAAACATATAAACACATAAAATCGATAACTTTATAAAAATCAGCGGCTGCGGGCTCAGAATCAAAACAGAGTGTCTTGGGTGTTAGACATCGACTATCCAAAGTGATTCGACTATCCTCAACGAGATCGAGTACACGCTTTGGCCTAATAGACTGTGCTCTCACCGAAATACGGCGAACGACACTCATCCTTTCGGTTACTACGTGACTCAAGTCGTTGGAATCCATCGAGACTTTGGTGAGAGTTTTGTAAAATTCAAAGTAGGGAGTGGAACATGTCATTAAGATGCGGGTTTCACCCCTAACTTAACAACATCGTTCCTAAGAGTGTGGTAAAACCACGGAATAGAGATGGAGATTCTCTGCCGAGGTTTGGATATCACTCCTAACTCAACAGAGGTTCTCGTGCTGAGAGTAAAAACACGCGTAGAGTGAGTGATCTTTATCGAGAGTTCTTGGTTTTCACACCTATTCTCGACGCAATCACTCGTTTGTGTTATGCGAGTGTTTTCGAAAACGTGTGTATTGTGTCGGCCTTAGGAAAGGCTGCCTTCGCGTGAAACTGTAGTATGCGGGTTCGCATGAAGTTATAGTTTTTGCGAGTTCGAACGAGAGTATCAAAAGCATGCTCGTACAAAACCCCTACTGGGTTCGTACCAAGCGGTCTGTTGGTACTTAGACTATAGACGAGGCCAAATCCTATGACACGACCTAATTCCCTATAGTTATGGCTCTGATACCAATCTGTCACACCCCAACCGATGGCGAAAACATCGGGGCGTGACACTAGGCGAACCAGATTGCACAAGAGAATCCATAACAACTATTAAGTGGCAATATTTAAAAGGTTAATTGCCCCATACCAATCAAAAAACATCCCACAAACAATTATTACAGATAACGAGTTTCTCTCAAACAAAACAAGTCCGACAACCTAGATTTCTATTTGTGTAGTTTCTAGACTGCCTATCTTGATTCAGCATAGCATAGAATCCTATCAACCTGTCACATATGTTAAAATAAAGTCAATACATAAAATGCAAAGGTGAGTACACAAGTTTGCATAGCATATAGTAGAGAAAGTGTTTACGCATAACCAGCATGTATCACGTAACGGGCGAAGCAAGTAACTATCACACAATGTATACAACCTAACCACAAGACTGTGTTTTGGAGTAAGTGCGACACATGTTCACCACTGCGAACACGTGAAGTAAAGTTAAGTGATCCCCAGCAACCCCCGTCCACGACAGGTGCTGAGTCCAAATGTCTCAACCCCCGTCCCCTAACTACCCGGGAACGGGCGGCCGCGGCCAGTTTTGGTGGTATTGGTGTTTATCATTTTGGTAGCGGAAATTTCATCAGGACCGTAGTTAGGAAATATTTTATCAAAGTAAAATACCACGCTTTTATAATATTAAACATATGGGAAAATCCAAGGTTTCAAATACACACATTTTCATAGCGATAAACCCTATTTTATTTAAATAAAACATCTCTTTATTTTAGGTAACTTTATAGCCACTTTTCCAAGCCTTCAGTGCTGTCCAGCTGGCTTCTATTTGGCTTTCAATTTTGTTACCTGAAACGCGTTTAAAAACATTTTTTGTAACGCCCCAAAATCCAGATGTTATATATTCGAGATATGTCCTTATGCGTTATGTTATGAAATAAATAACTAGGCCATTTAACTAGGTTAAATGCCCGGTTTAGACTATTAAAAGAGAAAAGTAGTGCCAAATATGTTTTAAAGGCAAACTCGAGGGGTTAAAGTGTATAAGATGAAATGTTGAGTTAAATAAGAAAATATCACACACAAACACACATTCTGCGTGTGTTCTCGATGGTTCAGGAGCTCAACCCTAACTCAACCTTAAAGCTTCAAATTGAAGAATGAATCAAGGCCCAAATTCACAACCGAGCATGAATTTGTGATCACCTTCACAAGGGGATCGTAAGGTATGTCTTAAATCAAAGATTGGTGATCATGTGTGAAGTGGGTTATGTTCTAATCCGTAAGTTAATGTGAAATTGATCATGTATAAGTGTTAGAATCGTCATATAGAACATAGGTTATGTATGGTTTGTGTTAATTTGATGTTTAGAGGTGAAACCCATTTGTTTTGGTAAGGATGATGACTTGAATGATCATCCATGTTCAATTCTTGTTGATTGTTGATGAATTATGATGGGTATGATGAATTCTTGTGAGTTGAATTGAAAGAAATGTGGTGGTGATATGTTTGATGTTTATGTGTGAATGTTATATGTTGATTACTAGTAGGATTTGATGAATTATATATGAACTTGGAAGATTTATGCATAAATTAGTTGTACGTTATGCTTAAAAGATGGTACACACATCAAGCGTATGACAAAATGTATATAGTATTGTCCGTATGGTCAATTATGATGTTACGAGTATATGATGATGAGTCGATAGTTAAATATGGTTAATAGTTGACTTCTGAAAGTCAACTAAGTATAAGTAACATGATTTGGCTCGTTGTCGTAAAGGTAGGATTGTAGGAAGTCGTATGGTACATGCTATGTTGATATGCGTTATCCGTGATTATATGATGAATTACATGAATTAAATGTGAAATATGTGGTTGATATGATCGACAACGTGTACAATTGTGTATACTAACGAGAATGTGATGGGTGACATGAAAGTATAGGAATCATGTCAAGACGGATTCAAGCGTGAAAGGCTAACGGATCAAGAGGTGGTAAAGGATCGGATACGAGCACGGGCGCATAAGGTAAGTGATTTCTGTAATCACTTCTTAGTTTGATTAAGTATACGGTGTTTTATTTAACAAAACGTGATGTTGGAGGTTAAATATGTGACGTAGCCTTTCGTCATAGATGATGGGATTAAAGTTGACCAAAATGCCCTTGAGGGGTATTTTGGGTAAACAATCTTAAAAGTAGTTTAGAAACAAGTTATTCGATTAGTGTAATGTTTTGGTCAAGTATGAAAGTGAGGAGTAGGGTTTTGTGAGTCCGAAACGTTTTAATGCGCAATTACCCTTAACGGGTCAAAATAAGCTTATGAGCGTAATCGGGTGAAATAAGATGTAAAGTGTCCGAGAAGGGATCTTTTATGACAAAAGTCATTGGTATTATAAATCCATATGAAGTTAAGGTCAAATAAACAAGTTATGTGATAGAATTATGAACGGGTCAATTATTGGTAAAAAGGGTAGTAAGCCGAAGACTTAAAAGTCTGGAATTGTGTTAATCCGGATGTCGGATCTTAACACCATAAGATGGGGAATTAAATTACGGACGCGTAGGAAAAAGAATCGGGTAAAACGGACCAATAACGAAGAAGTTATGACCGTTTCCGTGAAACGCGGACGTGCTGGAAATCTGCAGCACAGCAGCAACAACTGTCTGTCTTTTTGAGGGCGTCGCGCCACGCGACGGGGGGTCGCGCGACGCGACGGGTGATATTTCTCCGAAAAATTGTTTTCAGGTCTCGTTTTGGCTTGGGAACTCGTATAAACGCGTTTTAAGTTGCGTACGACTATTTTAACTTATGTTTTATGACCATTAGGGTAAGCGCACATGTAGAAAGGTATGTATGCATGTTTGCATATCTCTATACACGTATGTAGAAACGTATGAAAGCATAATGTACCTACATGAGTGTGCTTATAAGTATGTGATCAAGAATAAGCGAATGTGTGATGGTATGTATGAGAGTAGGCATGTATGAGTTTGGTTTGATGCACGTAGGGTTGTATGTATGTAAAGATGTATAATGTCATGTGTGTATTATTATGATGTTGGTATGTGTACATATAAATACGTATATATAATGATGTAGATGTGTGTATATGTAAGTATGCATGTAGATTAGCATGTATTTGTGTGAGTACGTATGTAAGCAGGTATGCATGCATGTGTGTGTGTATGTATAAATAGAGATAATATGTATGAAGTAGGGTATGTACGTAAGTCCTTCGGTATGGTTATGTGTTTACGTTGTTTATTCGTGTACTTGGAGTTATAAGTGAAATGCAGGAATAGCAAAGAAGTCTCATCACGGATGGTATGACAGGAAAGAAAAGCTGGGATGTAAAGAGTTAATGAAACGAGAAGTAAACGTGAACAAACCTTGTATGTTTATAATGCGTACTAATGTTGTGAATTGTATGTGGTGAACGCAGGTAGTTCCAGTCATGAGGATATTCAAGGTTTGGAGATCGAGGATCGAGTCACAAGATAGATTGTACGGGAGTGTTGAGTACGTAATTGAGTGAAGCTAGTTTATGGTTTCTTTTGGAAATGAGTATAATAAATGTATTTATTGTGAAAGAATAAATCTTAAAAATAAATTTAAGTGCGTCAAGGTGTTTGCAAGAAAGAAATTTTTATGGTACGTTTTTCCGCTGCGACTTTAGTCAGTTACGAATTAGGGTCTTACAAGTTGGTATCAGAGCCCTGGTTTGAGGGAATCAAGTACGAGAAGGTAAGTACTTGAACTCAAACTTGTGTGCTCTTGAGATAAGAAACCCGTACAATCTAAGACTCGATCAAGATCCAAAGGTAAAAGCTAATGTAATTATGTACTTATGCATACGTATAAAGAAACTGACGGTTTTGTATGTGCAAGGTAGGCATAAGTGTTTGAAGAGGATGATATGTGAATGCAGTTTAGGATGAATACTAAGCAGGCAAAGAGGTAATAAGCCAAAGTTGAATCCTGGTACGTAAATTCATTATGTGGGTATATGTAATAGTAAAATTCATTAAGAGAAGGAAAATGTTAAATGAAGGATAATGATAGTATAGTAATGAAGTACTGAAAGGGATACACGTGCCGAAACCTAAGTCTACGGACATAAGGTGACAATTTCATGAAGGCACGAAACTACTATGTGGATTGTGTACCTGGCCAGTACACGAGAAACGTATGACTTTCGTGAGACCATGATAATTGTTACAGGTATGTCCGGTAGAGTTGGGTAGCAGGCGGGCGTGTGGGTGAAATGGGAAGTAAGACTCTCGGGAAATTGAGAGTACGATGTAAGAATGAAAAACATGCCTGATAAGAATGAAGAATGTTGAATCTGTAATTAAGTACGGATCAACAAGATATGAATAATATGTTTGAATCCGGGAGACGGATTCAGGGAATGAAAGGTATGAATGCAATGTTTGAATCCGTGAGACGGATTCAAGGATGAAAGGCACGGATGATGTGTTTGAATCCGTGAAACGGATTCAAGGGATGAAAAGCATGAATGGAATGTTTGAATCCGTAAAACGGATTCAAGGAAATGAAATGTAGAAATGATTTGTCTGAATCTGCGAAACAGATTTAACACATGTAAGGAATGAAAGATGTGAATGATATGATTGAAATCCGTTAGATGGATTCGATCATAGAAGGAAGAAAAGGTATAAATGGTATGTTTGGAACCGCTAGACGGATTCGAAACCTAGAAGTAATGAAAGGTATGAATGTTACGTTTGAATCCGCAAGACGGATTTAAAATAATAAAAAGGATGGAATTAGTCCACATCAGAACATGTTGATAGTTTGACCGTGGTTGTGTCAAACGAGTCGTATGGGTAAATGTAAAGTGAATAAACAAAAGAATGATTGTAATAGGCATGCAAAACCTAAGTTGTGAGAGGAAAGAAAGGAGTTTTGAACCAGTTAGGTGTTAAATGTGTTAGTAATAGACCCTTAGAAGTCATAATAAATGACGGGCTACGACCTGTACAATAAATTAAGTACGAGCAGAAATGATAAGTTTTGCTAACAATACCGAAATGATGTAATGAATGTTTATGCATGTAAGCATGAATGGAAAGAAGTACGGACGTGCGCCTCGGTACTTATACAATGATTGAGAAATGTCAGTTAAGCTTTGAAGAGTCAAATGAAGGTTGGCGAAATGATGAATAGAATGAAAGGATTGCATGTAAGAAATAGAATGTGTGGTACGTTGTAGTAGGTACGTAAGAAATGGTAGAAGGATTATAAGTGGGTAATTCCCTAGTACAATGAATGTTTAAATGAAATATGCTAACCGCCAAATTTTTTTATGAAAATGTTAGAATTATTAAGGTGATGGAACCAATCGTATTGGTAAGAGAATGTGCACGAGCGGAAGCTCATTATAAGGATAAATGAAACCTGGTCTGTTATGGCTAGTAATCGAGAAGAAGATGTTCGATCGGGGTTACGGATCGTCGCTTAGTGAAATGAAAGAGGTTAGTAAGATGTTTAACTTATGCTGGATAGATATAAACTAGTATGACACACATGTATATATGTAAATCAAGAAATGTATGAAGTGAAAACAATAGTGATGTAAAATGGACAAAATGATTTAAAGGTAACGTAAAGGCATGAAGGGTACAAGTAGCTGTAGAAATCGTAGAAGGATGTTCACATTAAAGTTAAAGTACGTATATATGATTATGAAATGGTAGTTTTGTGTGGTAACAAAACAATAACTAAATGTTAAATAATATATGCATAGAATGAAATCTTAAGAGATAAGATGAATCTGGTAGATCCGTTATGAACAGATTGTATGAACGGATGTATGAGTACAGATTGAGCAAGTATGTGTATTGACCCGTTATTGACAGGTTAAGGAGATGAGAATGATATGCGAAGGTATGATAAGGAAGGTATGGAATTGTTATGAAGAAGTCAATTATATGAATAATTTATGAATCGACAATGGACAGTTACCTATTATTATGATGGATCTATAGAAGTTAGCTATAGATGAGTGGGTACAAATTATAAAGTAAGATAGTATAGTCGACGAAAATGATATGAATAATGAAATAAATATAAAGAAATGTCAATAATGGTAAGTTGCAATTATTTCAAGCAAACGAATAATGAATGAACCGATAGCTACGAAGTACGTTAGCAGCAAACATTATTTAGTGAAAGAAACAGTAATAAGAAATCTGGGATGGGTTCGTGAAATGGGAGGATAGTCATTGGGATGGACGCGTGGTCATGTTGAGGGGATGTAGAGAAGGAACAATTAGTGTTAAATAAAGATAAGAAAGGTTTCGGGGACGAAACCTCATTTAAGGTGGGTAGACTTGTAACGCCCCAAAATCCAGATGTTATATATTCGAGATATGTCCTTATGCGTTTTGTTATGAAATAAATAACTAGGCCATTTAACTAGGTTAAATGCCCGGTTTAGACTATTAAAAGAGAAAAGTAGTGCCAAATATGTTTTAAAGGCAAACTCGAGGGGTTAAAGTGTATAAGATGAAATGTTGAGTTAAATAAGAAAATATCACACACAAACACACATTCTGCGTGTGTTCTCGATGGTTCAGGAGCTCAACCCTAACTCAACCTTAAAGCTTCAAATTGAAGAATGAATCAAGGCCCAAATTCACAACCGAGCATGAATTTGTGATCACCTTCACAAGGGGATCGTAAGGTATGTCTTAAATCAAAGATTGGTGATCATGTGTGAAGTGGGTTATGTTCTAATCCGTAAGTTAATGTGAAATTGATCATGTATAAGTGTTAGAATCGTCATATAGAACATAGGTTATGTATGGTTTGTGTTAATTTGATGTTTAGAGGTGAAACCCATTTGTTTTGGTAAGGATGATGACTTGAATGATCATCCATGTTCAATTCTTGTTGATTGTTGATGAATTATGATGGGTATGATGAATTCTTGTGAGTTGAATTGAAAGAAATGTGGTGGTGATATGTTTGATGTTTATGTGTGAATGTTATATGTTGATTACTAGTAGGATTTGATGAATTATATATGAACTTGGAAGATTTATGCATAAATTAGTTGTACGTTATGCTTAAAAGATGGTACACACATCAAGCGTATGACAAAATGTATATAGTATTGTCCGTATGGTCAATTATGATGTTACGAGTATATGATGATGAGTCGATAGTTAAATATGGTTAATAGTTGACTTCTGAAAGTCAACTAAGTATAAGTAACATGATTTGGCTCGTTGTCGTAAAGGTAGGATTGTAGGAAGTCGTATGGTACATGCTATGTTGATATGCGTTATCCGTGATTATATGATGAATTACATGAATTAAATGTGAAATATGTGGTTGATATGATCGACAACGTGTACAATTGTGTATACTAACGAGAATGTGATGGGTGACATGAAAGTATAGGAATCATGTCAAGACGGATTCAAGCGTGAAAGGCTAACGGATCAAGAGGTGGTAAAGGATCGGATACGAGCACGAGCGCATAAGGTAAGTGATTTCTGTAATCACTTCTTAGTTCGATTAAGTATACGGTGTTTTATTTAACAAAACGTGATGTTGGAGGTTAAATATGTGACGTAGCCTTTCGTCATAGATGATGGGATTAAAGTTGACCAAAATGCCCTTGAGGGGTATTTTGGGTAAACGATCTTAAAAGTAGTTTAGAAACAAGTTATTCGATTAGTGTAATGTTTTGGTCAAGTATGAAAGTGAGGAGTAGGGTTTTGTGAGTCCGAAACGTTTTAATGCGCAATTACCCTTAACGGGTTAAAATAAGTTTATGAGCGTAATCGGGTGAAATAAGATGTAAAGTGTCCGGGAAGGGATCTTTTATGACAAAAGTCCTTGGTATTATAAATCCATATGAAGTTAAGGTCAAATAAACAAGTTATGTGATAGAATTATGAACGGGTCAATTATTGGTAAAAAGGGTAGTAAGCCGAAGACTTAAAAGTCTGGAATTGTGTTAATCCGGATGTCGGATCTTAACACCATAAGATGGGGAATTAAATTACGGATGCGTAGGAAAAAGAATCTGGTAAAACGGACCAATAACGAAGAAGTTATGACCGTTTCCGTGAAACACGGACGTGCTGGAAATCTGCAGCACAGCAGCAACAACTGTCTGTCTTTTTGAGGGCGTCGCGCCACGCGACGGGGGGTCGCGCGACGCGACGGGTGATATTTCTCCGAAAAATTGTTTTCAGGTCTCGTTTTGGCTTGGGAACTCGTATAAACGCGTTTTAAGTTGCGTACGACTATTTTAACTTATGTTTTATGACTATTAGGGTAAGCGCACATGTAGAAAGGTATGTATGCATGTTTGCATATCTCTATACACGTATGTAGAAACGTATGAAAGCATAATGTACCTACATGAGTGTGCTTATAAGTATGTGATCAAGAATAAGCGAATGTGTGATGGTATGTATGAGAGTAGGCATGTATGAGTTTGGTTTGATTCACGTAGGGTTGTATGTATGTAAAGATGTATAATGTCATGTGTGTATTATTATGATGTTGGTATGTGTACATATAAATACGTATATATAATGATGTAGATGTGTGTATATGTAAGTATGCATGTAGATTAGCATGTATTTGTGTGAGTACGTATGTAAGCAGGTATGCATGCATGTGTGTGTGTATGTATAAATAGAGATAATATGTATGAAGTAGGGTATGTACGTAAGTCCTTCGGTATGGTTATGTGTTTACGTTGTTTATTCGTGTACTTGGAGTTATAAGTGAAATGCAGGAATAGCAAAGAAGTCTCATCACGGATGGTATGACAGGAAAGAAAAGCTGGGATGTAAAGAGTTAATGAAACGAGAAGTAAACGTGAACAAACCTTGTATGTTTATAATGCGTACTAATGTTGTGAATTGTATGTGGTGAACGCAGGTAGTTCCAGTCATGAGGATATTCAAGGTTTGGAGATCGAGGATCGAGTCACAAGATAGATTGTACGGGAGTGTTGAGTACGTAATTGAGTGAAGCTAGTTTATGGTTTCTTTTGGAAATGAGTATAATAAATGTATTTATTGTGAAAGAATAAATCTTAAAAATAAATTTAAGTGCGTCAAGGTGTTTGCAAGAAATAAATTTTTATGGTACGTTTTTCCGCTGCGACTTTAGTCAGTTACGAATTAGGGTCTTACATTTTTTCAGTGGGAAATACTGGTGAGTGAATCCCAGTTTAATCAAGATGAGTTTTATCAATTTACAGTATTGAGAGCGATTACAATGTTTATATCTACACAATTACTCATTCAGTACTGTCAATCATGACTGGTGGGTCATATTACACATTGGCTAACTCTTTGTCTAATGGTAACGTGTTCCACATTTTGTATACAAAACCCCAACATACCGGCAGTAATTGAAGAATTACAAAGACTCAATCACTGCTAATTACATTGTAAAATATTTAAGGTTTTGTAAAAATAGTTTACAAAAGGAGATTACTCACATTGTTGTCTAAGGGTTTTCCTTAAGGATTTCCTGGTGATTATCTATTAATTATACAAATGCACACGCCTTAGTATAATAACCTAATATTTACATTAGTAATACCCTCCCCGAGACGGCATTCCAACGACTACGTCGGGCAGAACCACGACAGCCGTTACGGAACCCTAGATCAATCGGGCAGCGTATCTAATACGTAACCGGGGGTTATGATACTTACAACAGGGCAGAACATCGTTAATTAGGGGGTATTATGCCCGAAAATTATGTTTACTGTTCAGAAATTCGAGAGAGAGAAAGAGATTTGGTGCGATTTGAGATTGAAGCCGATGGCCTCTATTTATAGGGCCTAATTTTGGTTTTGTCGCGCCCCGCGAAGAAGGAAGGCAGGGCCTTCGCGGCCCGCGACATAGGCTGGGTAGGCCCTAGCCTTGTCGGGTCACCGCTCTAGCTTCGACGCGTGGCTGCCACGTGGCAGTTCAGGGTGCTGCCTCATTGATGAGCGCTCGCGGCCCGCGTAAGACCAAGGCAAGGTCTTCGCGGCCCACCACAACCATAAAAAATTTGATTTTTAATTTAATTTAATAAAATAAAGGTATTCGGGGCCCGTTTGCGTATACGGGGTGTATTTTAGGACGTGTAGGGATACTTTAATTATATTAGGGGTGTTAGAAATATTTTGGAGGTTTGTTATATCCTCCCCACCTTGTTTTAGAACTCGTCCTCGAGGTCTATTGGAATAAGTATGGATATTTCCTTTGCATTTTTTATTCAAGCTCACATGTATATTCTGGTCCTTTTTTGGAGTCCCATTTTACTTTGACTAGAACTAATCTTTTGTGTTTGAGATTCTTGACTTTCCTGTCTTCAATTTGTAGAGGTCTTTCTACAAATTTTAACTACTCGTTTACCTCTATGTCCTTAGAGGCACTATCAGTGATTCATCAGCTAAGCACTTTTTGAGATTGCTTACATGAAATACATCATGTATTCCTGCCATTTCTTCTGGCAGTTGTAGCTGATAGGCTACAGGTCCTATTCTTCTAATAATATCAAAAGGTCCAACATACCTGGGGCTTAGCTTTCCCCTTTTGAAGAATCTTACCACTCCTTTCCAAGGAGAGACTTTCAATAACACTTTGTCACCTACCTGAAACTCCAGTGGATTTCGTCTATTATCAGCGTAGCTCTTTTATCGATCACGTGCTGCTTTCAGTTGTTCCTTGACTTGGATGATTTTGTCAGTCGTTTCTCGTACTATCTCGAGTCTAGATAATTGCTTTTCTCCAATTTCTGCCCAACAAACTGGGGTTCGGCATGTTCGTCCATAAAGTGCTTCGAATGGTGTAGCATTGATACTTGTATGATAACTGTTATTGTAAGAAAATTCTATTAATGGTAAGTGATTGTCCCAATTACCTCCGAAATCAATTACACAAGCTCTAAGCATATCCTCCATTGTCTGAATTGTCCTTTCGCTTTGTCCGTTCATTTGGGGATGATAGGTTGTGCTTAGATTCAACTTGGTTCCCATTGCTTTTTGGAAACTTGTCCAAAAATGAGAGGTAAAACGGCTATCTCTATTAGAAATAATTGATAAAGGAATTCCATGTAATGAAACTATTTCATTTACATACAATTTAACTAATTGTTCCATACTGAAAGTTTCCTTCATTGGTAGAAAATGAGCTGACTTAGTTAGCCTGTCTACAATCACCCAGATTGTATCATTACCTTTTTTCTTATTTTGGGTAATTTGGTAACAAAATCCATTCTTATCAATTCCCACTTCCACACTGGCATTTCTAATTGTTGTAATAAACCTGAGGGTTTCTGGTGTTCAAGTTTAACTTGTGAACATGTTAAACACTTGGAAACATAAGTTGCTATATCCTTCTTCATTCCTATCCACCAAAAATTCTTTCTTAAATCCTGATACATCTTATCACTTCCAGGATGCATCGTATACTTAGACTTATGGGCTTCTTCTAATATACGGTGGTGTAGGTTTCCTAATTTTGGTATCCACATTCTCTTTTTATAGAATCTCCAAATTCCATCTGTTCCTTGTTCTAATTCCTTAATCATTCCTTTCAACTTTTCAGTATCATTCTTGATTACTGATTCTTGTGCCTTTCTAATTTGTTCATTTAAATCTACTTGTAGATTTAATTTAAGAGAACGTACTCTTTTTTGGCTTCTCATGATACTTTCGACTTAAAGCATCAGCAACTACATTTGCCTTTCCTGCATGATACTGGATATTACAATCATAATCACTAAGAATCTCCATCCAGCGTCTTTGTCTCATATTCAACTCCTTTTGTTCGAAAACATACGTTAAACTCTTATGATCTGTAAAAATGGTAAACTTACTACCGTAAAGGTAATGTCTCCCATATTTTCAGGGCAAAAATTATAGCTCCTAATTCTAAATCATGGGTTGAATAATTCTCTTCATGATTCTTAAGTTGTCTAGATGCGTAAGCTATAACCTTTTGGCGTTGCATTAACACACATCCATAACCTAACTTAGAAGCGTCACAATAGACTACAAAGTCTTTAGTTCCTGCTAGTATGGGTGCGTTGGTTAGTCTTAGCTTAAGAATTCTAAAGGCTTCTTCTTGTTTTGGTCCCCATTCAAATTTAACGGATTTACAGGTTAACTTAGTTAAAGGAATAGCTATTCTAGAAAAATCTCAAATAAATCTTCTATAATAACCGGCCAATCCTAAGAAACTTCTAACCTCAGTTGGTGACTCAGGGGTTTTCCATTTGGTAATTGCCTCGATCTTGGTGGGATCCACATGAATTCCTTCATGATTGACTAAATGTCCAAGAAACTGTACATGTTCTAACCAAAACTCGCACTTTGAAAACTTTGCATAAAGTTTTTCTTTTCGTAATAAACTTAGGAGTGTGTGCAAATGCTTAGCATGTTCCTCTTTATTCTTAGAGTAAATGAGAATATCATCTATAAAAACAATTATGAATTTATCCAAATATGACTTACATATTCGGTTCATCATGTCCATAAATGCAGCTGGGGCATTGGCTAAACTAAATGGCATGACAGTAAATTCATAATGGCCATACATTGTTCTAAAAGCGGTCTTAGGAATGTCCTCTTCCTGTACCTTTAATTGATGATATCCTGACCGTAAATCGATTTTTGAGAAAAATCGAGCTCCTTGCAATTGATCAAACAAATCATCGATCCTCGGTAATGGATACCGATTTTTAATCGTGACCTTGTTCAATTCACGGTAATCAATGCATATTCGCATCGACCCGTCTTTCTTCTTGATGAATTAGATTGGCGCTCCCCATGGCGATGAACTTGGCTGTATGAATCTTTTCTCCAACAACTCATCTAATTGTTTCTTCAGTTCCTGCATTTCTACGGGTGCCAAACGATACGGCGCTTTGGCAATTGGTGCTGTCTCTGGTAGTATGTGGATTCTGAATTCGACTTCTCTGTCTGGAGGTAGTCCTGGTAGTTCTTCTGGAAATACATCTGAAAACTGAGATACTACCGGAATATCTTTTAGTTCTTTTCATTTAGTGTTAGTGATTATGGAAATCAAATACACTAATGATCTTTTTCTTATATAACTAACTGTTTTCATCACAGAGATGAATTTTGTAGATCTAGATGACTTATTTACTTTAATTGTGATCTTTTCACCTCTTGGTGAATTTACTTGAATTGACTTTTGATCATATAAAATATTGGCTTTATTGGCTATTAACCAATCCATTCCTAATACAACATCAAATCCTGCCAGATTCATCGGATAAAGGTTTGCAATAAACTTTTGATTTAAAAACTCTATTCTTGCTCCCTGCAAGATTTCAGAAATCTTAATGGTTTCTCCATTTGTTGTCTCTACTAGACATTCTTGTGGGAGTTTAGTTAATGGTTGATTGTGAAGTTTGCAAAATCAAGTGTTAATAAAACTTTGGTTTGCACCAGAGTCAAATAATACTTTAGCAAAGACATCATTAACTAAAAACGTACCGTCTATCATGTCCGGAATCATCTTAGCTTCTTCTGCGGTTAGAACAAATGCTCTAGCATTTTTAGTATTCTTGTTGTTTGCAGCTGGAGCTAGCTTTGAACAGTTCGGATTGATATAACCTTGTTCTCCACAGTTGTAGCATATCCTGTTGTTAGGCTTCTTCCTGCATTCTTCCTCCTTGTATCCAGATATTTTGCAAAAATTGTAATATATAGAGCATCTTCCAGAATGCTTCCTTTTGCAATATTTGCAGTGAGGTGCAGAGGTAGAACCTACATTTTTCCCACGGTTGGAATTTCCATAACGAAATTCTTGGGTAAGCCTTTGAGTTAAGTTCCTCCTCTAGTCCTCTTCTCGTGTACGTACTAATTCATCAATCAATGTGTTTGCTAGTTCTACAGCTTCTTCTATAGTTTGAGGTCTAGCTGCCTTGACTACATGCCTAATGTCACTGATTAATCCCCAGATAAAACGGGAGATTAAGACTGGTTCAGGTGATGCAAGGGTCGGTACTATTCTAGCATATTCAAAGAATAATGTAGTGTAACCCTTACTATCTACTCCAGTCATCCTAAGGTTTATGAATTTATTTGCTATATGTTCTTTTTCATTAGAAGGGCAGAATTTCCTTTCTACCATATTCTTAAATTCCTCCCATTCCATATTGTAAATCCTGTCACTTCCCCTAGACCGGAGGATAGTGTTCCACCATTCTAAGGCTGAGTTCTTAAACAGATTGGAGACAAACATTATCTTATCCCCTTCAGCACACTTGCATATTTTTAAGACAGCCCCAGTCTTTTCTATCCAGCGTAGAGCTGCAATGGCCCCTTCATTGCCCGAGAATTCCATTGGTTTACAATACCAGAATTCTTTATAAGAACAACCATAAGACATGGTTCTTCTTCTTTTGGGAATGGGTACTTGAAGTATGGGTCCATTGTTCACGCTGTTTTCTGGTTCAGTGGGTCGTTTACTATTACGGTTACTTTTATTATCAGCTTCCTTAACCGTTTGGATAATATATGGCATTGCATCTATTATTCCTTGTGCCACTATGTGTTGGATGGCACTGTTATCCACTTGGTTTCCATTGTTATTGTTGTTCTGATTATCGTTATTCAGGTTATTGATACTCTGATTTTCCGGGTTATTATTCGGGTTTTCTTGATTCACTTGGTCGGCCATCTGAATTATAAACAATTACCGCATATTAATATCACAAGATAATATTAAAAAAATCACATAACACGCATATTGATCAAAATCGTCGAACATTGCGACTTACTCTTTCTTATATATTATGCATCTAATACAAACCGGAAATGGAAAAATTACAATACTATTAGGCATCAGTAGCTATTGTCTAAATTTTTTTTTCAAACATACACACATATTATATATCATTATTTTATTATTATTATTATTACTACTATAACCATTACTGATATGGGTTCATACAGAACTCCATATTACGCTCGTCATACTTCCAGACGAGTCGTTCTCCTATATGCCTCATCCTTTCACTACCTCTAAAATCTCCTCACCAAAGGTTCGGAGTTCTTGCACATTCTCTGCACTCATTGGAGGTGCAGGGGATGGTACTGGGTTTGGGAACTGGGGCATAGGTTCCTGGTAAGGATAAGGATTCTCTAGAATTTCCCTGATATATTGGTCATTATCGTAATAGGGATCTAGAGGGTCCAACTATGGGTAGGCTGCTAGGTTTGGCATAGGTTCGTCTTCTGGTATTGGGTAACATTGCTGGTAATCCCTATTGTCATCAAACCACGGGTCATAGTCTTGGTCTAAGGGATTGGGTGCTGGTATTCTAGGTATCTCAGCTGGGTTGAAATCAGGCATTGGGATTTGATTTCCTGGGTTGTTTTCAATTTCCATTGGCTGTGCGGGAAATAGTGGTAAGGGCTGGGGTGCTATGAGTTGCTCAAGGTTAGGGTCGGCAGCTGTGGTTGCTAGGATATGAAAATTGGCTAAACTCCTATTGAGCATGTCCTGAGTGTGAGCATCTGTTTCTCTTTTAATGGCTGCTAAAGCACGCTGCTGTTGCAACTTTTTCATACTTTTCCTACGTTCATGTGCTCCTCTACTGAACCATCCTCTCTTTTTAGGAGGGAATGGCTCCTCAGACTGAGCCTTAAACACGAATATCGCATCTTCATTGTCAGCTGAATACCCTAAGAGGGCAGGCTGTGAAGAGGTGCCTTCGCTCCTAGGTGAGCTTGACAACTGACGATAAGCGTCTGAAGGTCCTTGGTCGCTCATACTGTAAACTAACAAATAGTCAAATAACACACAACAATAAAATGCAGATATGCACATATTTCCGTAATTTATTTCCTAACACTTTGAATAATATCTTGGTGTCAGCGGAACACTTCTGTAGCTGAATCAGTGGCTTAGATCTGATACCACCTTCTATCGCAACCCCCGTCCCCTAACTACCCGGGAACGGGCGGTCGCGGCCAGTTTTGGTGGTATCGATGTTTATCATTTTGGCTGCGAAAATTTCATCAGGACCGTAGTTAGGAAATATTTTATCAGAGTAAAATACCACGCTTTTATAATATTAAACATATGGGAAAATCCCAAGTTTCAAATACACAAATTTTCATAGGGATAAACCCTATTTTATTTAAATAAAACATCTCTTTATTTTAGGTAACTTTATAGCCACTTTTCCAAGCCTTCAGTGTTGTCCAGTTGGCTTCTATTTGGCTTTCACATTTTGTTACCTGAAACGCGTTTAAAAACATTTTGTCAGTGGGAAATACTGGTGAGTGAATCCCAGTTTAATCAAGAAGAGTTTTATCAATTTACAGTATCGAGAGCGATTACAATGTTTATATCTACACAATTACTCATTCAGTACTGTCAATCATGACTGGTGGGTCATATTACACATTGGCTAACTCTTTGTCTAATGGTAACGTGTTCCACATTTTGTATACAAAACCCCAACATACCGGCAGTAATTGAAGAATTACAAAGACTCAATCACTGCTAATTACATTGTAAAATATTGAAGGTTTTGTAAAAATAGTTTACAAAAAGGAGATTACTCAAATTGCTGTCTTAGGGTTTTCCTTAAGGATTTCCTGGTGATTATCTATTAATTACACAAATGCATACGCGTTAGTATAATAACCCAATATTTACATTAGTAATACCCTCCCCGAGACGGCATTCCAACGACTACGTCGGGCAGTGTAACACCTGTGTCATTTCAACCATCAAACAAATGCCAAACCAATGAAATATTGTATTTCATACCTTGGACTTGTATAAATATGTGTATCTTTTGTACATATCAACTCTTGTTCGATTTCAAACTCTAAATAGCTTTCTGGAAGGTTATACGCGCACTAATGCGTAAATATAACCAGTTTAATGCAACAAACACTCCGGAATAGTGAAATAGGTTTAACATACCTTAAATAACCTTTACATAACTTAGATATAAGTTTTGGAAGGTTTGGTGTGGTGAAATTAAAGTTAAATCGCTTACAGGGACTAAAGTTGACAAACTGCGAAAGTATGCCAATTTGAACTGTAACAGACATTCCGGAGCATGACCATAAGTTAAACATACCATAAATATCCTTCACATAGCTTAGAAATAGGCTTTGAGGTGTTCGGTATGCTAAAATAAACTTTGTGTCATTCAGGGACTAAAAGTGTCAAAAAGTGCACAAGTTTGCATTTTCGCGCATAACTTACGTTCTGAATACATCCGGACATCCAAAAATTTATGTAAGCATGACTATATTATGCTTTAGTGTTTGGCTTGCCAAAAATCCATTCGTCACGTCATTTGGATCGTTTTTCGCGCTTATGCGCATTCCGTCGTAATTAAGCGAACATCGCGTTCGTACGACCAAACGAACCAACATCCGGCATATTTTTGAGCATGTTTCATGTCCACAATGTTTAGGCATCATTTTAGGGCCTTAAAGTTGGCTTTACGGGCCTTAGAAGTGCCGGAAATGGGCTTAAACACGTGCAGGGACTGAAACTGTCATTTCTGAAACTTTGTTCTGATCTGTGACTGCTAGGCGGCCCGCCTCAGTTTCCTTACATCCTCAGGCGGCCCGCGAGGCCCCTTCTGACCAGATTAATCGAATCTAACAGCAGATTGCAGCTGTTACATTCACAACCACACATTCCCAATTGCTTAGTCAGCTGATAAGGATGGATTTTAGGCACCATAACTTTCCGACACTTGTACGGATACGATTAAGGCACGATATTCGACAAGCGATCTTAACGGTTTGGGTATTCCTATAAATACCCATCCACCCCCATTGCTAAAATCACTAGAATCTTGATCTTAGGAACTCTAAGTTGAAACCATTGTTTCATACCTGAGATTCTTGGATCGAGATTAGCATTCGGGGACCCTTCGTAAGTATTCTTTCGTTCTTTTATTGCTTTTCGAGTCTGAAAGTCAAACTTTGTTTGACTTTCTGCGTTGACCAGTAATGGTCAATGCGAAGTTCGTTTGAACTTCGCAACGTGAGTGTAATCACGTTGGTTATAGTCCCTTAGGACTATGCCTACTGATTACCACGTTGTCTAGGGTCGTAGGGTAAGCGATCTGATAAATCGCTTATACCTCGAACCCGACCCATTTGGTCGATCATTAGGATTCGACCAAATACATTAGGTGACCATAGTAGGTAGGGAATAACCTTTCGAGGTTATACCCTATGGTCACATCGTTTAAGTAGTGGTATGATAGGTAGTTTATATGCCTTAGGTAAATTACTAGAATACCCTTTTCATGTATAATTGGTAATTAAGCATATGTAACCTAAACTTTTGTCACATAACTGATTATGTAACATGTTTAGGCATATAACACTTGTCATAGGGCTAGTTAGGCGGTCCGAACGCGTTTCACGCGAACGACGCGTTAAAGTAGCATAAGCTACCTAAACGGGTCGTAATGGGTCATAAACAATTATGTTAGGTTTCAATTAGTATGTAGGCTTTGTTGAACCAAATGACACGAGTCTCTACACTCGTTTGGTTTACGAACCCTCATGCTACCCGATCTTCCGATTTAGGTCCGGTTTATTAATGTAGTTACCTATATTAGGTGCCGTTTGATATCCGCGATCTCTAGCATTGTTTGTTTGTTACTCAAGGACTACTAAGCAATCTCAAGTGAGTACATAGACCCCTCTTTTACTATTTTCCAAACTGTTTTGGGGTGGAACACATGTGCCTACTTGTTACTTTCATGCTTTCCATGTTTTCACATCATATACCTTCTATGTTCAGTAGTACATTATAGTACATGTTTTCATTACATTTCATGCTAGGTGTGCCCATTGTGTGCATTACTTAGTACATCGTCCTACATTACAGGTTACATGCTACGTATGTCTATTGTTGCATACTTAGTACAGGTTACATGCTACGTATGTCTATTGTTGCATACTTAGTACAGGTTACATGCTACGTATGTCTATTGTTGCATACTTAGTACATTTGTTATTCATCACATGATTACATTTTGGATACATATTACATGATTTACATTAGACATGAACATTTTACTTTAGTAGTTTGGTTTGATTAAGTGATTAAGTAACGATGCGTGTGTAATATGATACAAGCATGGTGGATACGCCGCTGGTACTTCCTATATATAAGTGTTGTATGGTATTACATATCGTAGCGTTATTTGAATCATTTCAGTTTGATACATATAACATTTTATACAAATAACATACTTTTCACAAGACATTGTTTTACAAACAACTTATCTTATACAAACACATTTTTACATGGTTATTCATTTAACCATACACTATTCACTTATTTATACATATCATCTGATCTTATCGTTTTTCAAATGATTTACAAGACAAAGCAAATTACAAGGTTCATGACTAAACATTTTCTCAAACATAAGTCATGAAACCTATTTTCACAAAACCTATGTATCTCACAGGCATTTTTATGCTGACGTACCTATTTTCACATGTGTTTTTCAGGAGCTGTTGCATAAGATGATCAAGATACACATAGGCAGACTTGGGCTTTAGTGACAATAAAAGATGCACAACTAGTTAATTATGTTGTATTTCCTTGTTTGTTAAGACATTGTAACACCTTTAATCAATAAAACGAAACTTCAATTGCCATGGATTTGAAACAATTAATTCTGTTACAACACTCCCCGACATTTCCGCCACGTTTTGTATGTTCTACGTGGTCGGGGTGTGACAGAAAAGATGGTATCAGAGCCAATGGTTATAGGGAATTAGGTTATTAGTAATGCTTTGACCTAGTCTATAACCTTCTTAGGACCCTAACGCGAGTTTACTTGCGTTTAGTCATAAAACAATACCGTCACCTATCCTTAGGCGACGACCACAACAAGAACATAAATTTCAAAACCGCTTTGAAAACTAATCATCTGTTCTAGGATGATTTATTACTAGGTTTTGAACCCTCTGTTATATGGTTTTGAACCCCTTTAAGTTTTCAAAATCTCGTCAAGGTTTTGGGTTTTAAATAATGTGAACACGTGCAAACTGGAAGGGTGAATGCCTGTATTCTGGGTTTTCTGTCTAGGCAAGCACTTCGTATACATCTCATCAGACGCGAGACCAGTTGTGCTTACCTGGGAATTCTTGGGATGAGTGTTCACTTATAGGAGAGCATGTCTTCGCGATACATTATTTTTGACCTGCTTACTTTGATTAGTCACTGTCTCATTTGTTTGCCTTTGGTAACAAACAAATGGTCACAATCTACATGCCTTGTCATTTTCTTTTGACTATCTTTCGCTTGTTTCCTCCTATGCCTTTAGTTATCTTCAAGATGCTTCTTCATCGCAACAACAATGTCCGAACCAGGTGCTGCAATTACCCAGCGAATAGGCGTCGTACTCCAGAGGACCGTTGACTTAGCTATCACCATGACTCGCCTCAGGGATGAAGCTGTATAAGGGAACTGCTCCTTGGTGCAATCAATGCCATCGTCATTATTCAAATCAAATACCATGTTACAAATGTACCCACGGTGGACGATGGAGACATTTGGTTAACATGTGTCGCTTTGCTGTTCAAAGCAAAGCAGTTGCAAACCCTATTGCTACTTAACCTTCAAGTTCTGCTTCATATGTCGCCTTGGCATATCTAGCGCCTCAACCTCATGAACTTTCTACTTTGTGTATCGACTTAAGCACGCCTAGTGCAAGGTGTCGAAGCACCTCTCGTTACACAAATTTCAAAATCCATAAAGGATCTTTCTATCCTCATAATCAGATCCTTGTGGATGAATATCACTCAAATCGGAGCTCTTAATTGAATTATTCGTATACCTTAATACGTACATTACAATTCAATAAAGGACAAAGCCGAATTCTTATTAAGATCTTCCTATCTTCATAGTTAGATTCTTGCTAATGTTTAAAGTACCAAATGAAATCCATGAAATGGATTTCCTAGTGTGCTTTAAATGCATGTACGTAATTAACAAAACAAAACTTTCAAATTAAAGATCTAGATAATCAATTTTGTGGTTATGTGACTATGTGTTTATGCATTTTGTGTTTTTGTATACTCTGGATATTCGTTATCCAAATCCTCGTAGAATCTTTCTTACCTCCATATGAAGGATTCGTAGTAGGATATTCAAAAAGGTACTATCTTAAATCCTTAATGGACTTCTACTTTGTAGTTAAGTTCCTTGGATTATAAAGTACTATTCCAAAGTTTAAGGACAACATGTGTTGATAAAGTTAAATACATCCTACGTCGATGTAGTTAAATTTTCCCCGTAGGTAGTTTAGTTAAAGAGATCCTACGTCGATCTAAGTTAAATAGATTGGTCCGACAATCTAGTTAAATACATCCTACGTCGATGTAATTAAATTTTTCCCCGTAGGTAGTTTAGTTAAATACATTCTACGTCGATGTAATTAAATTTTTCCCCGTAGGTAGTTTAGTTAAATACATCCTACGTCGATGTAATTAAATTTTTCCCCGTAGGTAGTTTAGTTAAAGAGATCCTACGTCGATCTAAGTTAAATAGATTGGTCCGACAATCTAGTTAAATACATCCTACGTCGATGTAATTAAATTTTTCCCCGTAGGTAGTTTAGTAAAATACATTCTACGTCGATGTAATTAAATTTTTCCCCGTAGGTAGTTTAGTTAAATACATCCTACGTCGATGTAATTAAATTTTTCCCCGTAGGTAGTTTAGTTAAAGAGATCCTACGTCGATCTAAGTTAAATAGATTGGTCCGACAATCTAGTTAAATACATCCTACGTCGATGTAATTAAATTTTTCCCCGTAGGTAGTTTAGTTAAAGAGATCCTACGTCGATCTAAGTTAAATAGATTGGTCCGACAATCTAGTTAAATACATCCTACGTCGATGTAATTAAAATTTTCCCCGTAGGTAGTTTAGTTAAATACATTCTACGTCGATGTAATTAAATTTTTCCTCGTAGGTAGTTTAGTTAAATACATTCTACGTCGATGTAATTAAATTTTTCCCCGTAGGTAGTTTAGTTAAATACATCCTACGTCGATGTAATTAAATTTTTCCCCGTAGGTAGTTTAGTTAAAGAGATCCTACGTCGATCTAAGTTAAATAGATTGGTCCGACAATCTAGTTAAATACATCCTACGTCGATGTAATTAAATTTTTCCCCGTAGGTAGTTTAGTTAAAGAGATCCTACGTCGATCTAAGTTAAATAGATTGGTCCGACAATCTAGTTAAATACATCCTACGTCGATGTAATTAAATTTTTCCCCGGAGGTAGTTTAGTTAAATACATCCTACGTCGATGTAATTAAATTTTTCCCCATACGCATTATGAAATGAACTGTGCGGACTGTGCAAGGAACTACGTAATCATGGAGGCCTACATAATTATGGAATTCAGTGCATAGAAACCACAGGAAGTTTTGTCATGTGTTTAGACCAACAGTGGCAAGAGTAATGATACGGGAGAAGTCTTGGACTTTGACCAATGTCATTTATTCTCACACTACCCAATTCTGATCTCAATCAAACACACAGTTTCCTATGATAAGTCTTCATAAGAAACGTTTTTCTGTCCGTAGTTCAAAACTCCATGTTTTGTTACTACAATGACTTCACTTTGAGGGTTGACATCTTTGCTAAGAATCCTAACATGGCCCAGAGTTTTACTTAAGGGCTCAATGGATTTGTCTGAAGGCAAAACCGTCACAGCTGTCTCCACAAGTTTCCTCTAAAACTAAATTTCGGGACGAAATTTCCTAAAGTAGGGGAGACTGTAACACCTGTGTCATTTCAACCATCAAACAAATGCCAAACCAATGAAATATTGTATTTCATACCTTGGACTTGTATAAACGGTGTATCTTTTGTACATATCAACTCTTGTTCGATTTCAAACTCTAAATAGCTTTCTGGAAGGTTATACGCGCACTAATGCGTAAATATAACCAGTTTAATGCAACAAACACTCCGGAATAGTGAAATAGGTTTAACATACCTTAAATAACCTTTACATAACTTAGATATAAGTTTTGGAAGGTTTGGTGTGGTGAAATTAAAGTTAAATCGCTTACAGGGACTAAAGTTGACAAACTGCGAAAGTATGCCAATTTGAACTGTAACAGACATTCCGGAGCATGACCATAAGTTAAACATACCATAAATATCCTTCACATAGCTTAGCAATAGGCTTTGAGGTGTTCGGTATGCTAAAATAAACTTTGTGTCATTCAGGGACTAAAAGTGTCAAAAAGTGCACAAGTTTGCATTTTCGCGCATAACTTACGTTCTGAATACATCCGGACATCCAAAAATTTATGTAAGCATGACTATATTATGCTTTAGTGTTTGGCTTGCCAAAAATCCATTCGTCACGTCATTTGGATCGTTTTTCGCGCTTATGCGCATTCCGTCGTAATTAAGCGAACATCGCGTTCGTACGACCAAACGAACCAACATCCGGCATATTTTTGAGCATGTTTCATGTCCACAATGTTTAGGCATCATTTTAGGGCCTTAAAGTTGGCTTTACGGGCCTTAGAAGTGCCGGAAATGGGCTTAAACACGTGCAGGGACTGAAACTGTCATTTCTGAAACTTTGTTCTGATCTGTGACTGCTAGGCGGCCCGCCTCAGTTTCCTTACATCCTCAGGCGGCCCGCGAGGCCCCTTCTGACCAGATTAATCGAATCTAACAGCAGATTGCAGCTGTTACATTCACAACCACACATTCCCAATTGCTTAGTCAGCTGATAAGGATGGATTTTAGGCACCATAACTTTCCGACACTTGTACGGATACGATTAAGGCACGATATTCGACAAGCGATCTTAACGGTTTGGGTATTCCTATAAATACCCATCCACCCCCATTGCTAAAATCACTAGAATCTTGATCTTAGGAACTCTAAGTTGAAACCATTGTTTCATACCTGAGATTCTTGGATCGAGATTAGCATTCGGGGACCCTTCGTAAGTATTCTTTCGTTCTTTTATTGCTTTTCGAGTCTGAAAGTCAAACTTTGTTTGACTTTCTGCGTTGACCAGTAATGGTCAATGCGAAGTTCGTTTGAACTTCGCAACGTGAGTGTAATCACGTTGGTTATAGTCCCTTGGGACTATGCCTACTGATTACCACGTTGTCTAGGGTCGTAGGGTAAGCGATCTGATAAATCGCTTATACCTCGAACCCGACCCATTTGGTCGATCATTAGGATTCGACCAAATACATTAGGTGACCATAGTAGGTAGGGAATAACCTTTCGAGGTTATACCCTATGGTCACATCGTTTAAGTAGTGGTATGATAGGTAGTTTATATGCCTTAGGTAAATTACTAGAATACCCTTTTCATGTATAATTGGTAATTAAGCATATGTAACCTAAACTTTTGTCACATAACTGATTATGTAACATGTTTAGGCATATAACACTTGTCATAGGGCTAGTTAGGCGGTCCGAACGCGTTTCACGCGAACGACGCGTTAAAGTAGCATAAGCTACCTAAACGGGTCGTAATGGGTCATAAACAATTATGTTAGGTTTCAATTAGTATGTAGGCTTTGTTGAACCAAATGACACGAGTCTCTACACTCGTTTGGTTTACGAACCCTCATGCTACCCGATCTTCCGATTTAGGTCCGGTTTATTAATGTAGTTACCTATATTAGGTGCCGTTTGATATCCGCGATCTCTAGCATTGTTTGGTTGTTACTCAAGGACTACTAAGCAATCTCAAGTGAGTACATAGACCCCTCTTTTACTGTTTTCCAAACTGTTTTGGGGTGGAACACATGTGCCTACTTGTTACTTTCATGCTTTCCATGTTTTCACATCATATACCTTCTATGTTCAGTAGTACATTATAGTACATGTTTTCATTACATTTCATGCTAGGTGTGCCCATTGTGTGCATTACTTAGTACATCGTCCTACATTACAGGTTACATGCTACGTATGTCTATTGTTGCATACTTAGTACAGGTTACATGCTACGTATGTCTATTGTTGCATACTTAGTACAGGTTACATGCTACGTATGTCTATTGTTGCATACTTAGTACATTTGTTATTCATCACATGATTACATTTTGGATACATATTACATGATTTACATTAGACATGAACATTTTACTTTAGTAGTTTGGTTTGATTAAGTGATTAAGTAACGATGCGTGTGTAATATGATACAAGCATGGTGGATACGCCGCTGGTACTTCCTATATATAAGTGTTGTATGGTATTACATATCGTAGCGTTATTTGAATCATTTCAGTTTGATACATATAACATTTTATACAAATAACATACTTTTCACAAGACATTGTTTTACAAACAACTTATCTTATACAAACACATTTTTACATGGTTATTCATTTAACCATACACTATTCACTTATTTATACATATCATCTGATCTTATCGTTTTTCAAATGATTTACAAGACAAAGCAAATTACAAGGTTCATGACTAAACATTTTCTCAAACATAAGTCATGAAACCTATTTTCACAAAACCTATGTATCTCACAGGCATTTTTATGCTGACGTACCTATTTTCACATGTGTTTTTCAGGAGCTGTTGCATAAGATGATCAAGATACACATAGGCAGACTTGGGCTTTAGTGACAATAAAAGATGCACGACTAGTTAATTATGTTGTATTTCCTTGTTTGTTAAGACATTGTAACACCTTTAATCAATAAAACGAAACTTCAATTGCCATGGATTTGAAACAATTAATTCTGTTACAACACTCCCCGACATTTCCGCCACGTTTTGTATGTTCTACGTGGTCGGGGTGTGACAGGCAGAACCACGACAGCCGTTACGGAACCCTGGATCAATCGGGCAGCGTATCTAATACGTAACCGGGGGTTATGATACTTACAACGGGGCAGAGCTTCGTTAATTAGGGGGTATTATGCTCGAAAATTATGTTTACTGTTCAGAAATTCGAGAGAGAGAAAGAGATTTTGTGCGATTTGAGATTGAAGCCGATGGCCTCTATTTATAGGGCCTAATTTTGGTTTTGTCGCGCCCCGCGAAGAAGGAAGGCAGGGCCTTCGCGGCCCGCGACATAGGCTGGGTAGGCCCTAGCATTGTCAGGTCACCGCTCTAGCTTCGACGCGTGGCTGTCACGTGGCAGCTCAGGGTGTTACCTCGTTGATGAGCGCTTGCGACCCGCGTAAGACCAAGGCAAGGTCTTCGCGGCCCGCCACAGCCATTAAAAATTTGATTTTTAATTTAATTTAATAAAATAAAGGTATTCGGGGCCCTTTTGCGTATACGGGGTGTATTTTAGGACGTGTAGGGACACTTTAATTATATTAGGGGTGTTGGAAATATTTTGGAGGGTTGTTATGCAAAACTATAGTACTATCGTTGCTAGAGGCAGTATAGTGTAACACTGTATAAGCATAGTACAAGCATTCATAGGTCACGTATAGCATGCAGGAGCAGTTATCATTACAAGTGTTTGCGTTGTGTGTTGTGTTTTGATATAGAACGTATGTAACACCCAAAAGTTCGTTAAATGAAAATGGGTTTGAGTATACTCACAGTATGTGTTTAACAAGTAAACACAACCTTGATTAGATTGAAAGGAGCACGTTGAGTTAGCCTAAGCATAGAACAGTAGCGTAAGCGTTGAATAGAGCGTAAACAGAATGTCGAATGGTTGAGTGTTCGAATGGGGATTCGAACGGATGGGTTTTCATTCGGGTGGATGGTTATCCGGATGGATGGTCATCCGAGCCGGATGACCATTCGAATGGATGGCCATTCGAATGAGTTTGTGTGTTTGTAAATCGTTTTAACATTCCAAGTTTCGTTAAATCGTTTAAACTTTGGAAATCATAGGGGACAGGTCATCCGGTCAGATGGTCATCCGAACGGATGGTCATCCGAACGGATGGCAATTCGATCAGATGGTCTGTTGTTCGAAATTTGGTAAAATTTTCTAAGTAATGGTTTTTGCGTTAATGAAGACGGCGTGACAACGTGTCAAACAACGGGAATACACCAAGACTAGCTCATTCGATCGAATGGGAACCACCCCTTCGGACAGACAGGTTGTGCTTGATGGTATTGCATGTTCGACCCGTTAAACGGTCCATCTCTCTGGTGGAAATCTGTTTTCAAGCCGGCTCTTGACTAAGGAACAAGTGGAGAGTCTAAATGAGCCCAGATTCCATCGGTTTTGTGTAGAAAGTTGAAGAAAAGTTGAAAATAGATGAAAAGTGTTGAGACTTGCAAAACTTAGTTGAAAAGTGGTGGAAATCTCTCAGATCTGAACCAATCTTGATGAGTTGGTGCTTCACAACAGTTTGCATAAGCAAGATGAGTGAAGAACACCTTCAAGAGGTCCAAACCAGGCGATTTCGAGAGAAAAGTTAGTGTTTGTGTGTGATTTTGATGAAGAAGATGATGTAGAAGTGTTTAGTGATGAAGGTTGTACAAGATTTTAGGAGAAATACTTACGAAATAGCCTTGAATCTTGATGAAAAGTGTCTGAGAGCGACTTGAGTGCGTGGGAGCGGATGAGAGTGTCAACATCAGAGAATGAGGGTGTACGGGTACTATTTATAGGCGAGAGAGAGTAAGTCGGTGCGCGAAATGCAAGGTGTCGGATGGCCTTTCGGCCAAATGGTCATCCGGTCGGATGGCCATCCGAGCGGATGTCCATTCAGACAGTCGAGTTGCGTTTGTTAGTTTTTCCAACTTTCGTTTCGTTTGTTAAGTGTTGCGTTGCGTTTAATCGAGTTGTGAGTGAGCGTTTGAGCATATAAGCGTTGCGTTTATAACCACATAACAAATAAACAATCAATCACACAAATAACACACATAACATAAGTAAATCCGCGTTTTGAGTTTGCATTGAGTTTGCGTTGCGAATGCGTTGTGATAGCGTTTAGTCTAAACATGCGATGCAATCAAACAGTAGAATGTGTTTGCGTTTAAGTTGTGAGCGTTATAAATATCGTTTAAAAGCGATGACTACGTTTTGAATAAGAGTTGTAATAAGCGTTTAAAATATGGTTTAACCCTTTAGCGTTAACCGAATCTCGTGAGTACAAGCGATCAAGAATGAAATGACGGTGACAAGTAACGATCCGTAAAGTCGGGTTGTTACATCTAGATACCCAACAATCTTGAAGCAGGTTTGATAGTCCAGTAAAGATCCGACTTCAGTCTCGGTTCGGTAAATGATGATGAGACGGGTGATTCGAGCCAAGAACAATTGATAATAAACAATAAAGATATAAACTTTAAGGATTGGAACAAAGATATTTTGATTGATAGTGATGAACAAATACAAAAGATAATGATCCACCCCGGGTGAGCTCCCCCGGAGTGGTGGCTCCCAAATGCACACCCTCCAAGTGAGGTGTAGTACTCTAAATATAGCCCCTGAGCCTTGTCCTTCTAGCAAGCCGCCTCCTTCTTGGAAAACCTAGTAAACTCGCTAAAACGCCCAACTAAAATAAATAAAAATGTCATCCTATACAAACAATAAAGTCGCTAAACTAAAGCCGTCATAATTGATAAAATCATTCTCTAATTTGACCCAACAATATTCCCCCGAGAATGATGCTATCAGTTCTTTAAATGATCTTAAAAAATAAATCTGACACCATCTTCGAATCTTCACAAATCGGCTAAATATCCAAAATCTTCATTGTCGTTTTCCCTCGCAAATGTAGACCCTCCTATATCTTGTCGATCAAAGCACCTTATCTTACTTTTGAAGATACAATTGTAATAGGCATATGATAGGGTTCAAACTTCAATGATAAAAATTAAATAATTAGTTTCATTGTGAGAATCTTCAATTCTGTCAAATTGCATTTAGTTCCCGATCCAATGCTAAAGTCGCTAATAGTTTCTTTGGTGACACAAACGCAAAAACCACCTAAGTCGCTGCCCTATAAAATAATCTTGTACTCCCGACCCACTAGTTGTTTAGTAATTCATGACCCCGCCCACTCAACTTGAAAAAAGTCCACTCAAATTTAAAAGTGCTTGGCCCAAATAAAATGCTTCAACACCTGGACCAAACAACTACTTCAAATCTGCTCCAAAATTTTGCACCACTTTAATTTAATTGGCTCACTTCCCCAACAATTTGCAGCCCAGTAATAATATATTCATACGGCCCAAATAAAAAAATGATCCTAGCCCAATCAAAGTTCTTTATGTCAACAACAATCATTCTCCATATGAGCCCCATACTGATGTAACAACCATAAAACCAATATACTATACTGATGTACCAAAATGTGTAACTTCATGTGTGGCCCCAAAACAAAATAATCATCCACTCATTTAATGGGGCCCAACCGTCACCCATCATCCTAAACATGAGAATTAGTTGTGTGGCCCATAAAACAATGCGCCTTCAATCAACGGCCCAAGTTCATAAGTCTAGTTAAACATACCGGGCACTTTGAGAGCAAGACTAAAAAAAATAGGCCAAACATGCCAAGAGATGTATGCGACAAACATTATCAGCAGCTTTCAAACATCAAGTGGGCCATGTTTGGTATAATAAATGAAGCCCAAATCATATTTCAAATAAATTGCTTTAATTGAAACTCGTTTGATCCAAAACTAAAACCCAATTGAAGCCCAAAAAAAAACATTCTGTAAACCCACTAGAACAAATTTTAAACGAGATTCCACAATAAACTTTTTCAGCTAATCCAAAATCACGGTGGGCCTAGGGAATGATCCTAGGTATCTATGCAATCATTGGGCCTCGTGCTAGCCCATGCAACCATGCTCCTCAAACCCTAGCTACACATTTTACAGCCGCCAACATCGAAACCCTGCCGGTAACTCCTTTTACGCCGCCAACCACCTTGTCCCACCAACTCCGGCTGGCAACAACTTCAGCCACCGTATTGCGTCACCTCCCATGGTGACCGGCAGCGATAAAAATCAATGACCCACGTTGAGATCTGGTTCGATAAAAATCAATGACCCACATTGAGATCTGGTTCCAGCTTCTTGGTGCAAATAGATTCTTTTAAACCCTCATTCCTTTTGACCATCTTGCCTTTCTCATTCTGTCCATTACCACGCGAGTTGCCAACAGCTACGACACCAAAAGCTGGGACTCCATCTCCTTCGAGTTACGTAAACGGAGCTCCGATCCGACCTGTTTCCACCTCTCTCCCCTTTATTACGAACTGAAATACAACGAACTAAAACAACGTTTCAACCACACCGACGCCGTTGATATTGATGTCGTCACAACCACCACCACCGGCACCGCCGCGGTACCGTGGCTGGAAGAATTGAGAAACCTTCGAGTGCTAGAACTGCAAGGTGAACTCCAGAATTACGATCTATACATCTCGTCTTTGCAATTTTAGGCGAAGAAATTAACCGAAGAGAGTGAAAACGACGTCGACGGAGAAACGAATCGGAACTCAGATTTAAGGCACGAATTTGAAAAAGATGAAGAACCGAAGAACGAACTGGCTAAACCGGTCGAACCGGTGGTGTCTGGTGACAACCAGTCGGTTAACGGATCAAACGGAAATTTAGAAACCGGCAGTGAAAAGTCAAAAAACGAGAACGAGAACGGAACCTGAGCATGGAACCCTTCTCTCCATCCCTCTTCTTTGTTTCTCTTACTATAAACCCGGATCTGAAACAACATTAAAAACAACCAAAAATCTTCAGATCTGCCATATTTTAACGTCTCCAACGGTTTTCCGGTAAAGACCCGACCAAAATGAAACTGAAACGAGCCAACGTGGCTCTGATACCAAATGATAGTCCCGTAAAGATCCAATTTCAGTCTCGGTTCGGTAAATGATGATGAGACGGGTGATTCGAGCCAAGAATAATCGATAATAAACAATAAAGATATAAAATTTAAGGATTGGAACAAAGATATTTTGATTGATAGTGATGAACAAATACAAAAGATAATGATCCACCCTGGGTGAGCTCCCCCGGGGTGGTGGCTCCCAAATGCACACCCTCGAAATGAGGTGTAGTACTCTATATATAGCCCCTGAGCCTTGTCCTCCAAGATTGATCGTAAGAGTTCTTGACAATCAAGGCCATGTTTGCCTAAGTCTCTTACATCACTTGGTGAAGACAAAGTGTCTAGTGTAATACTTTTTATTTCTAATCTTTTGCACTTTTTACTTGGTTTTGTATTAATGACTTTAATAACTAGTTGCTTATGTTGAAGGTGATCTTTCCTTATCGTTTGTCCGTGGTGTCTTGGCATTATTTTACTGTCTATATAAAATAAAAGATTTTCACCATTCATATCTCCACGGTCTATATGGAGGTATGTTGGCTACCTAGTCGGGGGTTAAGGGAACGGTTTGGTAAAGGTCTTGCCATTGTTCAGCGTTTAGAGGTCCTGCAATGGACCTGGGTCAAATTTAGTAGGACCTCCTTCAATACTTAACGGTATTGGATGGCGGGGGTCCAAACTCTTTGATCCCCTCATAAGTTAACTACTATTAATACTATAACCCGGCTATTTAGGACTGTATCCCTGCTGACTCGGACTACTTAGTCGAGGGTAACGTCACCTCCAAAAGAGGGGCCTACCATAATTTGCATTAATAACTTAATTAATTATTTTCCAATAATCCACCCTTTTAGGATTGTATCCTTGCTGACTCAAACTACTGGGGTGAGGGTAACGTCACCTTCAAAAGAGGGGCCTACTACAATAACTAAGATAATCTCTTAAATATGTGCAAAAGTGCGGAAATAATCAAAGGTTACACTAGATACGAGTCGGAACCAAGTGATTCATCTTGTGTATCTTTTTTTTTCTTTTTCAGCATTTAGTTAGTTTTTATTTTTCTTAGTTAAAAACATTTTTTAAACTTTTTATTTTGATTAGACGTTGAGGAGAAACCGGTATTAAAAGCTCTTATGTCCTTGGACGACCTCGGTATCTTGCCAACACTATACTACGCTCACGATGGGTGCACTTGCCCATATGTGTGTTTAGTGTTAGTAAAATATCGTGTTTTATAAATTTAAAACTTGGCTAAAAATAAGTGTTAAAGGGGCTTAAAATATACACCTAATATATACAACACTTCACACGCATCATTAGGCCCAAGCCCACATAGAGATAACTAGGGTTTTTGTTTATTAAAAAGATAATCTCTATAATTATCCCATAATTAACGGAGGTTCTAGAATATTCTAACAAGTGGATTCAAAAGTGGATTCAAATGAGATGATTTAATCCTATCCTTTGAAGTATTGGTTAGGTTCATAAGTTCAAGTGGGTTTCAAAATGAACGCCTTTCCACCCTAAAATCACTGAAAGTTTTTTTTAACTACATAATCCAATATGGTTTCACTACTATGAAGGGGAAAGGCCCGTTTCAAATTATGCCTAGTGTTTTTTTTTCGGAAGTATAAGCTAAAAAAAGATAAACCCCTTGCAAGCATGTCTTAACATGCCCCAAGCCTTGACTCTCTCAATCAATGAATGCTTGAATCGTCCAAATATGTCCAAATTAGATATGATTATTGTCATAACACACAATTCCAAATGTTCCCTGTTCGGCATTCGCTAATTTGGGATCTATGATTTGTGATACACTACTCTCGACATTCACCTACAAAAGTTTCGGTTCCGCTCTTAAAGTGGAGAAAATCACCGAAATCAGGTTCCATCCACCTTCAGTAACACTCATTAATCGCCGCTCCGCCATGTATGTCTTAGAGTAGTCTTTGCTTATTTTTATTTATTTTTAGAAGTTGAATGGTTGGTTCCAACGTAGCATATGGAAATGTTCAGTAGTCTTTGTTTCTTTTTATGTATTGTGTTATGAACTAATCAATTCAAGGAAATAAGAGGGTAGTTGTATTGGTAAATTGAAGAAGAACGTGATGGGAAACAGAATACAAAGAAGAGAGATGGGATAAGGATCAATGAGAACTAACAATAATGCCTATCTCATGTCCAGTACATAATTAATTAAATAGCAATCTCTAACATAATTCTGTTAGGTCATGATGTGGTCCTTAAACTTCTTGGGCTGCATCTTCATTCGGGTACTTCTTCTAATTTGTACTGGATCTGAATTTGGGCTGTCATCAGCATGCTGACCCAATGGGTCCATGACAATACCCCCCCCCCCATTAACATCCACCTTGTCCTCAAGGGGAAAATTAGGAAACTGCTGCTTAAGCTGGATATCATCTTCCCACGTCGCTTCTGTTACAGCAAGCCCTTCCCATTGAATTAAGCTTTGCGGAACCAATTGAGACCCTTTATAAATGGTACGATGTTGGAGAACTTTTTGCGGCTGAAGAATAAGAGTGGATGTAGAATCCACAAGGTGTAGGGGAGTGATTTGATTGACGGGAGTGCCAATACACTTCCGGAGGAGAGAGACATGAAAAACAGGATGAATCTTGGCTGTGGCTGGTAATTCAAGTTTGTAAGCAACCTCGCCAATTTTAGCAACGACCCGATACGGCCCAAAATACCGATGACCAAGCTTATGATGGCGTTGTAAACGGAGTGAACCTTGGCGATATGGCTGCAATTTAACAAATACCCAATCATCTATATTAAAGTGAACATCTTTGCGGTGTTTGTCGGCAGCCCACTTCATTCGAGCCTGAGCTTTCATCAGATTGGTTTTCAACAGGCTCAAAACTGTATCTCGTTCCAGAAAATGGTCCTCTAATGGTATGTTATGGGTGGAAGCCCGAAGGTACCGGGTAATGGTAGGAGGTTTTCTTCCATAAACAACCTCGAAAGGAGTCATCTGAGAAGAAGTTTGGTATGAAGTATTGTACCAAAATTCTGCCCAAGGTAAAAATTGTAACCATTTTTGTGGGTAATCAGCAACATAGCAACGAAGATACATTTCCAGGCAACGATTTAGTGCCTCGGATTGACCGTCCGTTTGGGGATGGTACGCGGTACTGAACTTCAGAGTGGTACCATTGATACGGTGTAATTCCTTCCAAAATTCGGTCATAAAACGGGCATCCCGATCAGTAACAATCGACAAAGGAATACCATGGAGCCGGACAATCTCATTGATGAAAGCATTAGCAACAGTGACACTAGTAAAAGAGGAGGGCAAGGCGATAAAATGACCATACTTAGATAGGCGGTCAACAACAACCATAATAACCGTTTTACCTTGGGATACCGGTAAGCATGTGATAAAGTCCATTGCAATGTCCTCGAAAACTGCTTGAGGAATCGGAAGGGGTTGTAGGAGACCGCTTGGGGATAAAAAGGAAGGCTTGGTTTGTTGGCAAACTTGGCATTGGGAAACAAATTGCTTAATATCCTTACGCATGTTGGACCAATAGAAAGCTGCAGAGAGTCGTTGATAAGTGCGAGTGACACCGGAATGCCCCCCAAAAGCTGATGTATGCAACTCGGTTAGTAATTGTTGACGTAAAGCCAAGTTATTAGGAACCACTAAACGATCTTGGTAAAACAAGAATCCATTTTTCAACGTATAATCAGGATATTGTGTCGGATCAGCAGTGATACGGTGAATGAGATCAGTAAGGGCAGAATCTGATTGCATTGCCGTGGCCAAATCCTGCAATAAAGAAGGGACAGGGGCTGAAAAAGCCAATAAGTGACCTGTTGGGACCCTGGATAGTGCATCAGCAGCACTGTTTTGGGGACCCGGTCGGTAAACAATGTCGAAATCAAAACCCAGGAGCTTACCCAACCACTTTTGTTGCTCGGGGGTTTGTATAACTTGGTCCTGAAGGCGTTTTAAGGACTGCTGATCAGTGATAATAGTGAACTTATGACCCAATAAGTATTGGCGCCACTTACCGATAGCTTGGGTGATAGCATACATCTCGCGATGATAAGTCGAGGCTTGTTGCATTCGAGGACACAACTTCTTACTAAAATAAGCCAAGGGGTGTTTATCTTGGGAAAGAATGGCTCCAATACCAACCCCGGAAGCATCGGTCTCAATAGTAAATGGTTGAGAGAAGTCGGGAAGGCGAAGGATAGGAGTAGAGCTGAGTAAGGATTTGAGATGAGTAAAGGCTTCGAATGTAAGGGAGTTCCAAACAAAAGAATCTTTACGGAGAAGGTCGGTTAAGGGGCCGGCAATTGATGCATAATTTTTTATGAAACGCCGGTAGTAACTGGCAAGGCCCAAAAAGCTACGCACCTCTTTGACAGATTTGGGAGTAGGCCAATTCTGGATAGTAAGTATTTTATCAGGGTCGACGGCAACCCCTTGAGAAGAAATGATATGGCCTAAGTAAGCCACTTGTTGTTGGCCGAAGGTACATTTAGACAGCTTGGCCACCAAATTATGATCGAGTAATAGCTGTAATGTGAGAGTAATATGTTCCAAATGAGCATTCCAAGACTTACTATAAATGAGGATGTCGTCAAAGAAGACGAGAATGAACCGGCGAAGAAAGGGACGGAAGACGTCATTCATGAGACGTTGAAAAGTAGAAGGAGCATTTGTAAGCCCGAAGGGCATGACAAGAAACTCATAGTGGCCATCATGGGTACGGAAGGCTGTTTTCATGATATCATCACTAGCAACGCGAATTTGATGGTAACCGGCCAACAAATCAAGTTTAGAAAAATAATGAGCATCGTGCAATTCATCAAACAGCTCATCGATCGAAGGAATAGGGAAACGATCACGAACCGTGATAGAGTTCAAGGCTCGATAGTCAACACAAAATCGCCATGTGCCGTCTTTTTTTCGAACTAAAAGCACCGGTGAAGAAAAAGCACTCGTGCTAGGGCGGATGATACCCTGTTGGAGCATTTCTTTTACCAAGCGTTCAATTTCCTGTTTTTGAAAATGGGGGTAACGGTAGGGTCGTACCGACACCGGAGAGCTATCCGGAAGTAAGTCAATGTGATGATCTTGCGAGCGGGTAGGAGGTAAACCTTGAGGAGTAGTAAAAACATAAGTAAACTTATTTAAAATAGCCTGTAAATCATCCGGATAGGCAGGTGGACTCGAGGCAGGGGAAACCAAGGTTAAATGATACATATGATCGATGCTATCCGAAGCCACTAAACGGCGTAGCCCATTGAATTGAATAGGTTGTGTCATGGTGACATCACCCTGCCATTTGACTCGAATCCCCTTTAATGTAAACTCAAACACAGAAGTTGAGTAATCTGTCACAACCGGCCCAAGCGTGGCTAACCAAGATACACCCAAAACCATATCCCAACCTTGTAAAGGAAGCACATAAAAATCAACATTGAATGAATGACCTTGAATAACCAATTCCACATTCTTAGCCAATCCTGAACATGGCAGTCGTTCACCACTACCCACTAATACCGAGAATGGTTGAATAGATTCAATAGAAAAATTCAGAAAATGAGCAATACGGGTTTGTACGAAACAATGGGTGCTACCTCCATCCAAAAGCACCTGAACCTCTTTACCTCGTACAGAACCAGTGAACCGCAATGTAGTGGAAGAATAACCACCAGATAACGCATTATAAGAAATAGCGGATTGTTGTTTTACCTCATCCATTTGTAGGTTCTCAGCCAGTACCGAATCTGAGGCATCGGATGAAGGGGAATCCGGGGACCCTCCCAGATCGAGAGAATCATCATCAAAGAAGAGAAGCTGGGGAGTGGCCTTGCACTTATGATCCCAGGTATACTTTTCATCACAACGGTAACACAATCCTTGGGAGCGTTTCTGGGCGATTTCAGTAGGAGTGAGCCGACGAAATCCTAATTTAGGAGACGTGAATGCAACAGAGGAAGATTTAGCAGGAAGTGTGGGTCCAGAAGGTGTATCCGTCGGTGACACTTTCGGAGTGGGTAATAAGGGTTTGGATGAACCCAAGGAAACTCGACCTGCACCTCGTTCAAAAAGGATTCGTCGCTCATGCAATTGGGCTTTATCCATAGCGTCTTCCAAGGTACTTGGCTGATGGCAAATAACGGACTGCTTAATATCCGATCGGAGTCCCGAAATCCAGCAACTGATGAGAAATTCGATCGGCAAGGGCATGGTTCGGTTGGAAATCGCCTCAAAACGAGCACGATAATCAACCATCGTGGATGTTTGTTGCAGTTTCGCAAGCAATCCTTCTGGCTCCTCCAGATCTGTGGATCGGAAACGCTTGGCGAGAGCGGTGGTGAAATCATCCCAGGTAGTGATTGGGTTGTGACGGTGATGCCAATCATACCAGTCGGCGGCCGCTTCATCCAAATAGAAGGATGCGATGGTTAATTTATCCTTCTCCGCAATCGAATAGAAATCAAAATACCGGGAAGCCTGTGCACTCCAGCGGATCGGATTGTCACCGTTGAAACGAGCGAGATAAACCGGAGCTGGTTTATGTCGACCAAGGACGCTAAATCCCTCACCATCTGAGGAACCCGAGGTTTTAGATCCATGTTTCTTCTTCGAATCATCGGAATCGGATCGGCAAATCAAGTCGTTCATCGTTTTCTGTAAGGAATCGATGGCAGATACAACACTGTCGAGATGTTTCTGCATAGAGATCTGAGTTTCCTGAATCGATTTCACAGTGTCGTCCAACACCCGAGCTCGAGTACCGTCCGCCATCTATGCAGAGGTTCAATGAAAGCACCAATTTGTTATGAACTAATCAATTCAAGGAAATAAGAGGGTAGTTGTATTGGTAAATTGAAGAAGAACGGGATGGGAAGCAGAATACAAAGAAGAGAGATGGGATAAGGATCAATGAGAACTAACAATAATGCCTATCTCATGTCCAGTACATAATTAATTAAATAGCAATCTCTAACATAATTCTGTTAGGTCATGATGTGGTCCTTAAACTTCTTGGGCTGCATCTTCATTCGGGTACTTCTTCTAATTTGTACTGGATCTGAATTTGGGCTGTCATCAGCATGCTGACCCAATGGGTCCATGACATATTGTTACAGTTTGAATGGTTGGTTCCAACATAGCTTATGGAAATGTTCAAATGTCTAGTGATCAAACATGGATGATCTTGGAGCATTCTAGAAGTGTTTGGTTTTAATAACATTGTTCATTGGTTGTGAAGAAGCAAACATATAATCAATTTAAGCGATAGTAGAATTCAAATAATTTAAAGTCGTTGTTTGGCAACTTCTGAATGGTTAAGTGCTGAACCAATAGAAATTATGAATCATTAACTGCTAAACTAGTAAGAGGTCACTATTAAGACCCAGTATAATGTTTAACCGTTTAAAAGCAAATGTCTGACCATTTCAGATTAGAGGTCTGAACCATTAAGACTTAGTATAATGCTTAATCATTCAGAGGCAAATGTCTGAACCATTCAGACATCAGCTTGCGAAACAAACAGTCTGAACCATTCAGACACCAGCTTGCGAAACAGACAGTCTGAACCATTAAGTGCTGAACCAGTAAGAGGTCTGAACCATTAAGAGCCTTATTAAAATGTAAACAAACAGCCCCTTAATCCAACTTATTGGAGAATAGCCATTTTAATGAGTTAGATAGATAAGTGAGGGCCGGCCCTGAGAATTCGTGTTCGAGCTCGAAGAAACTTGCCCTTAGGGCTTAACGAAATTGGCTATTGGGAGGTCTAAACCTAATGACAATGGGCTAATAACTAATGTAAACCTTAAAAATAGTTTTCATGGGTATACCCTATTAATTTTATTTTTTTACATATACATATCAATTTTTTTTTAAATAACATGCCCTTCGAAATATCGAACCCTGGCCGGTGGTTCTCCCCACCCACCTCAGGGCCGGCCATATAGATAACCTCACTTCCTTTTTATTGTATCATATCATATGCTTTAATTAATACAATTTACTTCTAACCGAACGTCGTGTTTATTTATACATTAAGAGTCCAACAACTAAAAATGATCAGTGAGTTCTTATCCACAAGTCATTTAAGTCAGAAAATGCCAATCATATGTTATGATGTTATGGTAGTTGTTTAAGAAATTTTTTATATAGTCAACTTATGATTCTTAACTCCATATTTTTTTTTTTTTTATATTAAAGTAGGGGGGTGTAAACGAGCCGGACCGAGCCCGAGCTCGGCTCGTTATGTTTTTTTGAAGCTCGAGCTTGGCTCGGTTCGAGCCTACTTCTTTGAGCTCGAGCTTGGCTCCCGAGTAAAACCCAAAGCTCGAGTTTGGCTCGACTTGGCTCGAACTATTTTAAGAACAACCTTAAACGAGCTAAAAGTTCGGCTAGAGCTCGCTTAAACGAGCCAAAGCTCGGCTCGAGCTCGGCTCATCATCATTATCATCATTATTATTATATTATATATAAAAAAACTAAAATTTTGTATGGGCTCGTTTAGGTTTGCGAGCCTAAACGAGCTTTGAATTTTAGGCTCGAGCTTGGGCTCGATAACAAAACGAGCTTTATTTTAGGCTCGGGCTCGGGCTCGTTAAGGCTCGGCTCGTTTGAGCTTACAACCGAGCCCATCACGAGTAGCTCTCGAGCCTCAGGGCTTGTTTACACCCCTATTTTAAAGTAATTTGGTTATTAACCATAACCGTAAAAGTTTTTTCTTGAAAAAACAATTGTAAATTGGTTTTGTATTATGTATTAACATATCAACTCATTACATGGGATAGCAAATTCTAACTAGAAACTTTTAGGTTCAATCTTGACTTAAATGTGTGTAATTGTGTATCTAAATATATATACACTAAGTCTTCTTATGTTTGAAATTTTAAGAGTTCTAACACTTTAAGTTAAGAACTCAAATGTTTAGGTTAGAGTCTTAAATGTTGATCAGTTCTGTTTAAACATAATGGAAAACATGAATAACATACCTGTTGCAGCCGACATGCCAGCAGAGAATCCAGTCAGAGATGCAGCCATTGAGTTCGACATACTTGTCAGGATGATCTGGTTCCTCCTTGGGGTGTAAGGTTATGATGGTGATGAACCGAAACTAGGGAAAGAATCGGTTAGGGAGAGAGAGGGCCGATTTGATGTTATGATTATTGAGTTATGTGTCTAACCCTTTATCTCTCTAATAATCTCCTTATATATACACCCAAGAGGAAACTTAATTAGTTAATATGGGTAATATGGTCCATCAACAATTACCAACTAATTATTAATAGGTTATTAATATATTTTGATCTATATAATATAAATGATTATAATGGCTACAAGATTAAATATTATGATAATTATATATTTAATCTCACATTCTCCCACTTAGCCGAGTAATCATTTATCATGAGTATTAGATGAGCCTGACCAGGAGTTAACACTCATTTTAGCCTTAAACCAAGAACTATAGCAGAGAAATACAGCCGTTGAATCATCATTCGAACCAGGACCCCCATTAGTCATACTGTAGCCTCAATTTAAAACCTAATAGTTATTATCAAAATACGCATAAGCCCTTTAGCGTCTGATTTGTATTTATATTTGTCTATATGTCATTACACCGGCAGAACATATGTTAGAGACATACAAAATCAAACTGAGGAAATTTCATTAATTAAAACATAAGCTAGTACAATATGCCATTAAATAAGGTCTTTAGTAAGTCCCATATTCGATACATGTTCTTCGAAAACTTTAGGTGGGAGACCTTTAGTCATCGGATCCGCAAGCATATCTTTAGTACTAATATACTCAATACAAAGATTATTTTCCTCAACTCGTTCACGTACGAACAAAAATTTTGTATCGAGATATAAACCAGCTCCAGTCAAACTGTTACTGTTCGAGAAACTAACGGCAGCTGAGTTATCACAGTAAAGCTTCAATGGTCTAGAAATGGAATTAACGATTTTGAGTCCAGTGATCAGATTTCTAAGCAACATTCCATGACAGGTTGCGTTGTAAACAGCAATGTATTCTGCCATCATTGTGGAAGTTGTAGTTAACTGTTGTTTATGACTCTTCCATGAGATAGGTCCGCCTGCTAACATAAAGATGTAGCCTGAAGTGGATTTCTTGTCATCTTTGCATTTGGAAAAGTCAGAATCAGAATAACCTACCACTTCTAAGTGATCACTTCTTCTATAAGTCAGTTTATAGTCGTTCGTCCCTTGCAGATATCTAAGGACCTTCTTAGCTGCTTTCTAGTGATCTAGGCCAGGATTAGTCTGATAACGGCCTAGCATTCCAACAATATAAGTGATATCTGGGCGAGTACAGACTTGAGCATACATCAGGCTCCCGACTACTGACGCGTAAGGTATCTGGCTCATTTGCTCCTTTTCAACCTCTGTTGTCGGACACTGGAATGAACCGAAAACATCTCCCTTAACTACTGGAGCGACTGAGGGTTTGCACTGTTGTATGTTGTAATGTGTAAGGACACGATCTATGTAAGTCTTTTGGGATAATCCTAAGATCCCTTTGTGTCTATCTCGGTGAATTTCAATGCCAATGACGTAAGAAGCATCTCCGAGATCGTTCATGTCGAAGTTATCCGAGAGTAACCGCTTCGACTCATGCAACATGTCTAAACTATTACTTGCCAATAGAATATCATCTACGTAAAGGACAAGTATAGTAAAATTACTCCCACTCATTTTGAGGTAGGTGCATTGATCCACTTGATTCTTCATAAAACCTTGTCTCTTCATGACTTCATCAAACTTGAGGTACCATTGACGTGATGCTTGTTTTAACCCATAAATGGATTTCTTCAACTTACAGACTAGATGCTCCTGGCCTTCAGGTTTAAAGCCTTCTGGTTGTTTCATGTAAACATCTTCATCTAAGTCTCCGTTAAGAAAAGCAGTTTTGACGTCCATCTGATGCAGCTCCAAATCAAAATGAGCTACTAGGGCCATAACGATCCTTAATGAATCTTTACGAGAGACAGGTGAAAACGTCTCTTGATAATCAATTCCCTCTTTCTGAGTGTAGCCCTTGCAACCAATCTCGCTTTGTAGCATTCAACGTTCCCATTCGGATCCAGTTTTGTTTTGAACACCCATTTACATCCTACAAGTTTAACACCGATGGGTAATTTGACCAAATCCCAAACGTCATTTTTCTTCATGGATTCAAGCTCATCAATCATTGCTTTGTTCCATTCAGAAGACTGATCACTGCTAATGGCTTCATTATAAGAGATAGGATCATTGAGCTTTCCAGCATCCATTTCAGTCAGGTAGGTAACATAATCATCCTAATTAGTAGGCCTTCTTTGCCTAGATGACCTCCTGAGTTGATTATCGGGTTCAGCGTTGTCTTGGTTTTGAGCGTTTGATGTGCCTTCGTTATGAGGTATAATGGGTTCTGATTGTGGAGATGGAGTTTGTGCAGTAGCTTCAGGTGTAATTGTTGCATTGGGTACAAGATGAGTAAACGGAGTAATGGTAGGCGACGAGTCTCCCCCCCCCCCCCCCCCGCGTCTTGTACTTCTTTCAATTCTTCGTAAGGGTTTGTACTGCTCCCACTGACCTTGAAATCCTCCAGGAATGCATCACGCTTGGTTTCAACAATACGGGTGACATGGGAAGGACAATAGAAACGATAACCCTTCGAATGATCAGGATACCCGATGAAGAAACAGGTAACTGTTTTAGGGTCAAGTTTCCTTAGGAAAAGATTATAGAGTTTTGCTTCAGCAATGCAGCCCCATACTTTCATATATTTAAGACTCGGTTTCCTTCCTGTCCATAGTTCATAAGGAGTTTTAGGGACAGACTTAGAAGGAACTCTATTGAGTATATGAACAGCTGCTTTTAACGCTTCAGTCCAGAGGAATAATGGTAAATTAGTGTTGGCTAACATACTGCGCACCATATTCATAAGGGTACGATTTCTTCGTTCAGCGACACCATTCTGCTGAGGTGTACCAGGCATGGTGTGTTGGTTCACAATCCCCTGGCCCTTACAAAACTCATAAAATGGACCAGGAGCTTGACCCACATCAGTATGTCTTCCATAATATTCACCGCCTCTATCTGATCTCACAACTTTAATCTGACGATCTAATTGCTTTTCAACTTCAGCTTTATAATCTTTAAAAGTTGTAAGAGATTCAGACTTTTCCTTAATGAGATACAAGTACATGTAACGAGAGTAATCATCAATGAAAGTGATAAATGAAGTATGTCCTGTTATGCCAGCGATTTGGTAAGGACCACTAATGTCAGTGTGAATGAGTTCTAATAGATTAGAGCTCCTAGTGGCACCTTTCTTATTCACTGATGTCATTTTTCCTTTGAGACATTTGACACATGTTCCAAAATCAGTGAAATCGAGAGGAGGTAAGACTTCATCCTTGACGAGACGATTTAATCGTTCTCTTGAGATGTGGCCTAAACGTTGATGCCACAACATAGATGAAGTCTCTAAGTCTCGATTCTGTTTCATCGTTGTGAGTGATTCATTAATATTATATGACAACAAATATTTGGAAAAATTATCATCTAGTTCTAATCTATAGAGACCACCATCCAGAATGCCAATACCATAAACAACGAAATCATAGAGAATAGAGAGTTTGCGATGACCATGGGATACAACAAAACCGTCCATGTCTAACTTTGGTCCTGATACAAGGTTCCGAGTTACCTCAGGAACATATAAGGTATCATAAAGTTTAATACATAAACCAGTTTTCAAAAGTAATTGTAATGTTCCTATGGCCTTCACTTCTAATTCTTGATCATCCCCAACTTTAAGTGTTCTTTGGTTTCTTCCCAGCTTCCGGATTGAAAGGAATCCCTGAGTAGAGTTGGTCACATGAACCATAGAACCAGAATCAAACCACCAAGAATTAGCAGGAACATTTAAATTAAAGGATTCAAGTATCATGAAAAAATCGTTACCTTTCTTAGCCAGCCACTCCTTGAGGTCAGGGCATTCCTTTTGCTTATGTCCTGTTTTCTTACATAACTTGCAATAGGGTTTTCCTAAGGAGCTCTTAGAGCTAGAAGGTGTACTTGTATTAGGATTTGGCTTTTGGACTTTGGAAGCATCCTTCCTTTGATGATTGTTCTTCCTCTTCTTAGAGTTGGAGGTGGTGAAGTTAGCAACATCAGTGGTGCGATCCATCTTCATACGCTCTTCCTCCTGTACGCACATAGCGACCAGCTCACTCATCGTCCATTTGTCCTTCTGAGTGTTGTAATTGATCTTGAATGCTTCATAGGATGAAGGAAGCGAAGTGATGATGAAGTGAACAAGAAAACCATCACTGATTTCCATCTCTAGCCCTTTCAACTTATTGGCCATGTCATGCATCATCATGATGTGTTCGCGAATGCCGCTCCTCCCATCATACTTAGTCGTCACCAGCTTGAGGATAAGAGTGCTAGCGTGTGCTTTTGATGTTCCTTTGAATTGAGCCTCCACAGAAGCCAGATAGGTTTTAGCATCCTCAGAATCAGGAATAGCTCCTCTAATTGCATTATGAATGGACTGCTTCATGAACATGAGAGACATGCGGTTACACCTAGTCCATTTTTCATGAACTATCTGCTCAGCAGCAGTACTTTTAGTAGTAAGATCCGCTGGCTTATTCTCTCTAAGAGCATAATCGAAGTCTAGTAATCCAAGTGTAAGCATGAGGGCATCCTTCCATTCAGCAAAGTTATCATCAGTCAAAGGTGGAATCCCGCAATTGGGTGCTGATAGTGGAAATAAGATGAGCAAATTATGATACTAAGAAAGAAGTCCTAATGTGATCTAAGGGTATGTTATACTAAGGCAGGCACAAATAATGACCATTTTAATTATGAAGTTGTGATATTGTCTATTACTAACATCAAAATAATAGACTTAGTTAAAATTCTACTTAAATGAAGACAAATCAGCTTTGGCCAGAAGTGTAATCATTTAAGTATGTGTGCAAAGTAATCGTGACAAATCAGCTTTGGCCAGAAATGAGACAATCACTTTAGTTATGCACTTGTCAAGTATGCTAGACATAAATGAATTAAAATCAGCTTTGGCCAGAAATTAAGACATTTCACGTTTGTAATGCATACTCAACATAGCTTTTATAATACTTGAACAATAAATAGATGTATTAAATCAGCTTTGGCCAGAAATGATACATCAGAAGCTCATTCAAGTTAAGCTATTTTGGTTTTTGTAAAAGTTATCTGATTCTGATTAGTTAATTAATTGTTTACAAAACCAAGTATTTAATAGCAAACCACCTGTTAGCGGTGAGTTCGCTGGGGGTGCAGGGGGACAGCGTGCCCCCGCACGGGGTTCGGGGCGGAGCCCCGAGCTAAATTTTAGTTCACATTAACTAGCCTAAAATAATGAGGTTTCGAGTGAGGTCTCGAGTCAGGTCTCGACTGAGTTATGAGATCTCGAGTCAGTTACGAGGTCTCGAGTTGCAACCTTGGTCTCGAGTCGCAACCTCAGTGTCTCGAGTCGTAATCATGGTCTCGACTACTGTGTTTTATGAGATCTCGACTCCATAATGAGATCTCGAGTCGCAACCACGGTCTCGAGTGGTGAAGATTGAAGCCTTTAGTCGAAAACTCAGTGGTCTCGAGTTGAAATTTTATGGTCTCGAGTCGTGACCTTTGTCTCGAGTTGTAAAGATTTTAGGACCTTATGATTTCGAGTCGAGACCTTGTAGTCTCGAGTCGAGATCTGATGGTCTTGAGTCGAGATTTGATGGTCTCGAGTCGTAATCTGATGGTCTCGAGTCCACTGTTAACAGCTGTTATTGTGAATAACTGAAAACTCGAAATTTAAGGGATTGTGGGATAGTGTTTCCTGTTTTATTGCTGATCTAAACTTATCAAGGATTTCGAAAATTATAACCGATTATCTTTTAACAGTTTTCGAAAATTTGGCCAGATATAATTTAGATCAAAACCAGTAAAAACACCCACAAATCCAAATTATATTCCAAAACTTAAGGAATTTTTCAAGTTTTTCTTAGAACAAATGATGAACCCTAGAAAATTAAAACATAATTCTGGGATCCGAAACCTGAATTCTAAGACTTTTGTTAACAGATTTCGGACATTAATTTACCCATTATGATTTCGAGGCAATTTATTAAACATACTTTTCCGAAAACAGTGATTTCGGTGCCATGGGACTCAAAAACAGCCGTGACTTTTTAAGGCTTTAAAATTTTTGTTTTCCAAGTTTTTAATCCCAGAATAATGGATACAAAACCAGAACTGATTTATCAACATATGCTCTGATACCACATGTTGATCAATTCTGTTTAAACATAATGGAAAACATGAATAACATACCTGTTACAGCCGACAGGCCAGCAGAGAATCCAATCAGAGATGCAGCCATTGAGTTCGACATACTTATCAAGATGATCTGGTTCCTCCTTAGGGTGTAAGGTTATGATGGTGATGAACCGAAACTAGGGAAAGAATCGGTTAGGGAGTGAGAGAGACGTTTTGATGTTATGATTATTGAGTTATGTGTCTAACCCTTTATCTCTCTAATAATTTCTTTATATATACACCCAAGAGGAAACCTAATTAGTTAATAAGGGTAATATGGTCCATCAACAATTACCAACTAATTATTAATAGGTTATTAATATATTTTGATCTATATAATATAAATGATTATAATGGCTACAAGATTAAATATTATGATAATTATATATTTAATCTCACATTAACTGGTTTGATGCTCAAGGAACTGTTGCTACAACAATTAAATAGTAGTAATAAAGTGTGTATTATTGATATAATGAAGCCCATAACCTTGGGAGATCCAATGCTAAGTGGTATGAATACAAAGGAGGAGTATAGGTCACAATTGGAAAAGTATAACAAAATTACAAAGGAGAAGTAAGCTAAATTACAAAGAAGTAAAGTAGCGAATGGTCTGCAATTGAGGTTTGAGTCTTGCATCCGAAGTGTGTTACAAGGTCTCCATCACTTGGTATTTATAAGCGGCCAAGAGCCTTCCCTTGTTCTTAAGCAGACCTATGACATTTTCAGGGGATGAAGTGCGGCAAGGTCCTTTACTTTGCTTCAGAGTTGTGTTCTTCTCTTCCATACCATTTCGAGTAATCCTTTGACCTTCCTCCTGCTGAAAGCGACTTATCTAAAATTATCTCCTTGTGTCGTATTAATTAACTTTGTCTTTAACCTTTTGTCTTTGACTTGTGATTCTTTTGACTTGTCTCGATCTTTGTGCCTTACAATTGTTGTTTTGCTTATGTGGAGATTGGTCCTCCTTATTCGCTTCTGAAGATGCCTTGCTTTGTTGACTTTGTGTTTATTCATCTGGTAACAAGGATATGTCTCCTCCTTGTCTGGTGTTGTACTAATTAATTATTTATATCCTTCCGTTATTATGGGAGGGGAAGTGAGTTTTGATCCACCCTTGTCATCAAGAACGGTCTCAAGAAGTTCCAAGCACTTGTGACCATACACATGTTTTGGCAAAAAATAACATAGTAAGCCAGTGATCAAACTGAGATGTGAGGTAGTGTGTTTTTTTCCATATATTACAATGTGAATAAAGAATAAAGCAGAAAAATGACACATGATATTACAAGGAAAGCCCTTAATCGCTAGGGATCTCCGACATAAAACTTCGGGAGGTGACAATCATCGCCTGCCTCTAGTACTTGTATTAATGGAAAATTCGATACAACTCGAGAGCTAATTGTGATGTGAGCTAAATGATACAATGAGTTCAACACATGTTCAACATGTGCATAATAACTAAAACACCGAGTCTTCAGGTACGACCTGGTCATTAATCAGTTCCTACAAATATCAAATTGCAGTATATATTAGTTAATTATCACAGATAAGTTCAGGATACCGAACATGCTCGGGATTCGGGATTCAAAACCAAAGTTCAGGATTCCAAATCAAACTTTGACCTATATCAACATGGATACATGGAAAATAATTATTTTTTATATACATGTGTGACCAAACAACCGAAAATATTGATTAACATACTTTGTCAATCAAAAGCGTTAAAAGTGTAATTGTCATCTTCTATAATGTTTAAGATAGCATAAATGATAGTGGCCAGGTCATAGATTCATGAATGCACTGGACTATAGACTTTTATCCTTATCATCCTTCTGACTGACAATGTCATACTTGAGCGTTAGGCTATCTCCTATCGTTTCACGCCCTTTCAATTTTACATAAAAGACGTTTTGAAATACTATGATGGTCGATTCTTTAATGAAGCTCTAGCATGTCAATCTCTTAACAATATAATGTCTCATAGGGCATTAGAGCATTTATAGTAAATTCTCAATCTCTATCACATCTATATATTTTTACAACCTTTAACATCTGATTCTTTATCTCTATTTCTATCTTACTCACAAAACACTTATTTTATTGTTTTTTCTCGGTATCATACACTCATAAGCTTATACATAGAGATGAATAGTTAGTCTCAATATGTAGAAAACTAGGGTAGATTCTCTAAACCTTATTTATATTTTAGAGATGTTGATGGAAAATGCAAATAAAAAAAACCTTATATTTCTTCTATAGGTTTGAGAAAGTGACTATATAAAGAATTTGAAGTTTTTTTTTGAAAGGTGAACTTCTTAATGGTGACCATTGTCACATCCGCACATCGCGGACCCTCTCCAAGAACGTGGGCCTAGATAGCGGGGCCAGCGCTGGGTTAACCAGTCTTGGGTCGAAGGCTTTCTCCCGGAAACCGTACTGCCTCTACACGATTTTACTCGCTGGAGTAACAGCCGGATGAAACCGGAGTGACGCTCAGGATCAAACCCTCCTCGGTGGGTTTTTCACCATCATAGCGCACATGTCACACCCATATGCTTTTGCCGGGAATTGAACCAGAGTCTCACAAGGAAATAACCGGTCCAACAACCAGCTGACCTAGAGGGATGGACATAAAGAATTTGAAGTTAATGCTAAGAAATAAATGTTATGAAGTGAAGAAGAGAGGCATGGTAATACCATCCCCCCTCACCCACCAATCTGTACCACACAAAATCTCCGACACAAATACTTGTTCCAAAATGTGTATAGCCTTATAGGTCTCAATTTTTTTTGGATGGCTAGAACAACTGGTTTCGAAGACGTCAGTCAACACACACAAGCCTCGTTCAATCCGTGACAGGCCCGAAAGAGGCAACCGCGTGTCAGGAGTTACCCAACGGCCCGAACAGGCCATCATTGGCCTTATAGGTCTCAATTAACTTATGTAAATGATAAGGACTCTTTGTGCATAAAATCAATAATTCATGGATCTTATTTGCCAATCTATCATCACCTTAAAAACCAATGGAATTTTCTAGAAATCAAATAAACGGCGAGCCCTAACTGTTTCTTCTGTATCTGCTCTCTGTTAACGTCGCCGGCCGGTGCTCCTCCGTGGTAACATCACCGGAACCCTAATTTCTTTTCATTTATATCCAGTTACTATTTCTTCATATTCCATATGACCTGAATTATTATTATGCTTAATATTCTAGGGTTTCTTATGTGCGCTAATTTGTTTTCTGCTTTTTAACCTAAATCATCGTGTATTTGTTAATTGATTGGTATCTGTATATCTTCATGTGACAGTGAATCGTTGCTTATAAAGGATTTGGAAATGAAAGTGTTTCAAGCTAATTTTATAAATCTTTTGATTTGTATGATAGTTTTCTTTCAGAAACATTTTTTTTTATTATTATTGTAAGTGGTGATTTGGTTTAAATACATTTTACAAGAATTCTCGAAATCTTCAGCAATGTTTTTGATATTAAAGTGTTAACTGTTTTGCTTGTGTATTACTAGGGATGTAACCGAAAAGAACGGATACTTGTTTATGTTCGTTCATTTAGCGTTAAACTTGTTTATGAACAGTCCACGAACACACGTTGAACTGAAATTCTTGTTTGTGCTTGTTAAGGAATTGAACTTGTTCACAAATGGTTCACGAACACAAAAGAACGTATACCATTTGTTAAATGAACGAACGTTAACGAACTTTCTGCCGAACGGTTCGCTGAAGGTTCGGTTCGTTTACTGCCCTATGTGTTACTTTATCGATTTTAAAGAGTAGTTAACTTTAAACAATGTTTTTGGAACAATTTTTCACCTTGATCAGAACAGATTAACAAAATGATTGTAATATAATTCAATTTACAGAAGGTTGGGCTGTTAAACGAATGCATTCAAGGTTATACATACGCTGCATTGTCATTTTATTCTGGTTTTATCACTTTATGCTCTTTTGTTGTGATGATGATAAGTGATAACTAATGGTGTCACGTGCTTGCAGATCAGGTTTATATTGTTTAGCAACCTTAAGAATGTCTAATAGAGAAGATTCAGACATTGATGATGATTTTGCTGATCTCTACAAGGAATACACCGGTCCGGTAAGAACTACTACCACTAGTGTTCCTGAAACCACAAAAACAAGCAAAAGGTCTCGTGCTGATTCAGATGAAGAAGAACAAGAAACCCTAGACCCTAATGCGGTCCCCACTGATTTTACCAGCCGTGAAGCGAAGGTTTGGGAGGCAAAATCTAAAGCTACTGAAAGAAATTGGAAAAAAAGAACGGAAGAAGAAATGATTTGTAAAATATGTGGAGATTCCAGTCATTTTACACAGGTATATGTTACAATGATATAAGTAGTCTACGATAGTTTGTCTGATTGGTTGCATACCAAAGGGCCCATGATTGTAACTATTGGGGGTGTTTGGGATTGCTTATTTAAATAGCTTATGTTAATGCGCAGCAGAAGATAATCAGTTTATTGGAAATTATTTCTCTCTTAAGGGTACACTTGTAATTTAAATCCACTCTGGCGTCTGGCCCTTAAAAATGTTCTGTTCGTATTTTAAATAAACTGACCCATAGGGTGAAGCTCCTGTAAAAAGGACATTTTTCGTGAGAAGTGTGAGAAGGCATAGAAATTGACATGTAGGCATCATGTTTTCGACTTAGGCATTATGTGTTGGGTTGTTTTGTCAAGAGAAACACCAAATATAACAATTTAAAACACAATGCAACGTATTATGGGCGTGAAATTTAAAACACAACTAAAACACACTACTTAACCCTCAAAACACACTACTTAACGTTCTTGGCATGGTGTTTTAAGTTTTAACCCTATAATTCATTGCATTGTGTCCTAAATTGTTATGTTTGGTGTTTTTCTTGCTAAAACAACCCAAAACATTATGCCCAAGTCCAAAACATGATGCCTACATGTCAATTTTTATGCCTTTTTACACTTCTCACGAAAAATGTCCTTTTTACAGGATCCTAAACCTGACCTATATATCTTCAAATATATATTGTCGTTATCATTTTTATTCTAAGCAGTTAATGTGGTAAAAAGTCGGATATCGGTCAAGGATCGATATTTGAGATATTGGTTATTGCAGTGGGATATCGGTAATTTTAGTATTATGCTGAATTTATATATATAGTAATTTAACACTAACAATTCGGTATACTTTTTTATCATTAATAAAACACTACAATTGTAGCAAGTAGGAAATGATTAAGACTCAAAACACTAACATTTAACACTATCATCCAACAGTTAAGACTTAAAACACTAATGGCGGCAATAAGAAGAAAGACGAATGGTAGAACTAAGAAGAAAGCTACTGATATCGGGAATATTGGTGATATATCGGTCGAATATCAGTCAATGTCGGTACCGATATTCTGACCGATATTTTGCACCGATATCTCAGCAGGGGACCGATAACCGATATGTATTGCAATATCAACTGCATAATTTTTATTACAAGAAATGGAATTTCTGAAAATGGTAAAGTCATCATTGTTCTAACTTTAATGACCCCAGCTATACAAAAAAATTAATGACCCCACAGGAACAGTAGTGAAAGTGTGTTAATCTATTTGAGTAGCCTTTTGTCGTAATTCTGGCAGAATTAACTTTTGTATTGAGTGTTTTTTACACTAGCTTAAACAAAAAAATATTTTTGATGTTCAACGTACGATTTAATCGTAACAGGGTTGTCCATCTACTCTTGGGGCTAGTCGCAAGTCACAAGATTTATTTGAACGGGTTCCCGCAAGAGATCCTCAAGTAAAAGCGCTTTTCACCGATAGGGTGGTTAAAAACCTTGAGAAGGATATCGGGTGCAAAATCAAAATCGAGGAAAAATTTATAATCGTTAGTGCCAAAGAAGGACATATTTTATCAAAGGGTGTGGATGCCGTTCACAAAATTAAGAACGAGGGTGTCAAAACGGGTGAATCCAATTCAAACTTGGTTGAATCTGATTCCAGGTCACCGAAAGGTAGAATTTCTGTTGCCCCTAAAGTAGGACCCGCTGATTCTCCGAGGTCTAACCCTAGTCCAAGAAATGTTTCAAATTACGACCAGAGGTCTGGCAGACATGATAAAGTGATTAAAGAACACGTGCGTGAGGAATTTCAGAAGTACCCAAGGGGATCCCCACAAGGTAAAGACAACAATGCTTAATTCATTTCGGGTTCCAATTGGTGCATGTGTATAACTAGGCTTGCAAACGAACCGAACGAAGTGGTCGTTTGTTACGGAAATATATGTGTTCACGAACGGTTCATAAACACTCACCTAACGAGATTTTATGTTCGTGTTCGTTTGTTAAGGAAATGAATGTGTTTGTGTTCGTTTGTTAACGGACGCTCATGAACACAAATGAACACAAACTAATATTCATGAACCCTGATGGAAACAAACACAAACAAACGTTCGTGAACAAAATATATAATACACTTTACTTATTAAGTATTTTATTTGTCGGAATTTTGAGGTATTTAAATAAAATATGAAAACTAAAAACACTAATGAACTATCGAACACAAACGAACATTAATGTACGAACGCGGCCTCTGTTCATGTTCATTCATTTAACTAAATGAACGGAATTTCTTGTTTGACGAACTTCCCGCCAAACAGTTCACAAACTGTTCACTCAACGTTTGGTTCGTTTGCAGCTCTATGTATAACCCAACCCCAAAATGGATCATATTAGTTATTCATGTTGAAAAGTTGAACCCTAACCTCTCTTGAGAACATTTTAGATATGCTGTATGTGTATAGATGTCAAAATCATGCTTTTAACTGATAGAAAATCCTTTTGATAGTTCTGTGGTAAATAATGGTCGTTTATTACTTGCACAATATCATTTTGGTGGCTAAAAACGTGTAATAACTTTGCTTGTTTATTTGTATATTTGCAGCTAGAGGTAAGTGACTAAGTTGTTATATTCAAGAATTATGTGTTGGATTCTTTAGTAACTTTCTGGGTGGCTCTGAAATCTGAATTGAACCGATTATCATCATGAAATGAAAGAATCTTGAATCAAAGTGTTTAACACACTCTTCATTTGGTGAATTAGCTTATCGGAATGATGGCATTCAGATCCGATCAACACATTCAAAATCTCCCGCTCGCCGTCCACCGTACTCTGGTGGCTCATATGACTTGAAAGATAATCACAAATGCGGGACCGGGCTCAATTTGCAGCCTACTCATAAGGAAGGCCGTTCTACGTTTTCACTGGCATTGGAGGAATTAGAGTTGGAGTATACGAGGGATGCAATGGATATTGCCAAATTTAGAGATAAGGAAGAAGATGAAGAGAATTATAGGCATCGTAAGGTAATGGCGTTTTTGTAATTTTACATTTTTGTACGCATTTTTTTAATTCTATAGGTAGCAATTTCGACCTGGTTTAGCAATGAATGGGTCCATTTGGTTAAATGAAAAAATCATCAGTTTCTCATATTTTTCAAAAGAGTAAAATGCCATTTTCGTTCCTGAGGTTTGGCTAATTTTGCGACTTTTGTCCAAAGGTTTGTTTTTCTGCATCCGAATTTAAAAGGTTTAAAATCTTGCCATTTTCATCCGGCTTGTTAACTCCATCCATTTCACTCCATTAAGGCTGGGTACGTTCGTCTTTTTTGTTAACCTAAGGGTATTTTCGTCCTTTTTGAATACTTATACTTTATGCCAAATGCTTGTACATAAAATGAAAAAGACCGAATTGCCCTTTAAGTTAACTAAAAAGATGGAAATACCCTTGACTTAACGGAGAAAAATGGATGGAGTTAACGAGTCGGATGAAAATGGCAAGATTTCAAACCTTTTGGATCTATATGCGGAAAAACAAGCCTTTGGACAAAACTGGCCAAACCTCGGCGACAAAAATGGCATTTTACTCATCAAAATAAGTTAAACTTTTCATTCACCTATTGATTATTTGAAAGAATAAACGGTCGTTTCTGACTTCTCCATGTGCACAAATAGGCGATTGAAGAAATCAGGGGAATTTACATGAAAAAGTTGGCTACAATAAGGGAAATGCATGCAAAACAATGGGAAGAATTTCTTCGATTTGAATCACATAAAAGACAACAAGAAACTCGTCAAGAAATGCCTAATGTAGGGTTTGGTGGTTATAGAAATAATAATCATTATGATTATGGTGATGCTGCTGCTGGCAATCCTTATATTAACAATATGCACATGGAATCAAGATCAAGGCATCCAGAAATTGACAGCTATCCTTCTTTGAGGCCCGGTAACAATTATAATGATTTTCAACGCCAAAGGCATGAGGATTACGAGGAAGCATATAATCGTTATTAAGTTGTTTGTATCAGGTGAGTTTGTTTTTACTTTTTAGGGATAATGTATGTAGAGGTCATCAAGTATTCCACTTCTTTTTTTTAGTAACTAAGGTCATCCATATATTGAGATGACTTTATAGGCCACCTGGTTTCATTTAATACAAATTCTGGGAAAAAAGCATATCGGATGATGAAAGTTGTATGGAAATGTATCCATTTTTACACCTATTTTCTTCTATAATGTAATTGAGGTTTAAAGCTTATGTTTAAATTTTTGACATAAACCAACTAGTAAAACGTTAGATGGCAATTAAGTTTTAAAAGGTGGGTACATCAAAAGGTAAGCTTTGGAGTCATATACGTATAATAACATGTGTCAAGCTGGATGCATTTTCATACAAGTTGGTTACATCAAAGGGTAAGCCTTGTAGTCCTATACATACAATAACAATAGGTGTCAAGTTGGATCTTTTCATGGATTTTGCTTCTTTAACGTATGACATGTTGAAAACCTGTCAAATTCTTGTATTTTCAGAAAATTTTAAACCAACCAACATGTTACCTTAGCTTGAATAACATTATCAACTTTATAGGTTAATCAAGTATGTATGTATGTATGTGGTTTTGTTTATATGAATTCCAAAAGGAACAAGTGGAGTGATGAAAATTCCCTTAAAAAGGTTTTTGAAAATACAACAGTTTTAACATAATCTACTATATCTATTTGTAATTGTTGCTTTTTTATATTACTTTTTTTACGTTACATCGCATGTGTTAAATTTTTTCTTGCAAATATTCAGGGACCGGCACTCATGTTGGGAAGGTATTCATGGCCGTATGATAACCATGTTCTTGTTTAGTTTTGAATCTGTTGCTACTGTATTGTTCCTTGTATTCAAGGAAATCATGGTTATTGAGATGAACATGACTTCTCTTTGCTTAGTCTTTTAGGCTTTTAGATCTGGAATTATAAGTAGTTGGTGGATTTTGTTTCGCACTTCTGAGCATTTGGTTTGTGGGATCCCCTTAACTAGAATTTGATATATGATCCTTTATTATGGAAAGTATAATTTGGATTGAGGGTGTGAAACTAAAGGGGTGTTTGGTTCGATGAAATCAACGAATTTAAATATGATTTCGATCTTAACCTATTAGGTTTGCAGGTTATTTCCGTCTTGGTATATAAGCTGAATTCATGAGATAACGTTAGGTTTGAGAATGAAGAAATTAAATTGGAATGAAATTTCTTGAGTTCCTTTAAAAAGGTATTCAACATAGAGTGGTTAAACCAAAGAATTAGAATCTTCTTCATCACCACTATCACTGCACGACGCCACCTCTAGCATTCTTGTGGCGAACCAATCAAAAGGACAGAAAATTTGGTAGCCTATGGATCAATGCTTTACTGGGTCAAAATTGCACGACTCCCTAGTGAAGGTTTTATTGAAACTTAATCAAGTTTTAGCTAACATGGCGAGTAAAGGAGTTTGTCGCCAGCATATTTTTTTGTGGAGATTCAGAATTTGATTCCGATTTCAGAGTCTTGTAGGTAAGATTTAGTGCTCGCTCGTAGAGCTAAGGAAACAAATCCTAAAAAAAGAATAGCATGCTTTAATAGATTTTCAAAAATTTGTATGAAAAGTGAAAACATAAAAGCCTTACTGGTAAACCAGTGTATTCTCCAATCAAATAGATGTGGGTTCAAATCTTGCGGAATGCAGATGTGGTGGTTTTAGGAATAGAGTAGGTGCATAGTAGAGAGCGTGTGCGTTTGCCGGTAAAAAAACATAACAAGTAAATGGGCGGCTGTCGTGACTTGTGAGGCGTTCAAAAAAAAAAAAATTTTTTTTGATTGAGCAAGCGAAGGCTAACCGCACAACAAATTGCTTTAAGTTGACTACTTCAATTCTATGCCTTTATAAAAAAATCAAAATCTCATTTGTTATTCAAGTGTAAAAAGATTGCTGATAATTATAGAAGCTCAGAGGTTTGTTAATCAATTAAAGATAAAATCAAACTGTAACTTACACGAGAATGTTAAACATGCTAGGCAGGAGATGGACGAGTGCCAATATGCGATTGATAGTGATCCGACGAGTAGTGAGTTAACGAATAAGCTTTCGCAAGCTTTGCAAGTATACAAGAATGCGGTCCGTGATGAAGCATTATTTCTTCAACAGAAGTCTAAGGTAGATTGGTTAGCTCTGGGAGACTCGAACACGAAGTATTTCCATAATGTATTAAAAGCGAAAAATCCCCGGAGTAGAATTTCTTCGATAAGGGATGCGAGTGGTACTGTCGTTGAGGGTAGCATGGTGGCCCAGGTGATGGTTGATCACTATGCGAAGTTCTTTGGGTCGGCTTCGAATGTTAATGTGCATCCAACGCCGGATCTTTTTCAAAGAGTGTTGATAGTTGAAAAGGCGGAGTATATGATCCGAGAGGTGACAGATGAGGAGATAAAAACAGCTATGTTTTCTGTTGCAGGGAATAAGGCTCCTGGTCCTGATGGTTATACGTCGGTGTTCTTTAAAAGGGCGTGGGATGTGGTTGGAAATGATATGTGCCGTGCGGTAAAAGCATTTTTCCACAATGGGAAATTGTTACAGCAACTGAATCACACTGTTGTTTCGTTAATCCCAAAAGTTACAACTCCTTCGATAACGGATTATAGGCCAATCTCGTGTTGTAACACGTTGTACAAGTGCATTAGCAAGATAATAAGTGATCGGATGAAAGATGGGTTGGCGGACATTGTTAGTATTAACCAGCCTGCTTTTGTGCCGGGGAGACGGATATCGGATAACATTCTCTTAACGCAAGAGCTTATGCATAATTATCACCGCAAAGTTTGTCCTCCTAGATGTGCTTTTAAGATTGACATACAAAAGGCATACGATACAGTTGAATGGTCTTTCTGGAAAGTACGTTGAAGGGATTTGGCTTTCATAAGAGGATGGTAAAGTGGATCATGGCGTGTGTTGCTTCTACGTCGTTTTCATTATCTATTAACGGGAACCTTTTTGGGTACTTTAAAGGGAAGTGAGGGTTACGACAAGGGGACCCAATGTCCCTGTATCTTTTTACGATGGTTATGGAAGTCCTCACTTTAATATTGCAAAAGCAGGTTTCGATATCAAGTGATTTTAGATTCCATAACAAATGTGAAAAGCAAAGAATCATCAACTTGTGTTTTGTGGATGACTTGTTTCTCTTTGCTAGAGGAGACCATAAATCGGCTAGAGTCATTATGGAGGCGATTAATGTTTTTCAGGCTATGTCGGGTCTTGTTCCAAGCATGACAAAGAGTATAGTTTTCTTTGGTAACGTGAAGGATCAGGCGAAAGCAATAATTCTGAGTATTATGCCGTTCGAGGAGAGGGCCCTTCCAGTTAGATACTTGGGTGTTCCTCTTATATCTACTCGTTTGAAATATAAAGATTGCAAAAGACTCGTGGAAAATATGGAGGCGAGAATAACTGATTGGAAAGCTAAGTGTTTGTCTTTCGCGGGTGGGTTGCAATTAATTCGTTCGGTTTTGGCGTCCATGCACATATATTGGGCTTCGGTATTCATACTACCCAAGCACATTATCTGTGAACTTGAAGATAGGATGAGATGGTTTTTGTGGTCTCAAGGAAACAAGATTAAAGGCAAAGCGAAAGTGAGATGGAAAATTGTTTGTCTTCCAAGATGCGAGGGGGGCCTGGGAATTCGTCGAGTGGAGGACATGAATAACGCCCTTATGGTATCGCATATTTGGAGCTTGCTTACTCATCGAGAATCCCTATGGGTGAAGTGGATTCATTCATATCGCATTCGAGATAGAAGTTTCTGGGATCTACCGATACAGAACAATATTACTTGGACTTCGAGGAAAATGCTTCAACTAAGACCGATTGTACGTAATCATATATGGATTGAGGTTGGAGATGGCACGTATACGAATGTATGGTCAGATAAATAGAATGATGTTTTTCCGATTACTTCCATTATTACCCCTAGACTCATAGCTAATGCGGGTTTCAATCTGAACACTAAGTTGGCGGACGTGTTCGTGAACGGGGAATGGAGGTGGCCTGTGGATTGGTTCAATCGCTTTCCAATGCTCCAATCTATTCAAGATATAACTCTTGATCTAACTCGTAAAGACATGATAGTATGGAGAACTAGACGAGGGATTCATTTGGACTTTAATACCTATACGGTTTGGGATGACATTCGGCTAAACCAAGATGAAGTCCAATGGGGAAGTGTAGCGTGGTTTCCGCAAGCTATCCCTAAACACTCGTTTCTTATGTGGTTGATCGTTAAAAGGAAATGGAAGACTCAGGATATCATGAGTAGATGGCTCTCTTCGGGTAATGCTAACTTCAATCTAATGTGTTGTTCGCTGTGTTCTTCTAGACCGGACTCTCATGATCATTTGTTTTTGAATGTGCCCATGCGACTCATGTTTGGAATGGAGTTAAACACCGAGCTGGTATGACCTCGATTCAGAACAATTGGAACGATATATTGGAGTTCTTGATGGGGAGAGCAAATTCAAAATCAGCTAGCCACATTATTGCTAAATTGGTGGTTAGTTCGTCGGCATATTTTGTTCGGGAAGAAAGAATAGCAGACTTTTCTCGAGCCAGAAAAGGAATAAAGATCAGCTTGTGGAGGTGATCCTAAGCATGGTCCGAATGAAGCTTCATACGATGCGCTTCAAGACTTCAATTCATACGGAGCGAGTTTTACAACAATGGATGCTCCCTCGTGGATTGCTGGTTGCGGACGATGACTGCGGCTGATGGTTCTAGTTTTTTTGTTATCTAGTTGTGTTTCCTAGTTGATTGGTGTATTGGTTGTTTTTCATGTTGGCTAGTGTGCTTACTCACGTATGGCATGTCATACGGGAGAACTGAGGAGTGTTTTTGCTTCTCACTTGGTTTATTTGTTTGATATAAGGGGTAACCCCTTACCAAAAAAAAAAAAGATAAAATCAAACTTTTATGTGAATTTGGTGAAAAATTCCACATGTATTTTTTTTAACAATCTTAGTTATTTTAATAGGTGTGTCAATTGTTTCAACATCAACATGGAATATATTAGGGATGTTACCCGTGTTAGGTTGACAGGCGACACTAACACATTGAATCCTAAAACCAAAGCGCGACCTATATTTTTATTCGTGTAAAATCTTGTAATTGAGACATGACCCATTAACCTATATTTCTAAACAAGTCAAACATGTCACATTTAATCTATAGTTCTAAAGGGGTCAAACATTTAACCTATGCTAATATAATCAACCATATAAATAATAAAATCAAAGTCATAAGGTGCTAATCAACTTATAAAATTCAACCACAAATTCAAATCAATATTCAAAAGGCAAGCCAAAACAAGTAACATTTAGTTTACTGATGACAAACTAAAATTGATTGTCATTAACTCTCCAAATGGAAAATACATTGAAATAGAAGGTAAACGAGCAACAAATTGTGTCGTTAACCTTTTTTAAATAACAAAACCAAGTCTTTTAAAACTACGTCTATCGATCTTGGGGTCATAATATTATTATGCATGACTATGTGGATATTAAAATCAATGATAAAGTAACTTCTTAATTTCTTCTTCTACTTGCATTCCTTTCTTCTTACGCTACAGTCTATTAGAATTGTCATCCTCGACAGTCTTTGTTGATGTTTACAGCCATAATATTTTGGGTTCTTTCATGATCATCATGTGAGGTTACATAGAAAAATATAAACTATTGATCAATATGAACTTAAATTATATGAGGTAATAAGGTAGTAAACAAAGATTATAAATACTACATTTTTCGACAAGCAACCAATACTGGGTACATATAAAAGCTTCAACACTACAAGGTAACATTTAGCTTCGATATTGATCCAAAACTATTTCACCAAGACTAAAGGCGGATTCGGATGCAACATTTGAAACCGGAACACAAAGAATATCCTGTTGAGCTTTCCAATAGCCTAGAATACAAATAAGAGAAGTTGTTTTAGTCCTTGGCTCATTAATGTACTTGGTCAGTTGACATGTTTGTTTTAAAACACTTAAAATTAAATGGGTTAACTTGTTTTTATACAGATCAACCCGAAACCAACCTGTTTTAGAAAACAAGTGAATCCAAACCTTTTTTTTCATGTCATGTCCAGGTCAAATTTTAGGTGTCAAAAATTGCCACATGATCCGTCGACCATCAAAAACTAATTGTGAAAGAAAGTTGCAGGCATGAAAGAGAGAGGGTGAATCTGGTCTGTGTTCTACAATCGCGGGCATAGAAATAAGAGAGGACATAGAAATTGGGTACCGCAATGTAAAGGCATTGCCGTACCCAATCTTTAGGGTAGTTTTCTGGGTAGGTGATATGGCATGGTTCCATACTTCCATTTTTACATACAAAATGGTTTGTATAAATCCTATACCTAAAACATACTTTTTTTTTCTGTTTTCGTAACACCCCACCCGAAACCCAGGCGATCATGCACAATCGATACCTAACTTAGCAGCGGAATCGTAACTTTCCTTGTAAACTTGCTATCTTGTGACATATTTTTAAAAAGATTTTTAGGCCAGCTTATGCTGGTGAGCTCATGCATAGTTATATAAAAACAATCATTTCTTTTATGAACAATTAACAATCATGCATATTTTACTACTGGGCAACCCATACTGGGAGGGCTCACCGCGGTTTCCCCAGCCTCAATACCTCATACGTATCCATGGATCCGAAATACCCCAATGCCCATGCATGTATGACACATCACATTCATTTATTTATTAGGTTTGGGTGTGTTGCAGGCCTTATCTAGTCTGAACACCTCCTTCATATCACAAATATTTATTACACAAGCATATAGCCCAATTTTGGGAAAACAAACATGATACTCACCTGTTTAACAATCGCTAAACAGCTGCTAGTACGACCAGGTACTATCACAAGATTCCTGACACAATTACATAATCCTAGGTTAGGGAATGGTACACCTAGTCATTATCATGGTTGGATATTAGTTAGAACTGCCTTGTTTAAGCATGGTTGATCAGTCCATGCCTAACTAAGGCTAGGTTACCCAATACCCGTCCCTGACAATAACCCTAGTACCTAAAGTAATACTAACACTACTACTACTACTAATAATAATATTAACTACTAAAAATAAATAATAAATAACTGAACATAAATTTAAACAAGAGCATACCTTAAAACTATCTACGACACGTTGATGTAGAGTTTCCCTACTCCTGCTCCTACTCGTTCTCCAAAAATGACTACTAACAACACCCAACGGGGCATCGTATGCTCGGGATTCTCTTTATACTAGAGTGTTCCCGTTAAAAACTGATACTCTAAATAACAACTGGACTTCTATTTAAAAGGAAGCAAGCAAGCACCTGACGTGCGTGCGGGTGTCTATATTTTTAGTTCTTTTTACTCGCCAATTCAAGTTTTAAATTTATAAAACACGATATTCAACTATAGTATAAAGAGAATCCCATCGCGGACGTAGTATAGTGATGAAAAGATACCGAGGTCGTCCCGAGGACACAAGAGCTTTTAATACCGACTTATCGTCAATGTCTAATCGAACCAAACTTTTATAAAAGATTTTTAAATATACATTTCCATAATTATACATTTCCATAATCGTACATTTCCATAATCGTCACTTACCCGCACGCACGTATAAAGAGTATCAGTTTTTATGTCTAATCGACCTGGTGCAAATGGAGCGAAAACGAGTAATATGGAAATGTATAATTATGTGGTAAAATATACATATTTGTCCCGTGTAAAGTGTATAATTATTGTATAGTTTTTATTTGTTTTTATTTAGTTTTAGTGTTATATTATATTATTTGTGTTGGGCCAGGTCCTGGTGCAAATGAAACTAAAACGAATAATATGGAAATGACCAGCCAGTTGGGCAGAATGGGGCGCCAGTGACTGAAGTAAAATTGGCGTTATTTTCTGTGAGTGGGCCGATGCGACTATCTCTATTTTTTAAGTTAGAGGTCTGCCACAAAATACATATATAATTGGATCGAGAGAAAGGGTTAGGCCCACATCAATATATAGTTTTATAATTTGAGTTCATCTAATTTATTGGTATTGGGCCGCATAAAATTTGGGCTGATAAGATACCCATCACACTAGAAGCTGCACATTATTATATTTAGGGATTTAGTCCATCGAATTGCATAAAATGTTATTATTGGGCCATAATTCTTATTGTTGACTATATCATAAAATATTCCATTGGTAAATTAGGAATGAATGACAATTGGGGGACGAATTATAATATTTTGTGAGAGGGGGCATATATTATATTTTTGAGGAGGGGATTATTGGACCATACAGACACAACAACTTTCTGGATTTTTTAATATATACATCTTGGGGACATAAAAAAGGAATGGATATTCTAGACGAACTGGGAGGCGGCCATTTATTTTTCAAATGGGCCAAGCCCATGAAACATGATACGTATATAGTCGAATTAACATCAGACGAAGGTAGGAATCCTTAGACGCACGAATACGAACATCATATCTTGGGGAGGATGCGATCAAGAAATCAGAGAAGTCATACGATCAAGAAGCTGTAGAAGGATTTATTCAAGATTTAAGCCGCGATCAAGATACGAGTTCTATAACAACCCTTAAAAATATTTTCGACACCCTAATATATTAAAAATGACCCAATATGTCCTAAAATACACCCCATATATACGAAAACGGGCCCTGAATACCTTTATTTCTATTAAAATAAAATAAAAGCAAAATTTAAAGGGCCGTCGCGGGGCGCGTAGCCCTTGGCTACCTCCTACGCGGGGCGCGACAACCAGTCATCAAGGCACAGCCCGGTGCTGCCACGTGTCACGCCATTTGTCGAGCCTACCCCATGATCAGGCCCAGCTAGGCCCTACGTAGTCTAGGTCGCGGGCCGCGAAGGATTGACCTTCGGGCTATGCGGGCCGCGAGGAACCCCAAAACTGCTCCTATAAATTGGGAGCTCAGGCCTTCAGTCCCAGTCGCTCACACCTTTCTTTCTCTCTCGAAATTCTGAAGAATAAGCATAATTTTCGGATATAATACCCCCTAAATAACGAAGTTCTGTCTCGTTGTAAGTATTATAACCCCGGTTACGTATTAGATACGCTGCCCGATTGATCCAGGGTTCCGTAACGGCTGTCGTGGTTCTGCCCGACGTAGTCGTTGGAATGTCGTCTCGGGGAGGGTATTGCTAATGTAAATATTGGGTTATTATACTAACGCGTGTGCATTTGTGTAAATTATAGATAATCACCAGGAAACCCTTAAGGGAAACCCTAAGATAGCAATGTGAGTAATCTCCTTTTTGTAAACTGTTTTTACAAAACCTTAAATATTTTACAATGTGAATTAGCAGTGATTGAGTCTTTGTAATTCTTCAATTACTGCCGGTATGTTGGGGTTTTGTATACAAAATGTGGAATATGTTACCATTGGACAAAGAGTTAGCCAATGGGTAATATGACCCACCAGTCAGGATTGACAGTACTGAATGAGTAATTGTGTAGATAAAAACATTGTAATCGCTCTCAATACTGTAAATTGATAAAACTCTTCTTGATTAAACTGGGATTCACTCACTAGTATTTCCCACTGATAAAATATTTTTAAACGCGTTTCAGGTAACAAAATGTGAAAACCAAGTAGTAGCCAGCTGGACAGCACTGAAGGCTTGGAAAAGTGGCTATAAAAGTTACATAAATAAAAGAGGATGTTTTATTCAATAAAATGGAGATTATCTCAGTTTGAAATGAAAACTTGGGATTTATCCCAACATGTTTAATATTATAAAAATGTGGTGTTTACTCTTATAAAATATTTCCTAACTACGATCCTGATGTAATTTCCGCTGCCAAATTGATAAACACCGATACCACCAATACTGATTCTCGTGGCCGCCCGTTCACGGGACAGATAGGGGGCGGGGGTTGCGACAGAAGGTGGTATCAGAGCTAAGCCACTGATTCAGCTACAGAAGTGTTCTGCTGACACCAAGATATTATTCAAAGTGTTAGGAAATAAATTACGAAATTACGTGCATAATTGTATTTTATTGTTGTGTGTTATTTGACTATTTGTTAGTTTACAGTATGAGCGACCAAGGACCTTCCGACGCCTACCGTCAGTTGTCCAGCTCACCTATAAGCGAAGGCACCTCTTCACAGCCTGCCCTCTCAGGGTATTCAGCTGACAATGAAGATGGGATATTCGTGTTTAAGGCTCAGTCTGAAGAGTCATTCCCTCCTAAAAATAGAGGATGGTTCAGTAGAGGAGCACATGAACGTAGGAAGAGGATGAAAAAGTTGCAAAACTAGTGAGCTTTAGCAGCTGCTAAAAGAGAAACAGATGCTCACACACAAGATATGCTCAATAGAAGTTTAGCAAATTTCCATATCCTAGCAACCACAGCTGCAGACCCTAACCTGGAGCAACTCGTAGCACCCCAACCATTACCACTATTCCCCACACAGCCATTGGAAACCAAGTGGATAACAGTTCCATCCAATACATAGTGGCACAAGGAATAATAGATGCGATGCCATATATTATTCAAACAGTTAGGGAAGCTGATAATAAAAGTAACCGTGATAGTAAACGACCCACTGAACCAGAAAACAGCGTAAACAATGGACCTATACTTCAAGCGCCCATTCCCAAAAGAAGAAGAACCATGCCTTATGGTTGTTCTTATAAGGAATTCTGGTCTTGTAAACCAATGGAATTCTCGGGCAATGAAGGGGCCGTTGCAGCTCTATGCTGGATAGAAAAGACTGAGGCTGTCTTAAAAATAAGCAAGTGCGCAGAAGAGGATAAGATAATATTTGCTTCCAATCTATTTAAGAACTCAGCCTTAGAATGGTGGAACACTATCCTCCAATCTAGGGGAAGTGACAGGATTTACAATACGGAATGGGAGGAATTTAAGAACATGGTATAAAGGAAATTCTGCCCTCCAAATGAAAAAGAATAGATAGCAAATAAATTCCTAAACCTTAGGATGACTGGAGTGGATAGTAAGGGATACACTACGTTATTCTTTGAATATGGTAGAATAGTACCAACCCTTGCATCACCTGAACCAGTATTAATCTCCCGTTACGTCTGGGGATTAATCAGTGAGATTAGGCATGTAGTCAAGGCAACTAGACCTCAAACTATAGAAGAAGCTGTAGAACTAGCAAATACCTTGACTGATGAATTAGTACGTACACGAGAGGAGGACCAGAGAAGGAACCTAGCTCAAAGGCTTACCCAAGAATTTCGCTCTGGAAATTCCAACCGTGGGAAAAATGTAGGTTCTACCTCTGCACCTTATTGCAAGTATTGCAAAAGGAAGCATTCTGGAAGATGCTCTATATATTGCAATTTTTGCAAAATATCTGGACACAAGGAAGAAGACTGCAGGAAGAAACGTAACAACCGGATATGTTACAACTGTGGAGAACAAGGTCATATCAAGCCGAACTGTCTAAAGCTAGCTCCAGCTACGAACAACAAGAATACTAAAAATGCTAGAGCATTTGTTCTGACTGCAGAAGAAGCCAAGATGATTCTGGATGTGATAGCCGGTACGTTTTTAGTTAATGATGTTTTTGCTAAAGTATTATTTAACTCTGGTGCGAACCAAAGTTTTATTAATACTTCATTTTGCAAACTTCTTAATCAATCATTAACTAAACTCCCACAAGAATGTCTAGTAGAGACAGCAAATGGAGAAACCATTAAGATTTCTGAAATCTTGCAGGGAGCAAGAATAGAATTTTTAAATCAAAAGTTTATTGCAAACCTTTATCCAATGAACCTGGCAAGATTTGATGTTGTATTAGGAATGGATTGGTTAATAGCCAATCAAGCCAATATTTTATGTGATCAAAAGTCAATTCAAGTAAATTCACCAAAAGGTGAAAAGATCACAATTAAAGGGGATAAACCGTCCAAATCCACAAAATTCATCTCTGTGATGAAAACAACAAGTTATATAAGAAAAGGATCTTTAGTGTATTTGATTTCTATAATCACTAACACTAAAGGAAAAGAATTAAAAGATATTCCAGTAGTATCTCAGTTTCCAGATGTGTTTCCAGAAGAATTACCAGGACTACCTCCAAACAGGAAAGTTGAATTCAGAATCCATCTGCTACCAGGGACAGCACCAATTGCCAAAGCACCGTATCGTTTGGCACCCGCAGAAATGCAAAAATTAAAGAAACAGTTAGACGAGTTATTGGAAAAAGGATTTATACAGTCAAGTTCATCACCATAGGGAGCGCCGATCTTATTCGTTAAGAAGAAAGACGGATCAATGCGTATGTGCATTGACTACCGCGAATTGAACAAGGTTACGATTAAAAATCGGTATCCATTACCGAGAATCGATGATCTGTTCGATCAATTGCAAGGAGCTCGATTTTTCTTGAAAATTGATTTACGGTCAGGATATCATCAATTAAAGGTACAGGAAGTGGACATTCCTAAGACCGCTTTTAGAATAAGGTATGGCCATTATGAATTTACTGTCATGCCATTTGGTTTAACCAATGCCCCAGCCGCATTTATGGACATGATGAACCGAATATGTAAGCCATATTTGGATAAATTCATAATTGTCTTTATAGATGATATTCCCATTTACTCTAAGAGTAAAGAGGAGCATGCAAGACATTTGCACACTCCTAAGTCTATTAAGAAAAGAAAAGCTATATGCTAAGTTTTCGAAGTGCGAGTTTTAGTTAGAACAGGTACAGTTTCTTGGACATTTAGTCAATCATGAAGGAATTCATGTGGATCCCACTAAGATCGAGGCAATTACCAAATGGAAAACCCCTGAGTCACAAACCGAGATTAGAAGTTTCTTAGGATTGGCTGGTTATTATAGAAGATTTATTCAAGATTTTCCTAGAATAGCCATTGCCTTAACTAAGTTAACCTGTAAATCTATTAAGTTTGAATGGGGACCAAGACAAGAAGAAGCCTTTAGAATTCTTAAGCAAAGATTAACCAATGCACCCATATTAGCGTTACCAGAAGGAACTGAAGACTTTGTAGTCTATTGTGACGCTTCTAAGTTAGGTTATACATGTGTGTTGATGCAACGCCAAAAGGTTATAGCTTACGCATCTAGACAACTTAAGAATCATGAAGAGAATTATTCAACCCATGATTTAGAATTAGGAGCTATAATTTTTGCCCTGAAAATTTGGAGACATTACCTTTATGGTAGTAAGTTTACCATTTTCACAGATCATAAGAGTTTAAGGTATGTTTTCGGGCAAAAGGAGTTGAATATGTGGCAAAGACGCTGGATGGATATACTTAGTGATTATGATTGTAATATTCAGTATCATGCAGGAAAGGCAAATGTAGTAGCTGATGCTTTAAGTCGAAAGTATCATGAAAAGCCAAAAAGAGTACGTTCTCTTAAATTAAATCTACAGGTAGATTTAAATGAACAGATTAAAAAGGCACAAGAATCAGTAATTAAGGATGATACTGAGAAATTAAAAGGAATGATTAAGGAATTAGAACAAGGAACATATGGAATTTGGAGATTTCATAAGAAAAGAATGTGGATACCTAAATTAGGAAACCTACGCCACCGTATATTAGAAGAAGCCCATAAGTCTAAGTATACGATGCATCCTGGAAGTGATAAGATGTATCAAGACTTAAGAAAGAATTTCTGGTGGATAGAAATGAAAAAGAATATAGCAGCATATGTTGCAAAGTGTCTAACTTGTTCATAGGTCAAAGCTGAACATCAGAAACCCTCAGGATTGCTGCAACAGTTAGAAATACCAGTTTGGAAATGGGAATTAATAACAATGGATTTTGTTACCAAATTACCCAAAACAAGAAATGGTAATGATACAATCTGGGTGATTGTAGACAGGCTAACTAAGTCAGCTCATTTCCTACCAATGAAAGAAACTTTCTGTATGGAACAATTAGCTAAGTTGTATGTAAATGAAATAGTTTCATTACATGGAATTCCTTTATCAATTGTTTCTTATAGAGATAGCCGTTTTACATCACATTTTTGGACAAGTTTCCAAAAAGCTATGGGAACCAAATTGAATCTAAGCACAACTTATCATCCTCAAACGGACAGACAAAGCGAAAGGACAATTCAGACAATGGAAGACGTACTTAGAGCTTGTGTAATTGATTTCGGAGGTAATTGGGACGATCACTTACCATTAATAGAATTTTCTTACAATAACAGTTATCACACAAGTATCAATGCTGCACCATTCGAAGCACTGTATGGACGAAAATGCCAAACCCTAGTCTGTTGGGCAGAAATTGGAGAAAAGCAACTATCCGGACCCGAGATAGTATAAGAAACGACTGAAAAAATCATTCAAGTCAAGGACTGAAAGCAGCACGTGATCGACAAAAGAGCTATGCAGATAACAGACGCAAACCCTTGGAATTTCAGGTAGGTGACAAAGTGTTATTGAAAGTCTCTCCTTAGAAATGAGTGGTAAGATTCATCAAGAGGGGAAAGCTAAGCCCCAGGTATGTTGGACCTTTTGAGATTATTAAAAGAATAGGATCAGTAGCCTATCAGCTGCAACTGCCAGAGGAAATGGCAGGAATACATGATGTATTTCATGTATGCAATCTTAAAAAGTGCTTAGCTGATTAATCATTCGTGGTGCCTCTTAAGGATATAGAGGTAAATGAGCAGTTAAAGTTTGTAGAGAGGCCTCTGCCGATTGAAGACAGAAAGGTTAAGAATCTCAAGTACAAGAGATTAGTTCTGGTCAAAGTAAAATGGGACTCCAAAAGAGGACCAGAATACACTTCGGAGCTTGAATCAGAAATGCAAAGGAAATATCCACACTTATTCCAGTAGACCTCAAGGATGAGCTCTAAAACAAGGTGGGGAGGATATAACAACCCTCAAAAATATTTTCGACACCCTAATATATTAAAAATGACCCAATATGTCCTAAAATACACCCCATATATACGAAAACGGGCCCTGAATACCTTTATTTCTATTAAAATAAAATAAAAGCAAAATTTAAAGGGCTGTCGCGGGGCGCGTAGCCCTTGGCTACCTCCTACGCGGGGCGCGACAACCAGTCGTCAAGGCACAACCCAGTGCTGCCACGTGTCACGCCATTTGTCGAGCCTACCCCATGATCAGGCCAAGCTAGGTCCTACGTAGTCTAGGTCGCGGGCCGCGAAGGATTGACCTTCGGGCTACGTGGGCCGCGAGGAACCCCAAAACTGCTACTATAAATTGGGAGCTCAGGTCTTCAGTCCCAGTCGCTCACACCTTTTTCTCTCTCTCGAAATTCTGAATAATAAGCATAATTTTCGGATATAATACCCCCTAAATAACGAAGTTCTGCCTCATTGTAAGTATTATAACCCCGGTTACGTATTAGATACGCTGCCCGATTGATCCAGGGTTCCGTAACGACTGTCGTGGTTCTGCCCCGCGTAGTCGTTGGAATGCCGTCTCGGGGAGGGTATTGCTAATGTAATATTGGGTTATTATACTAACACGTGTGCATTTTTGTAAATTATAGATAATCATCAGGAAACCCTTAAGGGAAACCCTAAGATAGCAATGTGAGTAATCTCCTTTTTGTAAACTGTTTTTACAAAACCTTAAATATTTTACAATGTGAATTAGCAGTGATTGAGTCTTTGTAATTCTTCAATTACTGCTGGCAATGTTGAGGTTTTGTATACAAGATGTGGAACACGTTACCATTGGACAAAGAGTTAGCCAATGGGTAATATGACCCACCTGTCAGGATTGACAGTACTGAATGAGTAATTGTGTAGATAAAAACATTGTAATCGCTCTCAATACTGTAAATTGATAAAACTCTTCTTGATTAAACTGGGATTCACTCACCAGTATTTCCCACTGACAAAATGTTTTTAAACGCGTTTCAGGTAACAAAACGTGAAAGCCAACTAGAAGCCAGTTGGACAGCACTAAAGGCTTGGAAAAGTGGCTATAAAAGTTACCTAAATAAAAGAAGATGTTTTATTCAATAAAATGGAGATTATCTCAGTTTGTAATGAAAACTTGGGATTTATCCCAATATGTTTAATATTATAAAAATGTGGTGTTTACTCTGATAAAATATTTTCTAACTACGATCCTGATGTAATTTCCGCTGCCAAATTGATAAACAATGATACCACCAATACTGATTATCGCGGCCGCCCGTTCCCGGGACAGATAGGGGGCGGGGGGTTGCGACAAGTTCGGGTTTCACAAACGAGTTAGTTTAGTTTTAATTTACTTTGTGTTATTAAAATTATGAACATGACTTATTTTTTATTCAAGGCTTGTTTCTTTTCCTTGACTGTGATTCTTGGCTAAATTTTCTAAACTACCTAGACTTGGATGAATGATTGTTTAAAGTTCCGATTTTTATAAAGGATATTTGATTTTTATGGATTGTTTATGAATTGTAGGCGAATGTGTTTGCATGCTTAATATTGTTTATTACTTCGCATGAATCTTGGTGACGATCTTTATCACATAATAGAGTCGTGCTAGTTTTTAGATTTTGGTGAGTGTCTATATCACGTAATAAATCTTTAATCTTTAGGGTTAAGTGGCCATCAAACCTTAGAAGTAATATTCGGTAATCTTATAAAATTAAGTGTTCTACTAAGTCTCAATAGTTGAAAGGTGCGAGATTATTGTTAGGTCTAAGTCATCAAACCGTAAGGTAGGAGCTTCATTAGGAGTAAACCTATTGGCTATTGTCTAACAAGTCTAATCAAGAAATCAAGTTTACCCTAGGTTTAGGTCTCGAAAGGGAGTGAGCCTTGTAGGGTACTTTCATAAACCCATTAGATGTCTTGAAAGAGAGTCTAACAACTGGTAATCAAAACAACTTCTAGGGTGCCATAACTGTCTCTTGAGAAGGGTTAGGAGTCTTGTTTGGTATCCCGAAAAGTGAGAACTTTATGATCCCGGTTCCTTATTAATCAATATACTAATAAAATCGTTACTAAAAGCAATCAGGATTCCAGTCTAGGTAGTGCCTTCCACCACCTGAGTTAAGTCCAAAGTTCGTTTGTGTTAGTTAATCTAGTTAATTAATTTAATTTAATTGCAATTTTTAGGATATTTAGAAAAGCCCCCTCAAACATAAAAACAGTTAGAGTCCGTTTCATTCTAATTCTAGATAGAGTCTAATTAGCGTAATTAGAGAGTCTCGTGGGTTCGATACTTGGACTTACTGTAGCTATACTGCATTGATCGGTACACTTGCCTGTATTGTGGTTTAGTTTTAGATCGAGTCTAAGTTTATAAATTTAAAACTTAGAGTGTCTAGATTAGGTTAATTTTAGAAGTTTTTATTTAACCACTTTTAGCACATCAAGTTTTTGGCACCATTGTCGGGGACTCTTTGGCAATTGCGTTGATTACTTTATTTGGACTTAATTGACATCATACGTGCTAGTTGTTTTCTTTTGTTTGAGTCGTAGGAGTCTAAGTATTCTAGTGTCTTTTATATTTTGATTGATTCGTAGTTAGAGTCATTTTGCTCGTTTCTGTGTCGGTTTTTCAGTGGATGCCCCATACGCGTTCACAAGGACCGCCACCGAAGCCACCCTTCTCCTCTTCAAATCTCAAGGTTAGTACTTCTTCTTCTTCTTCATCTTCCACCCTTTCTGACTCTACCCTCCAATCTAAACCACCAGCCTTCGACTTCACCCCGAAGTCATCACCACACAATTCACCACCACCATCCCGTCCTGCTAGCCCACAACCCGCTGCACCAAATATGGCAGGTCATCAGACCGTTCATCAACAATCCACTACCGGTTACACTGGTGTCAACTCACCCATCACCCTTCCCACCATCAATAATGACAAGTCTTAGAAAATCCCGTCCTACATCATGACCGCTATCACTAACTCCTGCCAATTTCATGGTCGTGATGATGAGGATGCCCCAGTCAACATTAGCCGCCTCACCCACCTCTGCAGCACCTTCTCCATCGAAGGTGCCAATCACGACGCCCGTTTCCCTCAAGTCTTGCCATTTTCACTTGCGGGCCGCGCAACCACCTAGCTTGATTCACAGCCCGCAGGCACGTTTATACCAGGGCTACACTCCGAGATGTTTTCCTCGCTAAATACTTCCCACCTGCTAAGGCATCTCAACTTCGCAATCAGATCCATTCGTTCCGAATGGAGCCTGATGAGCCCTGCCACCTAGCTTGGGAGAGGTTCCAAACCCTACTTTCACGTTGTTCGCAGCACGGTCTATCAGATTGGGCACTTGTAGAGAAATTCTATAACGGCCTTACACCCGAGGTTCGAGCCAGATTTGATACTTCCGCAAGAGGCCACCTTATGGGTAAGAGAACCGTGGCCGAATGCAATGACCTATTCGAGAGTTTCGCCTATTCCGATATTGACCACCGCGCCATCGGCAGGAGTTCCATTCCTGGTTCTAGTACTCCCTCGACCGGTCGAGGAGTACACCAAGTTAGATTGGATACATCGATGGCCGCGACAATGGAAAACCTTGAGAGAAAGCTTACTAGTAGGATTAGCAATTTAGAGGCGAGGGTCGATAGGTGTGAGGTGTGTAGAGGGGGTCACGATACCATAGATTGTCCCAAACTCACTCTTGAGCAAGTAGAGTTCATAGCCAATAGAGGTCCAACGAACCCTTTCAACAATTCTAATTTCGGGTCCAATTGGCATAGTAATAATAATACCTTTCGTTCTTCAAATAACCCCCCTGGTTTCCAAACGGGTTCAAATCAGCAGGGCCAGTATTCTGGTGGGGGTTCACAGGGCCAGTTCAATAGTGGGGGATCAAACGGTCATGGTTCAAACAACCAAGACTTGGGTAGTGGTTTAGATGAGATAAAAGCTATGTTATCCCAAATACTAGTTAAGAATCAAGTAACCCAAAGGACCTTAGAGACCACTCAACGAACCCTAGAGGACCATGCCATATTCTTAAAGAACAATCACTCCAACTTTTTGGACCTTCAAAGGAAATTCATTGAATCATCAATTGCAAGAAAGGCCTTCTGGTCAGTTTTCGGGTAACTCCCAACCCAACACAGCCAATCATCACGTTAAAGCTATATCTACTAGGTCGGGTCTAGAGTTAAGAGAGGTTGGTCCACCATCGGTTCGAGCAGAGGAAGAGGAGCCGGTGGATGAGGAGATAGAGTTAGAGGCCCCTCCACTAGAGAAGAGTGTTAGGAATCTGGTTAAGCTAGTTAGACCGAGTCCTGAGATTGATCATGCACGTACTCCTTACCCTGAGCGTCTAAAGAACCAAAAAATACTCTAAGGAATACGGGTATTTTCTAGACATGTTTAAGCAACTTAAGATCAATCTATCGTTAATTGAAGCCCTCAAACATATGCCGAAGTATGCTAAGTTCTTAAAAGCAATACTTAAAGGGAAAGGTAAATTAGAGGAAATTTCGAATGTTTCTTTGAATGTCGAATGCTCTGCCGTGGTCACAAACCGCCTACTAGAAAAACTCACTGATCCGGGTATCTTCACGATCCCATGTTTGTTTGATGGTGATCAGAGCCGGCCCCGAAGGAGGGCAGGGAGGACAACCGAACAGGGCCCGTGATTTCGTAGGGCCCGTAATTTAAAAAAAAAATCCGATATTATATATGTAAATTTTTTTTAATAGGGTATAACCAAAAAAATATTAACTGAGGCCCACTTAAAAAAATCGTATTGTTTAAGCTATTTAGCCCATTAGGTTAGTAAGCCCAATACCCAAATATTTTCTAAAAACTAATAAAAAAAAATTCTGGGCGACAACTTTCATCCGGGACTGGGTAATTGAAACGTCAAACGTCGCACAGGAACAGGCCTTCGATTTTGAATCTTCGAGACTTCGATCATCATCGTTCTGCAATTGATAATCAGCAGGCCTTCGATTCGATTTCACAGGTAATCGAGATCAGAGACAGAGCACTGCAGTCTGCAGCCCTTCGTAGTTCGATCATCAGCAGGCCTTCGATTCGATTTCACAGGTAAACAACTAAAAATCAATTGTCGATTTCAGTTTATTTATGATTTAGGATTGATTTACGATTTCAGTTATTATGTCAAATTCAGTTAACTTATGTCGAAATCACTTAACTTATGATTTAGGATTGTCAATTGATTTTCGATTTTAATTAATCAATTATTATGTCGAATTCATTTATTCAGTTAACTTATGTCGATTTCAGTTCATTTATGTTGTCGAACATTATTTAGGCGTTAACTTAATTTGATACAAACTTTGTCGATTAATGATTATTTAGGCTTTAATGGCTCCTAAACAGGATCCGACCTAGTTTTTACTGTATGTCATTCATTCGAATACTATATTTTGTATTTTGTTAATTGCATTGTTTATCGAATGCTATATTTTTGTCAATGGTTCAAAGTCGTATGAAAAACTAGTTTAAATTTTTTATTTAGTTAAGACCTAAGGGTACGTTTTTTCGAGCTCGAACAAGGTACATGAATTCTCAGGGCCGGCCCTGGTGGTGATGTTCAAAACCACGCATTGGCCGATCTTGGTGCTAGTATTTATTTGATGCCATATTCATTTTATGAAAAACTAGGCCTTGGTGATCTGAAATCCACTCGTATGACTCTATCGTTAGCGGATAAGATGATTAAGTATCCCGGTGGACTTAGTAGTACTAGACATGCATGCTGATGAAAACATACCGTTGATTTTAGGGTGACCATTCTTGAACCCAGCCAAAGCTCTTATAGATGTCATTTTAGGCACTATCACACTTAGAGCGGGTGAGGAATTGGTCGTTTTTAAGGTTACCATTTTGAGAGGGTCGAATGATAGAGTGGAGGCAGTGGCGTCGGTGGGGGAGAGTGAGAAAGATGAGAGAGATGGGAAAGAGGTGGTGAGTGGTTTTAGTCTAGAGGAGGCGATAGGACCCAAGTGTGGGGATCCACCGGATAGAAGAGTGGGGGAATTAGAGAAGAGGATGGCGTGTTTAGAATCTATGCTAGAAGCACTGAGTGAAACTCAGTGTGGGGATAGATTTAGGTTTGAAACATCTAGGTTCAAACCCGCCTGATGGTGAATTGAGAGGTTATGAGAGGTATGAGGGGGTTTGGAGAGATTCGGGTAGTAATAGGTATGATGGTGCTACAGCCCGTGAGTTTTGGTACGGAGGTGAGCTGGATCTACATGATCCTCCGTGAGTGTTAGAAAAGCTGAAATTCCCTTTTGTAGAGTTTGTAGATGTTGAATATTCGTGCCTTGTGTTTTCTTGTTTATTTGTTTATTAAGTTATTTATTTTGTACCATGATTCTAATTTAGTAGTTTTTGAGTCGTTTTTTTTTCGGTACTGCTTTGGTTTTTGCTTGTCTTTGTTTATGCAAGTTTGAATAGGTACCACCCGTACTCAATCTCCATTCGGGTGATTTTGGAGCTGCTTATCAAATTTCAAGGAATTTACCAAGTGTACTAGTTAGAGTCAAAGCCGATTGCGACCGAAATGCTATATGACCGAGCTGGATTAGACAAGAGTTTCAGAGCTTATGCATTAATTAACCAGTTAAGTCCTTTCCATTTATGCCCTTTGTCTTTTATTTCTTATTTATTTTTAGTTTTTTTAGTCGGTTTACATCCTACATTGAGGGAATGTAGATTTGAAGTGTGGGGATGGAAAACTATCGTTTAGTGTCTAGTCAGTAGAGTTTTGAGTCATAAATTAAAAAAAATTAAAAAAATTAAAAAAATTGAAAAAAATAGAAAATGTTTCTTGTTTTAGATGTTTGCATAATAAAAACGGAAAATGATAGAAAAATCAGTTTTTGTTCAAGTTTCAAATAATAATAATATGAGAAAAAAATTAAGCCTGTGTCTAATTTGGGATGTGTGAGTAGGCTTGGCCCGGTTTTAGGTTCCTTTGAGTTAAAATTTACCTAATTGTTGATTTGCTAGTGGCTTCTCATCTAGGAAAAGTGGGAAGCCGAAACCGCCAAAAATAGTATAAGGAATGCCGTTATAAGTTAAAATTATTAGAATTTTTTTGTCAAAGAAAAAAAATAATAAAAAGAGCTAGGCCGAAAAAAATGACAATGCCCATATAATCTTTATTGGGGATGGTGACTCTGAGTTAGAATGCCTCTGGGATTGTTAAAAATAAAATGCAAAAATACTGATGGCTACGTTGTCGCTCTAAGGGATGGTAACTCTGGTTGAGACAGCCTCTGAGATAAGGTATTCATAGTCAAAAGCTTAAAAGAAAAAAAAGATGAAAATTTTGATGTTAAATTCTTTTGATTTTGGTATAAAACGGTTAGGAAATAGCCCAGTGACTGTTCCTTTTGTTCTATAAGCTTGAGGCGGGATTATGTGAAACGACAGATTATAGTGTGAGACCCTAGGTAGATTGAGCAAACTTGAACTTAAATTACATGATAAGGGCTTGAAACCGGGTTTGGGTTTAAGTGGATAAGTATACTTGCAATCGCGGTTAACACAAGTTTTAATTTTAATAAGTAATCTAGACTTTTGAACCTGAACATTTATCTGATTCTGATTCCGTTTGCATAAGTCTTTTTCGGGGACGAAAAAAGGCTATGCGTGGGGATATTTGATATGTGGTAAAATATACATATTTGTCTCGTGTAAAGTGTATAATTATTGTATAGTTTTTATTTGTTTTTGTTTAGTTTTAGTGTTATATTATATTATTTGTGTTGGGCCAGATCCTGGTGCAAATCGAGTGAAAACGAGTAATATGGAAATGACCAGCCAGTTGGGCAGAGTGGGGCGCCAGTGACTGAAGTAAAATTGGCGTTATTTTCTATGAGTGGGCCGATGCCACTATCTCTATTTTTTAAGTTAGAGGGCTGCCACAAAATACATATATAATTGGATCGAGAGAAAGGGTTAGGACCACATCAATATATAGTTTTATATTTTGTGAGAGGCGGCATATATTATATTTTTGAGGAGGGGATTATTGGACCATACAGCCACAACAACATTCTGGAGTATTTTAATATATACATCTTGTCACAGCTCTCGACCCCTACCCTGGGAGCGGGAGCCGCGAGCCAGTCAAGTGGTATCGGTGTTTATTAAATATGCAGCGGAAAACTTTCATCAGGACCGTAGTTAGGAAATATTTATCAGAGTTTAAAACAACATAATTTTATAATAAACAAGTGGGATAAAACCCATGTTTTATTTACAATACAAATTATAGGGATAAACCCCAATTATTGAAAACAAAGTCTCCTTTTTATTTAGGTAACTTTTATAGCCACTTTTTAAGCCTTCAGTGCTCTCCAGCTAGCTTATATTAACTTCACACTAAGTTACCTGAAACGCGTTTTAAAATATTTTGTCATTGGGAAATACTGTTGAGTGAATCCCAATTTAATCAAAATAGGTTTTATCATTACACAGTATTGAGAGCGATTACAATGTTTATATCTACACAATTACTCATTCGGTACTTTCAATCCTGACTGGTGGGTCATATTACTCATTGGCTATCTCGTTGTCCAATAGTAACGTGTTCCATATTTTGTATACAAAACCCCAACATACTGGCAGTAATTGAAGAATTACAAGGACTCAATCACTGCTAATTATAATTTGAAACATTTAAGGTTTTGTAAAAACAGTTTACAAAAAGGTTTACAAAAAGAAGGATTACTCACATTGCTATTTTAGATAATTCATGGTGACTTCCTGGTTATAATCTATTAAATAAACAATGCACACTCATTAGTAAGATAACCCAATTTACAATAGTTATACCCTCCCCGAGACAGAACTCCAACGATTGAGTCAGGCAGAGCCTTGACATGCGTTACGGAGCACTAGATCGATGGGCAGAGTATCTAATACGTAACCGGGGGTTATAATACTTACAACGAGGCAGAGCTTCGTTATTTAGGGGGGTATTTAGCTATAATTTCAGCCTATAGAATTTGAGAGAAAGGAATTGAGAATGAACGATTGAAATGGCTGATCTCTGTTCCTTATATAGCTGATTCGTGATGTTCTCGCGCCCCGTGACCCCCACAGACCTAGCCTGTCGCGGCCCGCGAGGGTCCTAAAGGCGGCAACAGGTTCTGACGCGTGTCTGACACGTGGTGGCTCAGGTGACCAGCAAGCAATGGGGCCTCGCGCCCCGCATAGGAGCCCTCCTTCGTCCGTCGCGGCCCGCGAGCGGCTCAATTATTTATTTTTATTTGTTTTTCATTAATATTAAGGTTGTTCGGGTCCGCTTCTTGTATACGGGGTATATTTTAGGACGTGTAGGGTGTCAGGGGTGTTTTAGGAGGGTTGTTATACTATTTAATAAAATATATAATGCACTCGCGTTAAGCATAGTAACCCAATTCAACTTTATCAATATGTCACGAGACAGAATTCCAACGTACTTAGTTGGGCAAAGCCTAGACATGCGTTGGTGGGTCCTAAATCAATCGAACAGGGTATTTGTTGGTGCATCCGTGTAACACCCCGAAAACGGGTTTGGTAATTAAACTCCGTTAATACTGAAGGACGGGTAAAGTACCGTTAGTGGCAAAATTTACCCGGTAAATATTAGGATTTAAATAATTAATCCTAATAATAAATAAAAAGTGAATAAAAGCTTTTAAGAAATAAAAGTTTAAAAGGCCCGAGATTTAACGGGACTTAAAAACATAACGGGTTATAACTTCCCGAACCCGCTAAAGTAACAAGGAATAATTAACCTAGTTAGTAGCATGTGATTAAATGACTAATGGTGAGTTATAGCTTCATTTGATCAAAAGGAAACATGAGGGACTAATATTGTCAAGTGGGGAAACTTGTTTTATTAAAACAAAAGTTAAACACCAAAACACACACTCAAAGTGTGTGTTCTGGTCGACATTTCTAGAGGAGCCAGGAGCCCTCATCTTCAAAACCCTAACAAGCTAAAATTCAAGCAATTGGAAGGGCAAATCACACCCAAATTGAAATCCAAGCATGGATTAATGATCACCTCAGCGAAATGATCATAAGGTATGTTAAATTTCGTTGAATGATTCTAGTTGAAATTCTGAATCAATACTTGAAACTCGAAATTTATGATGCATGATGGTTGCTTGGATGAAATAGGAATGAGATAGTGATTAGGGATAAACCCTAGTCAATTACTTGTAGAAATTTTGTTTAATTCTTGAGAATTCACAATCACCATTGAAGGTGATAAGTGGGTTTTGTAAGAATATGTTAAACACTAGAATTTTGATTGTTGTTCTAGTGTAATTGAGCTCTAGGAAGTGAATGCAGATTTTGTTAATATGAAAAATTGATTTGAACATGCTTAATTGATGTTAAGCTTGGCTAAATAACTAGTTATGAAAATCGATTGTTGATTTTATAGAATATGCCCACAAGGTGTTTGTTAAAATGCCTAAGTGAATGATTGTAAGTTGAGAGTTCGAATGAAACGCTTAATTTCCTTGTTTGATTAATTACGTGAAAGATGGGGTAAAGCGGGTTCTAATCATAATGTTGATTTGACTTAATTGTGCAAAACATGTGATCAAAAAGTAGTTAAACTTTGATAAGCTAAGTTAGCTAATCATGAAGTCGAATAGTAGCTTCGACATAGTAAATAGGTGAGGTGGAATAGTCGTGATTTATATGACTAATTTAACCGCCTTGCAAATGATTGAAAATAGTTTGACGCCTAACGAGCTAGGTGGAGGCTTGGGAAAAGAAAGCGGGTCAAACAAATCAAGAATGGAGGAAAAGCATAATTCGGATGCAAGGTAAGTATAGCTTACACTAGTCTTATATGTTAGAATATTCTCTTATCGTATTAGTTACGAGTAAGATAAATACATAATTTAGGTATGATGTTCCGACGTGTAAACGTACGGAACAAGGTAGTCGAGCATGACAAGAAACCGTGTTGATGGTTTAAAAGGAATTAAAATGGTAAATTGGTCATGCGTTGACCATAACTATTTGTTTTGAAAGACACTGTAAGGCGTAAGCCATGATAGGCCAAAAAGCGTTAAGAAAACGATTAATACGTGAAATGGCCACACGGTGTAAACCGAAGCGAGTCATATAGATGAGATGGTAATAAATATCATCTCGCCAACATAATCGGTCACTTAGACCAAATGGGTCAAAAGGTGAAAAATATCTCCCTTTGACAATAACGACTAATGATTATTGTCGAGCTATATTATTTCAGGTGTAAATGTCAAATGGGTATTAGCAACGCTATGAATTAGCGGTTATAAAAGCAAGGTATTAAAAACGGGTCAATAGATTGATCTGCGCCAGGTATGTGAAATAGGGCAACACTCATTTAGAACATGTGGTTCAAGAGTGTTAAAAGAGGTCAAAATGGACATTTGGTTACTTGATAAGTAAACCAAATGTTTTAAGTAATGAACATAGCGTTTGGAAAGCTTAATGACTTTTCAAACAAAATCATAGGTTAAAAGAGGGATTACGGGTCAAATATACTTTCAAAAGTCCTTCATTGTTAATAAAAGACTAAAAAGGACCAGAACGCCCTTGGAGGCTAAATTGAACAAACAACCTTTAAAAGTTGTTTGGAAATGATTATCACGATTAAATAAATACATAGGACAAGTATGGAAGTCGAAAGATGTATTACGTTAGTCAAACGGCTCTGTTTGAGTCTTTGCCGTAAAATAATGAGTTGAGGTGTAAAACTCGGTTTGCATAGATTACCTTAGTAAACTCACCATAAGTATAGTTGTGGTGGAAGATCATTTGGTAAATATTGCGAAATTAAGAAGCTAGAAATAAATAATTTTGAATCATGCGGAGAAGTGCTTAAATACTCTTAACAGGTCAAAATAAGCATTTGAGTATAAACGGGTTTTAAGAATATACATAAACTCGTGAATTGAACCTAATATGATAGACAACATTGAAATTACAAGATTCATGTGACATAGGAATCAAACAAATACGTTTGTTTGGTAATACCGCGAATGGGTCAAAATTTGGTAAAAAGGGTAATAAGCCGAAGACTTAAAAGTCTTAAAATTTGTTAAGTCGGATGTCGGATTTTAACTCCATATGACGGAGAATTAAATTACAATCATGTAGGAAGAAACGGTAGGTCAAACGGATAAGCGGTTTGAAAGATACGAAAGATTTCGTGTCAAATTACGGCGAAATGGAAAAACTGGATGCAGGGTCCACCGTAAATTACGGTGGAACTGATGTGGTTACGGTAGTAACCTTCTGATTTACGGCAGAAGAATATGAACCAAAGGGCCACCGTAAATTACGGTGCCACCGTAATTTACGGTGGAGGTTATTTTCAATTTCTCGTTTTTAGAATAAATTGTTTCCCGGATTGTTTGAATACGTTTTACACCCCGTAAGACTAAAGCATTTCATGTTTAATGAAATGTAGGTACACTTTGGGATGCCGGAAGACGATCAAGCTCAACGAAGAACCGAACACGATATAGATACACGCTTCCGCACTTTGCCATGTTGTAAATTTTAAACAACGAATTCGATCACGTTTTGTAGAACAGTTTATGAATTGTAAAAGTTTTAATAAACTCGTATTTCCGGTGTATATGATAGTGATTAATTACATGATTATCTTTCAAAATGGGAAGAAACTACAATGCAACATGGTATTAGATCTTGAAAATGGACAGAATTACACAGAGGAGGTTGCAAAAAGTCACATGTCTCTGCTGGTGACCGTGTTAGAATCATATGAGAGTTTGGTTGCAGGTCGGATTGGAAATCCTATGTTGACAAAAGAGGATTACGATCAGATAGATGCTGAAGAGATGGAATTAATGGATATAAAATGGTGTTTAGCGAGTGTTTTGAGAAGAGCTGAAAAGTTTAAACAAATTACGGGAAGAGATGATTTCCGTGACGCAAATGTTTCTACTTTAGGATTTGATAAATCTAAAGTTACTTGTTTTCGTTGCAGGGAAAAAGGACACTTCAAGATAGAGTGCACAAATCGCGAAACAAGTGGAGCTCAAAATCCGTTCAACAATAATGATTACTATCGGAAAGCAATTTATCATCAAGTTGCTCAACAGTCACATCAACAAGAACCACAAACTGCACATGCTAGGAAGACAATCGAAGATTCATCAAAGAGAGCTTGTATGGTGAATCAAGATGATAAAAAGTCAACAAATGAATTCAGTTGGGACAAATATGTTTCCACTAGTAGTAAAGCATGTCTGATAAACCAAGATGATGAAAAATTACCAGAAGGTTTCAGCTGGGCAAATTTCAGTTGGGATGATTATGATCCTAACAAAGTTCAAAATCACAAAGCTTTTGTTGCTCGTATTGCTGAAGATAGTGATAATGATGATGATTATTATGCTAGAAGATTGGAAAAGGACTTAAAAATGATAGAAGAGATTGACAGTGATGAAGAAAAAGTTAAAAAGAAAAAGAAAAAAGTTAAAAAACCTGTTAGCAGTGATGATGAAGAAGTTCCTGTGATAAGAAAGAAATTTAAGGACATTCCAGTTTTCAAAATTGATGCAGAAGCTGATGCACAAAAGATTCCGGTGAAATGTGAAAATTATGAAGCAGTAAAGAAGCAAAATAGTACTTTGATTCACAACATGAATAGATTGAAGGAATCATACGATGTTTTGAATAAAGCAATGAATCAGTACAATCTGTCAAGTAGTGAACAAGCAACAGCAATGAAGACACTTCAAGGAGCTTTCATGACAAAGCAGAAAAGTATTAACAGTTACATTGAAAAATGTGTTGTGCTTGAACAGAAACTGGAAACACAAAGGATTGAAACAGAAAGAGTTAATAGGTTGTTAAAAAGTTACTCATGTACTTCTTATGTTATTGACAGGGTTTATCCAACTGTTGAAGGCATAAAGGCATTTGATGAAGATGAAATATCTGAAGATAAGAGTTCTGAAAAGAAAAAGGATACTGAAGTGAAGATTTTTGGTAAGAAACAAAGTGCCAGTTATACAAAGTGTCCACCCCCACTTGAAAATGGATATTCTCCTAGAAATCCAAATTCAGAAAGAGTCAAAAAGGCAACCAATTTACAGTGGGAGTCTGAGTCTTCAGAAACTTTGCCAGACAACATTGATGTTACTTTCACATCGTCTGACACTGATCATGAGTCTGAATTAATAAAGAAAGTGGTCGATCAGGTGTTGGATAACGATGATACTGAGGAGTCAAAGTTGGAGTCAAACTCGGAGTCAAAGTCTGACCAGTCAAAGTCAATAGTCAAAAAGGACAAAAGGGTTTACAATAAAGAATTTATGTTATCAAAATCTAATTTGAATGACAAAACATTTAAAGTAGCTTATACTTTGAATGATTCTGACAAATTATATTCTGATGATGAATTCCAATAAGAGGTGTTAAACCTGAAATGATCAAAAAGGTTTTCAAATTAACAGAAATTAATATTTCTGAAATAAAAGATGTAAATCTTTCTGAAAAACCTAAAAATTACACCTCAAGAGTACAACAAAGAGAAAACAAGAAAAAGGGTTACAGTTCTGGTTCAGGTTATCAAAAGAAACCAAACCATAACGGTAATTTCAAAAGAAAAGGTCTTGGTTTTATTCCACCGAAAAATCATAAAAATGAAAAAACTTATAAATAAAAAACTGTGTTTGTTTCAGGAACATCAACTGAAGAAGAAAAGGAGCAGTTGTTCAGAAATCAATCAAACAAAGAATTCCTTGCAAAGAAGCAAGAGGAAATGGAGAAAAATGTTGCTCAAAAGAAAGAGACGAGAACCTGTTTTCAATGCAAAACAGTTGGTCATATTGCCAGGAATTGTCCAAAGGCAATTCAAACAAAACAGGGAGTTTCTGATAAATTGAAAGAAAAGATGGTTGAAAATGAATCACCAACCAAACAATTCAAAGTTTTAAAAAATTCGAAGTTTGAGGTTGGAGAATGTTCAAAAAGGTTTTACAAGAGGAAAGCAAATCTTGACAATAAAAAATGGGTTGTTAAGAAGTCTGATGATAGTTCTAGCAATGATTCTGATTCGTCAAAATCAGAGGAGCTATCTTCTGGCGATGAATCTGATTCCACAAAGTCAGAGGAGTCACAGGTTGAGTTAAAATTGGAAACTTCAGTTCCACAAATGGATGATGCAAATTTTCCACCATTGAGGGCTAAAAATTTTAAACAAAAAGTTAGTAAAGTTGAGATTTCAAATCAATTTTTCTCAGAAAAGAAAGAATTTGATATTGAAAAAGCTTTTAACTCCAAAGTGCAACATATTTTTGGAAAAATGGTTAACAAAAAGGTCAAAGGGGTAAAAGAATTTTATGAGAAAAAATTGAAGAAACCAGGTAAGGGTGAGTCATCCCAGGTTTGTGACTGGGATGGAACTTATTATGATGAGTAAAATCCAGACTTGCCGGAGCTCCCAGGTTGATAAGAGTGGAGCAGGTATCGGCATCTTTCTTGAGAAATTCACAGGATGGTAACTGTGATATTTCGACTTACAAGTGGTAAATCAGGGACATTAAATTGTACTTGATTTTCTACTAGTGGTATTTGGTGATTGTTATAAAAATTGTTAAATATTTCAAGTGGTTAAAAGAAGAACAATGTGATGAGATCCCCTAACCTACAAGTGGTTTTATGAAATCAACAAAACTAATTTTCCGGAAAAACCATTTGATTAAAACAAACTTAAGTGTTTTGAAATCATAATGGGAATATAGTTTGTTGTGAGGGGGAGTTGTGAAGGGGAGTTCTGATTGTTTATGCCAAGTGGATGGCGAATTGAAGTGATTTGATATTAGTTGTCATTTTACCTTGTACAGTTTGTTTTCAAATTTCTTTAAATGATTTTGCATTTTAGGGGGAGTAAGAATTTTCAGAAAATCCAAAAACATTTGAAAATTTGAAAAAGCCAAAAACATAATAAAATTCAAAAATGAGTTTTGTTGAAAAAAGAGGAAATGATAGTACATCAGTGGACGATCACAGCATGCTAAAGAATTGGATAGATAAAATGAGATAAACGGTCTCACTGATGATGTGCCAGTAGGTTTTTACACATTTAGTAGATTGTGACGAGATATAAACCTAAATTTTAAACTTACTTATATCATGGGGAACATCTCTCGGATATATGGGTAACCCCCGAAATCTTGTTTGAAAGGTCCCTCTTTCTGAGATACTAGGTCTTTATACTTAGTGATATCTGGGGTATTATCCCGGGACTTCTGATTTTGCGGAAGCAATGGCCTAGTCCCCGGAGAATACTTTACATTTGCTTGAAATATAGCCCACCCTCAGCATAAAAAATGATGAAACATTGCAAAATGCTAATCATGTGCTGTTGAAGAAAAGATTCTCTAAAGGGAACCCACCAAAAGTCGAAGCCGTCATCTCTCTGCTGAACGGAAGTTCTGACCTGAGCTCTCACGGCCCTCGCAATTTAACCCTTTACAGATATCATCTAGGTATACTCACCTGTAAGACTGAATATTGGGATCTGGATACGGGAGTATATTCTGAGGTGGGACACGCGAATAAGTTTAAGTGCTTAAAACATTAATATCGTATCTCGAAACAGTTGAAATTTGTATGAAAATTTAAGTGGATCAGTATACTGACAATCTAAGTGAATCGTTTAGAACTTAAAATGTAAAAAGCTTAACGGTGTTGGTGATTTGTCTCATAAACTGATATGATCCTCTTACACAAACTCACAAAAATATTGTCTGTAAATATTCAAACTGCCAAAAAGATTTTAGTGTGTTTTAGCATAAAATTTTGAAAAATCTAAAAAGATTTTTGTCAACTGATGTTGAAGAACTGATTTTCAAAATTCCGAGTGCTAAACATGATGAACAGGTTTGGGAAAGTTTGTTTAAAATGAGAAAATTTTTGAGAAGTGTTACAAGTAGTTCATCAGAGATTAATAGTGTAAAATCATTTATTTTTGAATGATTCTTACAAGTGGTCATTAGAAATTTATGAATGATAAATCATTCTGTTTAATACTTGCAAGAGATGTATAAATTTGTCAAATGTTAAAATTGTGAAATTTATTGTGAGGTAGAGTTTGTGCAGGTAGGCCAGGTTACGTTCCTGGAACTACTAATGTTGATGAACTTATGGAATCAAGAGATCTGATCAAGAGAATTAGAAGACTCAAGAGCCAGATTGTGATTCTAGAATTGAAGATTAAATCAACATCCGAGGGGGAGATAAGTTGATAAAGAAAAGAGAGAGATGGAGATTACTTAAATTTTTAGATACTTTGGAAGAGGTCAAGAGGACTGATAAAGACTGAAGATTGAAGACTCGACACTGAAGACTTCGTCAACATCCGAGGGGGAGTCTGTTGGTGCATCCGCCTGTCGACTTCGTCTTGTATCGAGTCTTGTATTGTAATAGATAGATCAGGGCACGTTATACGAGAAAAATATCAAATATAGGGTGAGAGGCAATTTCAAACGGAATTAGAAGTTGTAATTTCGTTTGAAATCACCATGTCACATTCAAACGAAATTACTAATTCCGCTTGAAATGTGATTTCGCTTGAGCATGTTCAAGCAGAATTACCTCGCCTATATATATGTGTTGCCTGATTTCGTTTGAGATAGTTCGGTAATTCTGGTTTGAGAGCCGAAGTGCTGCCGAAGTGTCTACTCGCTGTATTTCTTTGTCAAATCAATCAAAATACAGTTTAAAGTGATATTCTTGCTGAATTGAACTTGATACGTCTATTTCCGCCTTTCGTATTGAGAAAAACTCTTCTGAAAGACTCGTTTGGGTCACAAAATGATTCTACAGTATTAACTTAGTGATCAGGGGTTACAACACTTAAAACGGGGCAGGGCTTTATTATTATTAATGATAAAATTTATAGAGTCAGGCGAGAGAGTGAGGGAAGGGAAAAAGTGTGAGCGAGTTTGAAGGTTCACCAAACTGCTTCTATTTATAAGTTGGAGGCTTGCTGCTCACGAAAAGTTGTCAATATTATTTCTTATATTAAGGGACACGTACAATCCACTTGGGAATAGCCAAGTGGTGTTGGTGAGTTTAGATAGAGCTTAGAATAGGAGAGGTCAGGGTTTCAATCCCCATGGTGTGCAACGTTAGCCATTCAAAAAAGGGACACGTACACAAAGAATTCATGCATTAATGTCTAGTCATGATTCCTTTCACAACTAGACACGTATATTATTAACATTTTTTCTTTTAATCCTATGTACACAATGCACACACGTACACTAATATTTATTTTTAGTTTTAATTTATTTTATTATTTTATATATTATAATTAATTCAGTTGCTTCATTTATTTGGCGCGTATAACTTCTAAAATATGACGTGTTATAAAACTATGAATATATCATTAGAACGAGAATAATCTTATCTACATTTTGAGCAAAGTTTCATTAAAAACGAAGCAGGTTCAAATATAATGTATTTTTATAATTTAATTATTAAATGGTTCCTAGGTCCGTCTAGGTATTTCATATTTCTAACATTCAACTTACCCATGATTTATCCGTTTAATAACATAATTTTTTTTATATATTTTATTTTAAATTTTATAAATAAAATTTTTGAGAATGTTACATTCTTCCCACCTTGTTTTAAATCTTGTCCTCGAGATTTACTGAAATGTGGAGGAATATATATATATATATATATATTAGTTTGTTACTGATCCTAGTTCCTAAGTATATTCTGGTCCTTGCTTTGAATTCCACTTTACTTTGATCAGAACTATTCTCTATGTTCTTATCTTCTCAAGAGTTCTTAATGAAGGTAAAAATTACTCTTATTAGCGTAGTTTTTAGACGTTTTGTGTCTTAGCATAATTTTTAGTTACAGGTTTCCTAATGCGCAAGGGAAATTCTTATACTTTCGATGGCGTCCCAACTTATAAGGTTCCCTTCGTTTATCTTGTCACACGAGTTACGAGACGGATGATCAAACGAAATAATGTTTGATATCGGAATTATAGACGTATACGAGAGATTCCTGATAACTAAATTTAAAATTACCATTGACACACCTGTTCGTGATTTATCCCTAAATGTCAATCATTAGGGTCTTTGGATTTCCTTATAGATATACATATCTATATAATCATATATTTCACATACTGTAATATACACACAATTCATAAGGTCTATGTATTTAACATATTTATATTTTCCAAAAACAGGTCAGACATCAGGTCATGGTACTATTTAGGGAATTCCATTATCATAACATATACCCCATCTTACCTGGTCTTGCCGGAGAGGTACCCCCATCTTACCCGGACAAGCTGGAGAGTCTACTACACCATACCCAGTCTTGCCGGAGAGGTAATTATCATTGTATTTCCCTTAAATAGAATTTCTCTCAATTCATGATTTTAAAAGTGCATTATTTATTATGACTTATATCAAGAAACAAGGAAATTAGTATTCTCATGATGGACCGTATTCTAGAACTGAGTAGTACTAATAAACAGGAAATAACAGTGGCCAGGTGTTATCGCTTATTTATCATACTTGCACTGTTCTAGTCATCATCCTCACGGCATACCAATATCCATCACACTTTATTTATACAAATAATTCGCTTATCTCGAAGCTTATACTAAGGCATTTTTCTTAGATTCAAGTCTAAATACTATCCTGGGTGTTATCAGTACATATCAATATTCTAACTCTTTTGTTTAAGCATAGGTATCATTATGGCTGTGACTTTCGTTTGTTTGAAAAATGGAGTTTTGAAAAAAATATCATTGTCTCCATTAATACTATGGCTAGGTTAAATATGATGAGTATGCTTACGGCTAACTCTATTTATGCATATATAACCTTAGATTCCGTTGCAAGGAATATTTTATCGAGGCATATAGTATTTTTTTTAAACATAACACGTTTCGTGATTTATTTTTATATGACTTCATGTCTTTATAAGAGTCACCAGTGTTATTTTCTCTTATGTTTATCTTCAGAAGATATTTGATTATTATATTGTGTATACCATCAAGAGATTCTATTATGTATATACATGTGTATATTTATCATTTAGAAACAAAACAAAATTTTTAAATCTCTAGTTTAATATTCAAACTTATGTAATATATATATACACACACATATACATAATACTAAATTATTTTGTAATATCAATAAATTATAAAAATACAATTATATATCCGATGGTACCAATCTTCAAGCTTATTTCCACAACTTTATTTACCCTTTTATAAAAGTGGTATATTGAAATAAACTCATGTTAAATTTATTGAATATACTATTTTGGAATTAAAGGATAGATAAATAAAAGTTTAAAGAAATAAATTAATCAAATATAACTTTCTGGATTTATGGGAACAATTTCATTTTTAATTAGTGGTTTGAACCATATTGGTTTAAAATATTAAAACTTAATTTATTCAAAGAAATATTATAGTAGGCAGTACAAAGTTTGACGTTTTCTAAAATGGATTCTAAATATATTAGGTAATTAAGTAATATACAGATATTAGAATATGTATATATCTCTCAAACAATAATAATAGTAATTTGTTTGAAAGATATTATAATATTAACATTGTAGTTGATCTTTAAACAAAACTATATAAAGAATAAGTGTCTTAAACATACATTTGAGTCAATTACTTTTATGTGAGCATCCATTTTAATTCTAGCTTGAAAAATGAAACAATAACTAGAACGTTTAGGGAAATTTTAATGTGCCAGGTAAAATAAGTCGAGTAAGAAAATGGGTTTTCATTTTGTAATATCTTTTTTTTTAAATCAATTATTTACTTTCTTTTATATGTACCGATTGTACGAATCATTAGATCCATCTTTTCTCTTCTTTTATAACATATCATAAAATAAAAATTATTACTTCTTTTAAATATATATATATATATATATATATAGAAAGTGTAATGTACCTTATAGCTTAACGTACATCACATACGCGACCAAATTACGCATGTTATGTTGAAAATCACGCACGTTATAAACTCAACAAAACCTAATCACGCCTGTTGAAACAAATAATCACGCACGTTATCACGCATGCCCTACCTCCTAGTTCAAAAATCGCATCCACTGTTCTACGATCTGGAACCACTGTTACTGCCATCTGACTCTAATCGAATCAAAACTTGGTCATGTTCCTGCATCCTCTGTTCTACGGTCTGAATCAAAGCTTGGTGATATTTTCTTCATGCTCTGTTCTACGGTTTGAATTCGAGGGTCGTTTTTTGATGAAACTTTTCAAAATCAACGATGAATTCGAACCCAATTCGATGAAATTGACCGAACAATAGCCTATTTGAAGTGAAACGAAAAGAAATTTGAAACAAATTGGACGAAATTGATCAAACCCAGGCTGTCTGAAAATTTTGAAATAACCACGCATGTTATATGAGATAATCACGCATGTTGGTTTTTTGATTTTATAACATGCGTGATTTTCAAATAAACGTGCGTAATTTGGTCGCGTACGTGATGTACGTTAAGCCGTAATGTACGTTAACCTTCCTCTGTGTGTGTGTGTGTGTGTATATATATATATATATGAAAAAGTGTAAAATACATTACGGCTTTACGTACATCATGTACGACAACGTGCGTGATTATGTGTGTAACGTGCGTGATTAATGTTTTCCAACATGCGTGATTTGGGTTTTTTAGTTTATAACGTGCGTGATTCAAAATGAACGTGCGTAATTATCTGTCATACGTGATGTACGTTAAGCCGTATTGTACGTTAACTGGCCTCTTTATATATTTCAAGTAGAATAGAATTGTAATGCAATTAAAATATTTATATATTATTATTATTATTATTCTATATTAATAATGAAAGCCAATGAATTCTATATTAATAATGAAAGCCAATGAATAGTAATTAAAGTATATACTTATTGTAATACTTTTATGGTTTTCATATTATAATAATAATAACTATTATTATTATGATTTATTATTGTTATAGCTATACTTTATTTTTCATCATAAATTTATACTGAAAGTTTAATAATATTAATTTAGTATGTTTCAGTAGTTTGTATGAAATAACTAAGATCTCTTTTGAGATATTAGTAATAATATTGAGCAGAATAAAATAATATAGAATATGTATAGATTTAATTTTATATATTAAAATTTAGAAAATATAATTAGAATTATGTAAATACTAGTTTATTGTAGTATTATATTAGTATATATAACACTTTGAAGGAGTACAGGAAAGTTTCTACTCAAATATTTAATAACATTTGAAAAATTTTACGCATTGAATATATATATGCTGATGTTTTCTCATGATCTAGCATGTTTCTTCTTTTTTTTTCAAGATGGAGTTATAACAATATTGAAATAAATAATCATTAACACTATTTTTTATATGTTTACTTTTGAATTTTAACTTGTTTTAAATTTTAAATCATAATGTATGACAATTATTTTTTTTTTGATATAATTACTATTTATATTTAATTAATCCTATAATACTTTTACATTAACCCCTGTCCCACATATAATTATGTATTAAGTTAGCCAATGTCCACATTAATTGTGTTTAATATATTTTCCTATAATTATGTAAATACATATAATTACATATTTATTTAAACGAAATCAATATATTACACATTAAACGTTTGATTATTCAATTTGATGTTAAAATAAATTTAGTATTTGCAATTATATAAAAATATAATAAATGGTTGCTTTTATTTACATGTATATAAATCTATTATAATAAACTTATGTATGGTTTTATGAATCATTATATTCAATACTATTAATTGACACAGGGTTTAACTGATTTAAAATACAATAAAGATATATCATAACTTAGTCATTTAGGATATATATATATATAGGACAAAGATCCGTTAGGAACCACCCCTTATTGCGAGAACCGCGAGAACCAATGTGAACACAACCAAAAATACCTAAAAATAGCTAAAAAACACACAAATTTTTTTTTAATTTTTTTTATAAAAAAATCGCTACTTTTAGTAGCCAAAAAAAAAAAAAATTTTTTTTTTGGCTTCTAAAAGTAGCGATTTTAACTTAAAAAAGAGTAAAAAAAAAATTTAGATTTTTTTTTAGGTTTTTTGGGGGTTTAGTTTTTAGCTGGGGGGGGGGGGGGGGGGGGTTGGGGGGTTTAGGTTTTTGGGGGGTGGGGGTTAGGTTTTTTTTAGGTTTTTTGGGGGGTTTAGTTTTTAGCATTTAGCTTTGGGGGGGGGGGGGGGGGTTGGGGGGGTTTAGGTTTTGGGGGGGGGGGGGGGGTTAGGTTTTTTTAGCTATTTTAGGTTGTGTTCACATTGGTTCTCGCGGTTCTCGCAATAAAGGTGGTTCTCGCATGAACCTTACCCTATATATATATATATATATATATATATATATATATATATATATTTATTAACATTTTAAATAAAGTTATATATGATCATATGTATATAAAAACATGTACATAAAGATACCTTCACATATATCTATTTTAAATAAATTAAACTTAAGTATTATGCATATACATCTAAATAGTAGATAACCGTTTAATGGTACCATATATGTTTTGATTATATATATAATAATAATAAAATTATACTTTATTGAATTACATTAGTTGATTTTTTTCTTTTTAAGGTACATTCATTTATGAAGGGATGTAACTCAAGGTGGTACCCTAAGTTACTAATTGTATAAGAGTGTAGTATAATATATCTGCCTAGGTAGCCTATGGGTATATCTAATCATATTGGTTATTCATACTGTGAACTCAAAATTTGTTAAAATACATAAAAATCATAATATAAATATTAAAATTTATCTACACATAATAACACATAAATTGTCATATTAATTTCCTAACATAAGGTTTAAGTTTTAGGTATTAAAAGAACACCTAGATGGCTTAAACCAGTGGCTCTGATGCCACCTTCTGTCACAACCCCCGACCCCTACCCTGGGAGCGGGAGCCGCGAGCCAGTCATGTGGTATCGGTGTTTATTAAATATGCAGCGAAAAACTTTCATCAGGACCGTAGTTAGGAAATATTTATTAGAGTTTAAAACACCATAATTTTATAATAAACAAGTGGGATAAAACCCATGTTTTATTTACAATACAAATTATAGTGATAAACCCCAATTATTGAAAACAAGTCTCCTTTTTATTTAGGTAACTTTTATAGCCACTTTTCTAAGCCTTCAGTGTTCTCCAGCTGGCTTCTATTAACTTCACACTAAGTTATCTGAAACGCGTTTTAAAATATTTTGTCAGTGGGAAATACTGGTGAGTGAATCCCAATTTAATCAAAATAGGTTTTATCATTACACAGTATTGAGAGCGATTACAATGTTTATATCTACACAATTACTCATTCAGTACTGTCAATTCTGACTAGTGGGTCATATTACTCATTGGCTATCTCGTTGTCCAATAGTAACGTGTTCCACATTTTGTATACAAAACCCCAACATACCGGCAGTAATTGAAGAATTACAAAGACTCAATCACTGCTAATTATAATTTAAAACATTTAAGGTTTTGTAAAAACAGTTTACAAAAAGAAGGATTACTCACATTGCTATTTTAGATAATTCATGGTGACTTCCTGGTTATAATCTATTAAATAAACAATGCACACTCATTAGTAAGATAACCCAATTTACATTAGTTATACCCTCCCTGAGACAGAACTCCAACGACTGAGTCAGGCAGAGGCTTGACATGCGTTACGGAGCACTAGATCGATCGGGCAGCGTATCTAATACGTAACCGGGGGTTATAATATTTACAACGAGGCAGAGCTTCGCTATTTAGGGGGGTATTTGGCTATAATTTCCGCCTACAGAATTTGAGAGAAAGGAATTGAGAATGAACGATTGAAATGGCTGATCTCTGTTCCTTATATAGCTGATTCGTGATGTGCTCGCGCCCCGCGACGCCCACAGGCCTAGCCTGTCGCGGCCCGCGAGGGTCCTAAAGGCGGCAACAGGTTCTGACGCGTGTCCGACACGTGGCGGCTCAGGTGACCAGCAAGCAATAGGGCCTCGCGCCCCGCGAAGGAGCCCTCCTTCGTCCGTTGCGGCCCGCGAGCGGCTCATTATTTATTTTTATTTGTTTTTCATTAATATTAAGGTTGTTCGGGTCCGTTTCTCGTATACGGGGTATATTTTAGGACGTGTAGGGTGTCAGGGGTGTTTTAGGAGGGTTGTTATACTATTTAATAAAATATATAATGCACTCGCGTTAAGCATAGTAACCCAATTCAACTTTATCAATATGTCACGAGACAGAATCCCAACGTACTTAGTTGGGCAAAGCCTAGACATGCGTTGGTGGGTCCTAAATCAATCGGACAGGGTATTGACTTAGTGATCAGGGGTTACAACACTTAAAACGGGGCAAGGCTTTATTATTACTAATGATAAAATTTATAGAGTCTGGCGAGAGAGTGAGGGAAGGGAAAATGTGTGAGCGAATTTGAAGTGTCACACCCCGACCACGTAAAACAACAAAACGTGGTGGAAACGTCAGGGAGTGTTGTAATAGAATTAATTGTTTCACAACCATGGAAATTAAAGTTACGTTTTATTTATCAATCAAGAGAGTTACATTGTCTTAAACAAGAAACAAAGAGTACATAACATAATTAAACTAGTTCTTGCTTTGTTTTAAGTCACTAAGGCACAGGACTGCCTAAGTGTGTCTCGATCATCCTATGCAACAGCTCCTGAAAACACATGTGAAAATAGGTACGTCAGCATAAAAATGCCCGTGAGATACATAGGTTTTGAGAAAATAGGATTCATGACTTGGGTTTAGAGAAACTGTTTAATAAAAAGTAGTCATGAGTTTTGTTGAATGTTTCCTTTCATAAATCATTTGAAATGTGATAAATAAACCAAATGATATATATGTATAAAAGAATAATGTATGGTTAAGTGAATAACCAAGTAAAATGAGTCTGTATAAGTTAAGTTATTTGTAAAACGATGTTTATGTGAAGATTGTATTGTAGATGTAATATGTCTAAACTGAAATGGTTTAAATAACGCTACGATATGTAATACCATAAAAGCACTTATATATAGGAAGTACCAGCGGCGTATCCACCATGTTTTTATCGTATTACACGTCGCCTCGTTACTTAAATCACTTACCCAAACAACCACCAAAATGTAATGTTTAACAATTGTAGAAATGGTTATGTATGGTCAAATACGGTTCACACGGTTCAACAGTTACAAACGGTTCACATAATCAAATGGTTACAACGGTTCACATAGTCAAATGGTTACAACGGTTCACATAGTCAAATAGTTACAAACGGTTCAAAATGTAATATAATGTGTTCATATGCTGGATGAGCATATGCAACAAAATGTAATGTAAAACAATGTACTAAGTATGCTAAGTTAACATACAAAGCAGAAAAGTCATGTAAATCAATGTGCTAGCATGCTCAGTCAACATACATAGCAGAAATGTAAAGTAAAACAATGTACTAAGTATGCTAAGTAAACATACATAGCAAAACAATGTAATGTAAATCATGTACTATAAATGTACTAATGAACATATCAAGTATATGATGTGAAAAGAGGAAAGCACGAAAGTAACAAGTAGGCACATGTGTTTCACCCCAAAACAGTTTGAAAACAGTAAAAGAGGGGTCTATGTACTCACTTGGGATTGTTTAGAAGTCCTAAGATAACCACCAAGCAATGTTAGAAGATCACGGATTCAAACGGCACCTAATATAGGTAACTACGTTAATAAACCGGACCTATATCGGAGGATCGGATAGAATGAGGGCTCGTAAACCAAATGAGTATGGGAACTCATGTAATATGGTTTAACAAAGCCTACATACTAAAATGAAACCTAACCTAAGTGCTTACGACCCATTACGACCCGTTTAGGTAGCTTATGCTACTTTAACGCGTCGTTCGCGTAAAACGCGTTCAGAACGCCTAACTAGTCCTATGATAAGTATAATACGCCTTAACATGTCTAATATTGTTGCCAAATCAGTTTAGATGTAAAAAAATTATGTTACATATGCTTTAAAGTAGATTTTGGCGTAAAAAGGGCATTTTGGTAATTTACCTAAGGCATATAAACTACCTATCATACAACTTAACTAAACGTCGTGACCACAAGGTATAACCTCGGAAGGTTATTCCCTATATACTATGGTCACCTAAAGTATTTGGTCGGATCCTAATGATCGACCAAATGGGTCGGGTTCGAAAGTATAAGCGATTGTTTAGATCGCTTACCTTACGACCCTATATAAGCACTAAACTAAAAGTGACGAGCTAAGCATGTTAAAACATGCTTAACTAAGTTTGAAAACAGGTTTGGTATCAAGACAAAGGGTCTTGCTACCCAAAAGTAGTTTGGTTACAAAATACGCAAGAATACGCATTTTGGCCGAAACTACGACTCGTCACGGAGCCTAGATAACGTGGAAATCAGTAGGTATAGTCACTAGGGACTATAACCATCGTGATTACGCTCACGTTATGAAGTTCAAACGAACTTCGCATTGACCATAAACTGGTTAATGCAGAAAGTCAAACAAAGTTTGACTTTCACGACAAAACGAGTAAAAGAACGAAATAAGACTTACAAAGGGTCCCCGCAAGATTTGATTCCAAGTAATCTCAGGTAGGAAGTGAATAATCACAACCACTTAGAGAAAAACTTAGATCAAATGTGGTTTTGCAAGAAGTGGGGGTTGGGTATTTATAGTTTTCGGAGAGCCGTTAAGATCGTTTATCTCATCCATACATGTGTTTACAATACCATGTGCATCAAAATGGCCCCCTAGTATCAGGAAATGACATGTGTGTAACAGTTGTTAACAGCTGTTTAAACTGATTATTCTGATCTGGGAGGGCCTCCCGGCCCGCGTAAGGCATGTCCAAACCTTACGCGCCCCGCCTGGGCAGTCTGATCAGCAAACAACTTTGCAAAATGTCAGTTTCAGTCCGTGTTGTGTTATAAGCTCACTTCCGACACTTCCATGGCCCGTCAAGTCAACTTTAAGGCCCTAAAATGATGCCTAAACATTGTGGACATGAAACATACTAAAAAATATGCCGGATGTTGGTTCGTTGGGTCGTACGATCGCGATGTTCGCTTAATTACGACGGAATGCGCATAAGCGCGAAAAACGATCCAATTTGAGCGACGAACGGATTTTTCTTATGCCAAACACTAAAATAAAATATTTTAGTGCTTACATAAATTTTTGGATGTCCGGATGTATTCAGAATGTAAGTTATGCGCGAAAATGCAAACTTGTGCACTTTTTGACGCTTTTAGTCCCTGAATGACCCAAAAGTTTATTTTAGCACACCGAACTCCTCAAAGCCTATTTCTAAGCTATGTAAAGGATATTTATGGTATGTTTAACTTATGGTCATGTTCCGGAATGTCTGTTCCAGTACGAATCGTCATACTTTCGCAGTTTGTCGACTTTAGTCCCTGTAAGCGAATAAACTTGATTTTGCCATACCAAAGCCTTCAAAACTGATTTCTATGTTATGTAAAGGTTATTTAAGGTATGTTAAGAATATGGCACTATTCCAGAGTGTTTGTTGCATTAAAATGGTTATATTTACGCATTAGATTGCGTATAACCTTCCAGAAAGCGATTTAAAGTTCGAAATCGAACAAGAATTGATATGTGCAAAAGATACACATATTTATACAAATCCCAAGTATGAAATACAATATTTCATTGGTTTGGTATTTGTTTGATGGTCACAGTGACACAGGTGTCACAGTCTCCCCTACTTTAGGAAATTTCGTCCCGAAATTTATTCGTAGGAGTCTATCTGTGACTTTGTAAATAATCCACCAGAGATATGCAAGGCATAATCCTATCATTTCCTTAACGGACATTCTTCAGAAATGAAAATGAACGGACGGAGTCATTTTCCTCAACGAGTATTCTTCAGAAGCGGAAATGAAGGATTAAACAACGGATATTCATTTCCTCAACGGGTAATCTTCAGAAACGAAAGTGAACAGACGGAGTCATCTTCAACGGTTGCTTCCTCAGAAACAGAAATGAAAAGGATAAACAAACGGATATTCATTTCCTCAACGGGTAATCTTCAGAAACGAAAATGAACAGACGGAGTCATCTTCAACGGTTGCTTCCTCAGAAACGGAAATGAGAAGGATAAACAAACGGATATTCATTTCCTCAACGGGTAATCTTCAGAAACGAAAATGAACAGACGGCGTCATCTTCAATGGTTGCTTCCTCAGAAACAGAAATGAGAAGGATAAACAAACGGATATTCATTTCCTCAACGGGTAATCTTCAGAAACGAAAATGAACGGACGGAGTCATTTTTCAACGGTTGCTTCATCAGAGTTGGAAATGAATTGGGTTAACTCTAGATACATGACAGAACTTGCTGTGATTCCTATGCACTAAATTCCATAATTATGTATGCATCCATAATTACGTAATTCCTTGCACAGTCCACACAGTTTGTTTTGTAATTGTTTAGGGGAAGAAAATCAAACCTTTGATGAGGGTGACTAGACTACCATAGGGTCCTTTTAATTAGATCGACATATGATCTTTTTAATTAGGCCACCAAGGAGTCCTTTCAGCTATATCATTACATGATTTTCCTAACCAGATTTTTGGATCAATCTGTTTAACTAGACCACTCAAGGGGTCTAATTATGGAGTAGTACTTTATAATCCAAGGGACTTAACTACAACGTAGAAGTACATTAAGGATTTTAGGTAGTACTGTTGGTACACTTTATGTGGACGCGACTCGACTCGGTTCGACTCGGCTCGGTTCGGTTCGACCTGGTTTCTACTCGGTTAGGTCCGGCTCAAGTCTGACGTCATGACATTCCTCCGTCGTGCGCCCCAGAGTTCGACACGCGAAGCACGGAGCGCCGCAAGCCATTCCCGTTTACACATCACCATCACATCATCATTGTGATGTCATGATGATGTCACAGTTTTGTCCTATGTTGAAACTAAATGGAAGTTGTCAACAGAAACAACTTTGGGCCGTAACCTTTGCACATTGGGCCGAAAACTGTGAATTGGACTTTGACTATTTGGGCTTAACTACAACTCGACGAAACAGAATTGGATTAATGTGTATGTCGACGAAACAAGGTGTGTTTCGTCGACTCTAGTGTTTCGTCGTGGCCTTTATGCGTTTCGTCATGTCTGTGTCTGTTTTAGTATAAATAGCTCTCATAGTTTCTGTGTGAAACTTGGACGAGACGAGAGCTGTGTGAGACTTTGAGAGAGAGTCTTTAAACATTGTTTGTATATGTTTGTATCGTTCTCATCCCTAATCAATAGATATTGAATCTTTGGTTACGCGTGTGTTTTACACTTTGTTTGGTTTGCACCGTCACGGGGATTCCGCACCCGTTACCGTGTTTGTGATAAACAAGGATAGGTTTTCGTTATCGATCCACCGGAAAAACGGGATCTACAAGTGGTATCAGAGCTTTGGCTCTAATCCTTGTTTAAAACCAAACATATTTGGGTTTTTATCAAGTTTGAAACTGTTTGTTTATGATTTTCTGAAAAAGTGTTCTTGAAAGTTTATATTTTTTTTCTGGAAAAAGTCACTAAAATCAGTGTTTATATTGTTGTTTTGCTAAAAGTTTGTTCAAAAACCTTGTTTGTTTGAGTGTTTACAAATTAGGATTTGGTTTTTGTTGAAAGTTTTAAGCAAAATCGTGTTTCAGAAAATTATTCGGTGATCGGAATCTTCAAATATTCATCGTGTTCTTCAATTGTCTTCAAACTGTTCTTGAAAATTTATATTGTTTGATCTTTGTTTGGAATTTGATTAAAGTGTTATAGATTATAATATACTTGTTTGAAATTTGTGTCCTGCAAATGATGGCTGGTGTGTTGAAAATAGTTGTCAAAAAGTATGGTAATTGTTGAGTAGGTTGAAAATTGTGGAGTGTGTCAGTAAGAAATAAGGCTTGTTGAAAATATCTCACCAAAAGATAAGATCAAAAGCAGTTTCGTCGAACATCAGATATACAATCTGTTTCGTCGACATTTAATATAATATTATGTTTCATCGAGCATTATCCAATTAAATCAAGTGTTTCGTCGAACTCAAATTTAACCAATCATTTTCATCGAATATAATTCAGTTTTGTCGTTTATCATAAATCTGTTTCGTCGAAGTACACATCTTCAACCTGTTTCGTCGCACATGAGATAGGATCAGTTTCGTCGCATAACAATATATTTCTGTTTCGTCGACCATTTATCACAACAGTTTCGTCGATCAACATATCATTCACTTTCGTCGATAGCGTTTCGTCGAGTTTGTTATCATTTTTAAACAGAAGGTTTGCAAAAGTGTGATAACAGTCTGTTTTCAACAGTGTGATCAGTTTTTCACATACATACATCAAATATGAGTTGTACTAGCCCTTGGGATTGGAGTACGGATCCACAACCAGCTCAAAAACAGATGTCGATGGCCGAATATATGACAAGTACCATACCTAAACAACAACAGTCAATAAGTTCAAGTCAATGGGCAATGGTGTCGAATCAAAATCAGAGCATTCAAAATATTTTGCTTAGTGAGAATGAGACGGGTAGCAACAATCGCCCGCTAAAGCTGAATCACATGAACGACTATCCATCATGGAAGGGTCGTTTCCATAATTACGTTCAAGGGCAAAACACAGAATTATGGACGTGCTTCACCTCTGCATTTAGTGAAGCTCTTGAAGAAGCAGGATCAAATGCGACAACTTTCAATAATATGCAAGAAGCCGATAAAAAGGCATATGATCTGGAGAAGAAGGCGTATGCTATTCTCACTCAGGCACTTCACAGAGAAATCTTTCATCAATTCTCTTATTGTAAGAACACGAAAGGTTTATGGGATGCATTGGTAGCGAGAGGAGAAGGAAATGCGGCCACACGGAAGACGCGTCAGGATTTACTAAAGAAGGAGTTTGAAGGGTTTATGTTTTTGCAGACTGAAACATTGAATGAGATGACAACTCGTTTTTATCATTTAATTAGTGAAATGATTTCTTACAAGGTTGTTGTATCTTCACAGGAAATAGTCGCACGGTTTGCTGATGCTCTACCACCAAAGTGGAGCCCATTCATTGAGTTGTTAAAGCATACAGGTGTATTGGATACTTTCAGTATCTATGAGTTTGTTCAAAAGCTGGAGAACAAGGATGCAAAAGAAATCAGAAAAGCTAAACTAATTCCTGTCCCTCAAAATCCAGAGATGTACTTTGGAGGGATTGCTCCTGCTGCTAGTACAAGCCAGCAACCAAAGATACAAACAGCTTATGTGTCAAATGCTTTCGACCCAAGATCCTATTTTGGAGGAGTAGCCACACCTCAACCCCAATTTGACATAAATGCCTATCTTCCGAAACCTCAAGTTGCACCACCCCAACCCCAATTTGATCCAGCTGCCTATTTTTCTAAACCTCAAGTAGCCACACCTCAACCCCATTTTGATATAAATGCCTATCTTCCGAAACCTCAAGTTGCCACACCTCAACCCCAATTTGATCCAGCTGCCTATTTTTCTAAACCTCAAGTAGCCACACCTCAACCCCAATTTGATATAAATGCCTATCTTCCGAAACCTTAAGTTGCCACACCTCAACCCAAATTTGATCCAGCTGCCTATTTTTCTAAACCTCAAGTAACCACACCTCAACCCCAATTTGATATAAATGCCTATCTTCCGAAACCTTAAGTTGCCACACCTCAACCCCAATTTGATCCAACTGCCTATTTTTCTAAACCACCACAAGCCCAACCACAACAAGCCTTCTATGGTAACAAACCTGATACTTCAAATCTTTCCAAAGTGAGTGTAGAAGCTGCACGGGATCACATTGAAATTCTTACCACAATGGTTAATGCCTACAGCGGATTAGTCGTAAGTCAAATTGGCAACATTAATTTGACAAACGAAGACTATCAGCAGATAGACAGGGATGAAATGGAGTTAATGGATATCAAGTGGGCGTTTGCTAGCGCTGTGAGAAGGGCAAAGGATTATATGAGCAGAACGGGGAGAACCAGCTTGGAAAGCAAAAGGGATACCAAATACGGGTTTGACAAGGGTGCTGTCACATGCTTTAATTGCGGTGAAAAGGGTCACTTCAAACGTGAATGCACGTGACCGAGGAAACAAGGCAACCAACAAGGCAACCAACAAGGCAACCAAAATCCCTTCCAAAATCAAACAAGTACTTCAAATCAAGCTAACAACGAAAGAGGGATAGTAGCTGCTAACAACCAAACCAACCAGTCAGGGCCTTCAAACCCCAACCAAGCATTGATAGTTCAAGCTGATGAAGGATGTGATTAGTCCGTACAGTTAGGAGGAGGAAATGCATGCTATGCGAAGATCATCAGTCACATCAAGCATGTGCACAAAGAAGAATTTTCTGAATCAGATGATAGTTCGGGATACAGCGGGAGTTCAGATGAAGAAAGCTCGAATGCGGGAGATTATAATTCTGAAGATGGATCTTTTTCTTATCAGACTGCCTTTATGGCAAATATCTCAGCCTCGACAAGTCAGGTAAAATCTGAAACTCCTAGCATATGTAGTGATTGTGCTGATATGAAACATGAATGTGATAGAGTGAAACTTGAATGTGATACGATTCATAGTCACAATCAGAGTTTAGTTGTTGAACTGTCAAAGTGCAAAGAGGCAAACATGGCCTTAGCTCGCAATGAAAAGGAATTTAAAACAGTTATTGAAACCCAAAAGAAAAGTGTTTCCGAATTAACAAAAACTGTTTTCAACAAACAAGTTGGTATTAATAACTACATTAATATCATTGAGGAAACCAAGAAAGAGCTAGCCACGGCCAAGTGTGAATATGAAGCGATCAAGCTCAAATTGGAGAGTTATTCTAACTCCCGATATGTGCTTGATCACATCATTGACGTTCAGAAACTAAAGGGAAACGTTAAAGGCGTTGGTTATAGGAAGTGTCCACCCCCTTTGAGACACGACTATACCAAGTCGCCCGATGAAGAGGATATGCCTCGGTATGAACCCAGTGTGCCTCTTGATTATGAGGAAGTTACTACTGGCCTAGGGTTCAAACCGGACAATTCATCGGAGGGCTCATCTGATCGGAAAGAAAAGTCATCATGTGCGTCAAATCAAAGTTCTCCAACCATTGAGGACTATGGTTCTTCAGATGATGAATCAGATGTGAATGACCAGGATGAATCACTTGATGAGACGAAAGGAGTAGAAATTCCAATTGAGAATCATATTCTTTGTGATCCTCCTACTCCTGCCGTGCAACCTGTTGCCAAGCAAGTGATAGATCCTGTCAAGGATGTCAAAGATGACAATGAATGTGTATCTGCTGTTAAGATCAGTAACTTGTTGTATACTTTAGTCGGTGATAGTAAAATTTATTCAGACATAGATTTTCCAATCAAAAACGTCAATCAATCTTTGTTTGACAAAGTGTTTGAAGATAATACAAGAAAATTTTTGGGAAAGACAATCCCTGGAAAACAGAAATCACCGACAAAGCAACAACCTGTTGCTTCTAAGGGTAAACAACAGCAACAACAAGCTCCAAAGCCAAAGGCTAAGGTTGAATCAAAAGGAGCTCGTTACAAGAAGAAAGCAAAAGATGTCAAGTTTGTAGCATCAAAGGGTACTGATAAAATTGAGACTTTTGAAAACAAATCAAACACCGATCAACAAGTCAAGATTTTAAAACGTAACAGCCAAAACAATTACACCCAGCACACAAATGGGTGTGAAGCTAGTACCTCTGGGTCTACAACTTCTACGTCAGGTCGTCGATCAAATTCTCCTAAGTTTGTTGAAAGGAGAACTTGTTTCAAATGTGGGAAGTTTGGGCACATCATTAAAGACTGCACAAACTCGCCCAAACCAAATTTTGTAGAAAGAGCACCACCTGAAAAGGTTCACCCACAACGTCGTCCTATTTCACCAAAACATGATAAAAGAACTATTAAAGAACAGGAAACAAAACAACGACGTAAAAATGTGAAGGTGATTGAAAAGGCTTTAAAACCGGAGGTTGTCCAAACAAAGTCTGTTAAGTTAGAAATTAAAAATGAAAAACAAAAACAGATTTGGAAACCAAAATCGGTAACTATTTCAGGGGAAGCTCAATCCATTCCGAATCATCAGGAAATCGAAGTCACAATCCTCGATGATGAAGGGCAACCTAAGTCTATGAAGGCTTGGGTCCCCCTCTCCATCTAATCTCTGAGTGAGTGTGCAGGCTATTCCAGGAGGAACTTTCGATAGTCATAGGATTATTGATAGTGGAATGTTCATGCACAAGATCGGCGACAAAAGAAATTGTTGCCTTTGATGGAGAGAAATAGAAAAGAAGACAGAAGTGTCTGTCAAAAGAAATTGAAAGCTTCGACAAAGTGAAAATCATTCCAAAAGTGTGATTGTTCAAGGCTTTAATCGGGTCCCCAGGGTAGATTCAAATCAAAATGTACGCACCTGTAGCACGTCTGAATTTCAAAATCAACAAGATGAACATGCAGTGTACATTTCTTCGCGGTGTGATTGAAGAAAATGTGTTTGTTGAACAAACCAACTAGGTGTGTGGATGCCTTGGCGTGGATTGAACAACCGCACACTACTTTTGAAAGAGAAAGACAAAGACCTTCGCTGGTGCAATGTGGAAGACCAGCCGGACCCAGAGGTTTCTGATCTTGTTGCTGTGAAGAGATTTCTCAGTAGCTACAAAATCGACTTTGAAATCCACACCGGGTGGATATCCAGTTTGGGAGAGCACTCAGATTCCTTGCAATGCACGAACCAGTTGCAGGATACGGTTTTGAATTTCTAATCTCTCCTTTACTTGTCGATATTTAAGCTGCTTTATGAATTATTATAATCACGTACAGCACTCTTTGACCTGACACGTTGATCTCGAATATCACCTCACACGTGATTGTTTCACTATGGAACTTGTCAATGTTGTCATGGTCCGCACCGCTTACCGACATGCCAACTGATTTTTCCAAAATTTGATAAATCATTTCTGATTAAAATTAATTTTGGTAAACGGCATTGAGGTAAAACATGAGTTAACCGACATCGGAAAATCCTTTTTTGTAAATACCTTTGTGTTTTAAAATTTATCTTAGTTTGTTCATTTTAGGGGGAGTAAATCCAAAATTTGAAAATTCAAAAACATCGAAAAATTTCAAAACCCAAAAACAATAGAAAAGCAAAAATGAGTTTCCTGGCGAGAAGAAGAGAAAATGATAGTACATCAGTGGTCTGTTTAAACCATTTTAAACTGAAATGCAAAATGAAAAACGATAAGCAGCTCTATATAAGATGTATCGGTAGGCTCACAATCATTTTAAAGTGTGCAGGGTGATATAAACCTTAATCGACTGAAGACTAGGTGGGAACCGCACATTGGCATATGGTCTTAGTACCGAAATTTCGTTTGAGAGATTGCCGAGGTTCTGAGATATTCGGTCTTTATGCTGTCTTATCATCTGGGTATCATGGTTGTATCAAACCAAAAAATAACGGAGACGAAGTCTAAGATCTTCCATGATACTATACATACGTGTACATATTGCATTCGACCTCAATAAGTGATCAACAATCACATGTCCATCAAAATAAGTGATAATATATCACATTTATCCGGGAGTCAAGTTCGTCTCTCTGCTGTACGAAAGTACTGACCTGTTCACGGACTTGCTCTTGTGCCCTCATGCATATGAAAATCAAGTTCCTCAATAAGTGATTTTATCACATAGGGCTTGTTTTCAATCAAAATAAGTGAGTTTCTCACATCGTTTATACGGTCAAACAGATGATAATCAGTATACTCACCGATAAGATGAACTCTCGTGCATACCTTGATACGGGAATGTGTCGTGTGTGGATGAACACCGGTCGGTAAGTATAAATCATACCTTAACGTATCCCCTAAACATGATTACATCTGATAAGTTGAGCTTATGTGGACAACAATACTGATAATTGCTATAGGATGCTTATCTAAATGTTAACTAAATGTTAACTAAATGAACAACAAGAGCGTTTTGACATGACCGTACACTGATATGATTCTCTTACCCTCGAAACTCGCAAAAAGATTGTATGTAAATATTTGTTTACTGCTTTTAGTTTCTGCATCTTTGTATATATTTATTTATTGCTTTCATTCTTTACATTTGAAAAATGAAAAATTCCAAAAAGATTTTAGGTGTGTTTTAATATAAACTTTATAAAATCCAAAAAGATTTTGCTTCTAGTTTATTTTTGATTGACTGATGATGGAACTCGAGTCTATCCTACCCAAAATCCTGATTTTAAGCCAGAAAACAATTGCACCTTCATAAACTGTCGAAGTTAACAAGTTTTGAAAGTTAAGAACTAAAATTGAACAAATTTGTTTAAACTTTCAAACTGTTGTCGGTCGGTGTTTGATTGAGATTTGATCTCATATGTGTCAATTGTTTAATTTGTCTAAATTCCAAGCTGTTGTTCTCATTATGTGTTTAGCTTTCTTGTATGTGCAGATGCGACATCAGAATCAGCTAAAGGCGAAGAGAACATATCAGATGACAAGCCGTAAAGTGAAGACACGACGTTGATGCAATCAGAAGATCAAGATGATCGGATTACAGTTGATCACTCATCAACACCACAAGGATCTAAAGTTTTGAAGTTCAAAAGATTCACGAGCATCATTCAAGGGGGAGTTTGTTGATACACTCCCTGATTGTGTCACATAAAGACTTTGAAGATCCTCCGAAAAAAAAAGACACAGAAAACGAACCATCACAAGTAGCGTCCAAGGGGGAGTTTGTTGGTACACTTTATGTGGACGCGACTCGACTCGGTTCGACTCGGCTCGGTTCGGTTCGACCTGGTTTCTACTCGGTTAGGTCCGGCTCAAGTCCGACGTCACGACATTCCTCCGTCGTGCGACCCAGAGTTCGACACGCGAAGCACGGAGCGCCGCAAGCCATTCCAGTTTACACATCACCATGACATCATCATTGTGATGTCATGATGATGTCACAATTTTGTCCTATGTTGAAACTAAATGGAAGTTGTCAACAGAAACAACTTTGGGCCGTAACCTTTGCACATTGGGCTGAAAACTGTGAATTGGACTTTGACTATTTGGGCTTAACTACAACTCGACGAAACAGAATTGGATTAATGTGTATGTCGACGAAACAAGGTGTGTTTCGTCGACTCTAGTGTTTCGTCGTGGCCTTTATGTGTTTCGTCGTGGCCTTTATGCGTTTCGTCATGTCTGTGTCTGTTTTAGTATAAATAGCTCTCATAGTTTCTGTGTGAAACTTGGACGAGACGAGAGCTGTGTGAGACTTTGAGAGAGAGTCTTTAAACATTGTTTGTATATGTTTGTATCGTTCTCATCCCTAATCAATAGATATTGAATCTTTGGTTACGCGTGTGTTTTACATTTTGTTTGGTTTGCACCGTCACGGGGATTCCGCACCCGTTACCGTGTTTGTTATAAACAAGGATAGGTTTTCGTTATCGATCCTCACCGGAAAAACGGGACCTACAAGTACCTTTGGGTATCCTACTATGAATCCCTTATACGAAGATATGGAAGATTCTACAAGGATTTGGATAGCATAATTTGGATCACACAAAAACATAAAAGGGAACACATAAGCACATAATCACATAATTGTTTTCTTGGTTATTAATTATTATTATCTTGTTATTGATTGTTATTAACTTGGCGTTGATTTGAACATGGGTATTTAAGGCATACCAGGAACCCAGTTGATGGACTTCAACGTCCTCAAGCATCTATCTGAAAAGATAGGACGATCTTCTAAAAATTCAATTTTTGATTACAAGGAATCCCCATATTCGAATTAAGGTATACAACAATTAAGGACTTACGGGAATATCCTTAGGTACCCCATTAAGGAGTGGGTATTCGTCCAGTGTTGTAACTTGCGCCTTGTACTTCGTTTTCCTTGGAAGAAACGGGTACTTAGGATTTTCGTGGAAAACGCAAGAGATCATAAAGATGGGAGGGATGTGGTTCCTTGATTGTCGGTATCGTAGGGGATATGTTGTTTACACATGCAACCACATCAATATTTGTATATTGCATTGTAAAATAAAAGCTTTATTTATAAACAACGATAACAACTGTTTCATAGACCTTGACAACAAAAGAAAATAATACATAAGACGTGATTATTTCTAGACAGCGTTGTCTTCCATTCGGTCAGATGCTCATCCCTGCACTGGATTCGCATTAGCAAGCTTTGGGCAGTTTCTTCGGAAATGGCCCATCTCGCCACAGTTGAAGCAAGAACCTGGTGGAAAACGACCTTGAGCAGGATTGTTGTTAACTTGATTTGGTGCAGCTGCTGTTGGGCAAACCCTCGCCGTATGACCTATAAGTCCACAAACTTGGCATGTGCGGCACTTCACACCAGCATGATGATGTAGCCTACATTGGTTGCACAAGGGTGCGGTTCCATTCTAGGGCTTCCTAGCAGGGGGTTGAGCTGGTTGGTTGGGGACGGCTTGACCATTGTGAGCGACCACGGTGAAGTTCTGAGAAGCCTTTCGCTTCTTTGACTTCTTAGGGGATCCAGTCTGTTCATCCATGGTCTTTGATTCCTCGATTGGTTTCTTGTCACTTTTTCGAAAAAGTTTACCTTTCCTGATCTGAGATTCAGTCAAGGTTGCAGATAGCTCAATGGCCTGTCTAAATGTAGTAGGGTTGCTACCAGTCACAATGTCTTGTACTGAGTCAGGGAGGCCATCAATGTACTTTTCGATTGCCTTATCCAAAGTCGTGACCATGTTCGGGCATAACAGACTTAACTCCTCATAACGGTCCGTGTAGGCTCGATGCTCACCGCTATCTTGCTTAAGATCATCAAATTCCCTTTCTATTTCCCTTAGCTCATGACGAGGACAGAATTCCTTCATCATAAGAGCCCTAAGCTCGGCCCAAGTGTGTGCTAAAGCAACCTCAGCACCACGGTCTCTCATCACCCTGTTCCACCATGTAAGAGCCCTCTTCGGAAACACACTGGAAGCAAACTCGACCTTGCGATTATCAAGACACTGAACGTGACGAAATGTACTCTCAGTGCTCTCGAACCATTGTAGGAGCCTAGTTTCTCCTTCAGAACCACTAAACTTGAGTGGCTTAGCCGAATTGAAACTCTTGAAATTGCATGGAGCATTATTGTTATTGTTGGCTTGGTTCAGTTGAGCAATAAGATTTGGGAAAGCAGCAGCCATTTGCTGCGCGATGATTTCTGCCAGTTCGGCAATCGCTATCTGATTGTCGCGTCGAGGAGGCATTCTAAAAGGGAAAAAATAGAGAGAAAACAAATGAAATGGCATTGGGTAAGAATAGGATGTTATAACTACCGACCAAAATCATGGGTGATGGTCATTTGTTTGAACCACGAAGCAAACAAATGACACACAAAGGCTGAATCAAAGCAAGTAGGTCCTCATAATGTATCGCGAAGACATGCTCGCCTATAAGTGGACACTCACCCCAAGAGTTCCCAGGTAAGAGTGACTGGTCCGATTATGTGGATTTCTACGAACACTCTAGCCTTAGACAGAAAACCCAGGGTATAGGCATTCACTCTTCCAGTTTGCACGTGTTCACACTATTTAGGACCCAAAACTCTGACGAGATTTTGAAAACTCAAAGGGTTCAAAACCTAGTAATCAATCATCCAAGAAAAGATGATTAATTTTCAAAGTGGGTTCGGAAATGATGTTCTCGTTGTGGTTATCACCTAAGGATAGGTGACGGTTTTTGTTTTAAAAAAAATCTAAACGCAAATCTTCTTGCGTTAGGGTCCTAGGAAGGTTATAGTCTAGGTCAAAGCATTACTAATAACCTAATTCCCTATAACCATTGGCTTTGATACCATCTTTTCTGTCACACCCCGACCACGTAAAACAACAAAACGTGGCGGAAACGTCGGGGAGTGTTGTAACAGAATTAATTGTTTCACAACCATGGAAATTAAAGTTACGTTTTATTTATCAATCAAGAGAGTTACATTGTCTTAAACAAGAAACAAAGAGTACATAACATAATTAAACTAGTTCTTGCTTTGTTTTAAGTCACTAAGGCACAGGTCCGCCTAAGTGTGTCTCGATCATCCTATGCAACAGCTCCTGAAAACACATGTGAAAATAGGTACGTCAGCATAAAAATGCCTGTGAGATACATAGGTTTTGAGAAAATAGGATTCATGACTTGGGTTTAGAGAAACTGTTTAATAAAAAGTAGTCATGAGCCTTGTTGAATGTTTCCTTTCATAAATCATTTGAAATGTGATAAATAAACCAAATGATATATATGTATAAAAGAATAATGTATGGTTAAGTGAATAACCAAGTAAAATGAGTCTGTATAAGTTAAGTTATTTGTAAAACGATGTTTATGTGAAGATTGTATTGTAGATGTAATATGTCTAAACTGAAATGGTTTAAATAAGGCTACGATATGTAATACCATAAAAGCACTTATATATAGGAAGTACCAGCGGCGTATCCACCATGTTTTTATCGTATTACACGTCGCCTCGTTACTTAAATCACTTACCGAAACAACCACCAAAATGTAATGTTTAACAATTGTAGAAATGGTTATGTATGGTCAAATACGGTTCACACGGTTCAACAGTTACAAACGGTTCACATAATCAAATGGTTACAACGGTTCACATAGTCAAATGGTTACAACGGTTCACATAGTCAAATAGTTACAAACGGTTCAAAATGTAATATAATGTGTTCATATGCTAGATGAGCATATGCAACAAAATGTAATGTAAAACAATGTACTAAGTATGGTAAGTTAACATACAAAGCAGAAAAGTCATGTAAATCAATGTGCTAGCATGCTCAGTCAACATACATAACAGAAATGTAAAGTAAAACAATGTACTAAGTATGCTAAGTAAACATACATAGCAAAACAATGTAATGTAAATCATGCACTATAAATGTACTAATGAACATAGCAAGTATATGATGTGAAAACATGAAAGCACGAAAGTAACAAGTAGGCACATGTGTTTCACCCCAAAACAGTTTGAAAACAGTAAAAGAGGGGTCTATGTACTCACTTGGGATTGCTTAGAAGTCCTAGGATAACCACCAAGCAATGCTAGAAGATCACGGATTCAAACGGCACCTAATATAGGTAACTACGTTAATAAACCGGACCTATATCGGAGGATCGGATAGAATGAGGGCTCGTAAACCAAATGAGTATGGGAACTCATGTAATATGGTTTAACAAAGCCTACATACTAAAATGAAACCTAACCTAAGTGCTTACGACCCATTACGACCCGTTTAGGTAGCTTATGCTACTTTAAAGCGTCGTTCGCGTAAAACGCGTTCAGAACGCCTAACTAGTCCTATCATAAGTAGAATACGCCTTAACATGTCTAATATTGTTGCCAAATCAGTTTAGATGTAAAAAATTATGTTACATATGCTTTAAAGTAGATTTTAGCGTAAAAAGGGCATTTTGGTAATTTACCTAAGGCATATAAACTACCTATCATACAACTTAACTAAACGTCGTGACCACAAGGTATAACCTCGGAAGGTTATTCCCTATATACTATGGTCACCTAAAGTATTTGGTCGGATCCTAATGATCGACCAAATGGGTCGGGTTCGAAAGTATAAGCGATTGTTTAGATCGCTTACCTTACGACCCTATATAAGCACTAAACTAAAAGTGACGAGCTAAGCATGTTAAAACATGCTTAACTAAGTTTGAAAACAGGTTTGGTATCAAGACAAAGGGTCTTGCTACCCAAAAGTAGTTTGGTTACAAAATACGCAAGAATACGCATTTTGGCCGAAACTACGACTCGTCACGGAGCCTAGATAACGTGGAAATCAGTAGGTATAGTCACTAGGGACTATAACCATCGTGATTACGCTCACGTTATGAAGTTCAAACGAACTTCGCATTGACCATAAACTGGTTAATGAAGAAAGTCAAACAAAGTTTGACTTTCACAACAAAACGAATAAAAGAACGAAAGAAGACTTACAAAGGGTCCCCGCAAGATTTGATTCCAAGTAATCTCAGGTAGGAAGTGAATAATCACAACCACTTAGAGAAAAACTTAGATCAAATGTGGGTTTGCAAGAAGTGGGGGTTGGGTATTTATAGTTTTCGGAGAGTCGTTAAGATCCTTTATCGTAAACCGTGATTCAATCTCATCCATACATGTGTTTACAATACCATGTGCATCAAAATGGCCCCTAGTATCAGGAAATGACATGTGTGAGAGAGAGATGAGTGTGTAACATCTGTTTAAATTGATTATTCTGATCTGGGAGGGCCTCGCAGCCCGCGTAAGGCATGTCCAAACCTTACGCGCCCCGCCTGGGCAGTTTGATCAGCAAACAACTTTGCAAAATGTCAGTTTCAGTCCCTGTTGTGTTATAAGCTCACTTCCGACACTTCCAAGGCCCGTCAAGTCAACTTTAAGGCCCTAAAATGATGCCTAAACATTGTGGACATGAAACATACTAAAAAATATGCCGAATGTTGGTTCGTTGGGTCGTACGATCGCGATGTTCGCTTAATTACGACGGAATGCGCATAAGCGCGAAAAACGATCCAATTTGAGAGACGGACAGATTTTTCTTTTGCCAAACACTAAAATAAAATATTTTAGTGCTTACATAAATTTTTGGATGTCCGGATGTATTCAGAATGTAAGTTATGCGCAAAAATGCAAACTTGTGCACTTTTCAACGCTTTTAGTCCCTGAATGACCCAAAAGTTTATTTTAGCACACCGAACTCCTCAAAGCCTATTTCTAAGCTATGTAAAGGATATATATGGTATCTTTAACTTATGGTCATGTTCCGGAATGTCTGTTCCAGTACGAATCGTCATACTTTCACAGTTTGTCGACTTTAGTCCCTGTAAGCGAATAAACTTGATTTTGCCATACTAAAGCCTTCAAAACTTATTTCTAAGTTATGTAAAGGTTATTTAAGGTATGTTAAGCATATGTCACTATTCCAGAGTGTTTGTTGCATTAAACTGGTTATATTTACGCATTAGATTGCGTATAACCTTCCAGAAAGCGATTTAAAGTTCGAAATCGAACAAGAATTGATATGTGCAAAAGATACACATATTTATACAAATCCCAAGTATGAAATACAATATTTCATTGGTTTGGTGTTTGTTTGATGGTCACAGTGACACAGGTGTCACATGAAGGTTCACCAAACTGCTTTTATTTATAAGTTGGAGGCTTGCTGCTCATGAAAAGTTGTCAATATTCTTTCTTATCTTAAGGGACACGTACACAAGAATTCATACATTAATGTTTTGTCATGATTCCTTTCAAAAATAGACACGTATATTATTAACATTTATTTCTTTTAATCCCATGTACACAATGCACACACGTACCCTAATATTTATTTTTAGTTTTAATTTATTTTATTATTTTATATATTATAATTAATTCAGCTGCTTCACTTATTTGGCGCGTATAACTTCTAAAATATGACGTGTTATAAAACTATGAATATATCATTAGAACGACAATAATATTATTGTCGTTCTTATTTACATTTTGAACCAAGTTTAATTAAAAACGGAGTAGGTTGAAATATAATGTATTTTTATAATTTAATTATTAAACGGTTCCTAGGTCCGTCTAGGTATTTCATATTTCTAACATTCAACTTACCCATGATTTATCCGTTTAATAACATAAGTTTTTTTTATATATTTTATTTTAAATTTAATAAATAAAAATTTTGAGAATGTTACACATCTTGGGGACATAAAAAAGGAATGGATATTCTAGACGAACTGGGAGGCGGCCATTTATTTTTCAAATGGGCCAAGCCCATGAAACATGATATGTATATAGTCGAATTAACATCAGACGAAGGTAGGATTCCATAGACGCATGAATACGAACATCATATCTTGGGGAGGTTGCGATCAAGAAATCAGAGAAGTCATACGATCAAGAAGCTTTAGAAGGATTGGTTCAAGATCTAAGCCGCGATCAAGATACGAGTCCTGGTTTCGCAAACGAGTTAGTTTAGTTTTAATTTACTTTGTGTTATTAAAATTATGAACATGACTTATTTGTTATTCAAGGCTTGTTTCTTTTTCTTGACTATGATTCTTGGCTAAATTTTCTATACTACCTAGACTTGGATGAATGATTGTTTAAAGTTTTGATTTTTATAAAGGAAATTTGATTTTTATGGATTGTTTATGAATTGTATGCGAATGTGTTTGCATGCTTAATATTGTTTGAATATTGTTTATTACTTCGCATGAATCTTGGTGACGGTCTTTATCACATAATAGAGTCGTGCTAGGTTTTAGATTTTGGTGAGTGTCTATATCACGTAATAAATCTTTAATCTTTAGGGTTAAGTGGCCATCAAACCTTAGAAGTAATATTCGGTAATCTTATAAAATTAAGTGTTCTACTAATTCTCAATAGCTAAAAGGTGCGAGATTATTGTTAGGTTTAAGTTATTAAACCGTAAGGTAGGAGCTTCATTAGGAGTAAACCTATTGGCTACTGTCTAACAAGTCTAATCAAGAAATCAAGTTCACCCTAGGTTTAGGTCTCGAAAGGGAGTGAGCCTTGTAGGGTACTTTCATAAACCCAATAGATGTCTTGAAAGAGAGTCTAACAACCGGTAATCAAAACAACTTCTAGGGGGCCATAAGTGTCTCTTGAGAAGGGTTAGGAGTCTTGTTCGGTATCCCGGAAAGTGAGAACTTTATGATCCCCGTTCCTTATTAATCAATATCCTAATAAAATTGTTACTAAAAGCAATCAGGATTCCAGTCTAGGTAGTGCCTTCCACCACCTGAGTTAAGTCCAAAGTTCGTTCGTGTTAGTTAATCTAGTTAATTAATTTAATTTAATTGCAATTTTTAGGATATTTAGAAAACCCCCTACAAACATAAAAACAGTTAGAGTCCGTGTCATTCTAGGTCTAGATAGAGTCTAATTAGCGTAATTAGAGTGTCTTGTGGGTTCGATACTCGGACTTACTATAGCTATACTGCATTGATCGGTACACTTGCCGGTTGTGTGGTTTAGTTTTAGATCGAGTCTAAGTTAATTAATTTAAAACTTAGAGTGTCTAGATTAGGTTAATTTTAGTAGTTTTTATTTAACCACTTTTAGCACATCAAATTTTTGGCGCCGTTGTAGGGGACTCTTTGGCAATTGCGTTGATTACTTTATTTGGACTTAACTGACATCATACATGCTAGTTGTTTTCTTTTGTTTGAGTCGTAGGACTCTAAGTATTCTAGTGTCTTTTATATTTTGATTGAGTCGTAGTTAGAGTCAGTTTGCTCGTTTCTGTGTCAGTTTTTTAGTGGATGCCCCATACGCGTTCACAAGGACAGCCACCGCAGCCACCCTTCTCCTCTTCAAATCTCAAGGTTAGTACTTCTTCTTCTTCATCTTCTACCCTTTCTGACTCTACCCTCCAATCTAAACCACCAGCCTCCGACTTCACCCCGAAGTCATCACCACAAAATTCACCACCACCCTCCCCTCCTGCTAGCCCACAACCCGCTGCACCAAATATGGCAGGTTGTCAGACCGTTCATCAACAATCCACTGCCGGTTTCACCGGTGGGAACTCACCCATCACCCTTCCCACAATCAATAATGACAAGTCTTGGAAAATCCCGTCCTACATCATGACCGCTATCACTAACTCGTGCCAATTTCACGGTCGTGATGATGAGGATGCCCCAGCCCACATTAGCCGCCTCACCCGCCTCTGCAGCACCTTCTCCATCGAAGGTGCCAATCTCGACGCCCGTTTCGTTCAAGTCTTGCCATTTTCACTTGCGGGCCGCCCAGCTATCTGGCTTGATTCGCAGCCCGCAGGCACGTTTTCCACCAGGGCTACCCTCCGAGATGCTTTCCTCGCTAAATACTTCCCACCTGCTAAGGCATCCCGACTTCGCGATCAGATCCATTTGTTCCGAATGGAGCCTGATGAGCCCGGCCACCTAGCTTGGGAGAGGTTCCAAACCCTACTTTCATGTTGTTCGCAGCGTGGTCTATCAGATTGGGCACTTGTAGTGAAATTCTATAACGACCTTACTCCCGAGGTTCAAGCCCGATTTGATACTTCCGCAGGAGGCCACCTTACGGGTAAGAAAACTGTGGCCGAATGCAATGTCCTATTCGAGAGTTTCGCCCGTTCTGATATTGACCACCGCGCCATCGACAGAACTTCCATTCCTGGTTCTAGTACTCCCTCGGCTTGTCGAGGAGTACACCTAGTTAGCTTGGATACATCGATGGCCGCGGCAATGGAAAACATTAAGAGAAAGCTTACTAGTAGGGTTAGCAATTTAGAGGTGATGGTCGATAGGTGTGAGGTGTATAGAGGGGTCACGATACCAAAGATTGTCCCAAACTCACTCTTGAGCAGGTAGAGTTCATAGCCAATAGAGGTCCAACGAACTCTTTCAATAATTCTAATTTCGGGTCCAATTGGCGTAGTAATAATAATACCTTTCATTCTTCAAATAACCCACCTGGTTTCCAAACGGGTTCAAATCAGTAGGGTCAGTATTCTTGTGGGGGTTCACAGGGTCAGTTCTGTGGCAACTGGCACTAAACCGGTAATTTCCGTACACTTTAATTATTATTTAATGACTGCAATTATGTGCTTAATTGTCAGCAATGTCTGAACACATGATTAAACAAGTGAATTCATGCACGTTGTATACTACAAAATATTGCTTTATGCATAAACGAGAGCGTTGCGTCAGAAATACTAGTAAACTCACCGGTAAGACACACTGTGTCAACAGAACTGCAGAAAGCAGTCAGACATTATAATTGAGACCTAGGTGTAGGTCCGACGACAAAAGTACATTAAAACCCAATAGTACATGTAAGGGTTTAATTTATAGACATTGCGAAAGCAAAAATAAGCACTAAAAAGCACCCGAAACACACTTTAAGTGCAGAAATTTACATAATTCAGCTATAATCAGCATTTTGGCACTAAAATATTATGCAAAAATGTCGTTTTATTATCCAGAATATTTCCCTAAGTATTGGGAATTGAAAAGGTACAAGAAAGGTACTTAAAAGACACTAAAAGGTGCAATTTGGCGCTTTAACGAATCGGTACCTAACCGAACAACCGGAACTTTACCCGGAACACCAAAATATTGCTAGAAGCAATGTTTTTATTTTTCTGAGCTAGTTAGGGTTCCCGAATACCCTAACACCCGCTACAATGCATAACATCCTAGTAAATGGTTTAATCTCCTAATTATCAAACTAGACCCTTACTATCTAGTTGAAAATGAACCATAAGACCCCCCCCCCCAACCGAATTCGGTCACCATGTGACCCCCCTTGTCCTTTGTTTATTATTTAATTCTTGTTTGCCTAATATCAAGGAAACATAGTAACTCTTGGGTAATGAACATGAGATTTGTCTATAAGTAACAACCTTAACACATCATAACCTTCACTCACCACAACTCAACAACACACTACTCTCTCCCTCCCTTGTCCATTTCGGCCGAGAACAACAAGCACCCCACCACCATCTTTCGATTTCCATCTTCCAATTCCGAGTATATACAAGGGTTAAGGATCACGTATAAGGAGGCTCGGTGCACTCGGATTGCGAAGAACCTCACCACATTGCTTTTATCCACACGATTTCTGACTAGTTTCTTCCCTAGCCTCGAGCTAATTGTAAGTGCTTCTAAACACCTTCTTGATCTTGTCTAAGGTGGTTAATAAGAGATTTGTCGGTTGAAAATCATAAGAATATAAAAACAAGATTAAAAGTCTACTAAAAGTGATGAACTTGGTGGTTAATAAGCAAATATTAGTGTAAAACTCTTGGATCTTGTTTTAAGATGATTGTTTTGTATTGATTTATGCTAGTAGTAGTTCGGCTCGTCATCCAGCCCGGCTAAGTCATGTTCATAGAACCTGAACTAGTGTATGACAAAGTATGAAAAGGGCTAGATGATGAACACTACTACATAATAACATGAACTTGTGTAAAAGTAAATTTTCTTGTGAAATGAAGTTCTAAACTAGTAGATCTAAAGATCTACAAGTGGTATTTTTGGAAAACCAACTGTAAGACGAAACCATGTTTTAAAACCGGATCTTTCATGAACTAGAGGTGTTTTTGTGAACAAACAAGTGTGTGGACACTTGTGTAACAAAAGTTTTAACAAAGAAATAATTTTCGCAAAAACCGACTAGAAGTTGTAAAACTTCATATTCTTTAAAAAAAATAAGATTTCCAAGAAACCGACTTTATTTTTAGAGATGGAAAAACCTACTAAATGTGTTGAAGAGTTACTACATAATTTTACACAACTTGCAAGTTCATGTGTATGCGATTTGTGTTTATTTTGACTAGTTTGATATTTGAAGATGGTATTTTGATGATGGAAAATTTGATTGGTTGAATTTTAAAAGAAAATGATACGCTGGTAAGCGTGGCCACCTCCAGTTACAGAGGAAACTCTGACGAAATTTTTCCAGAAAATAACACTTACAATATTTTCGGTGACAAGTGTTATGAATATATTTTTGACTTGTTTTCCAACCAAACTTCGCCATGATTTTTATTACGAAATTACCAAATACCGGAGGTGGATTTTCATAAATGGAACTTGTTAAGTATATGTTTAGAATATATATTTATCGCTTGTGTGATTACGTGGTTATTTTGTGAACTAGGTAAATATTATTTTTAGAGTAAAAATAATATGACTTGGAGATACTTGTATCGAATAAAAAAAATATACAAAATACACATGCAACCTATTTAGACAAGATACATAATTCGGGAGCAAAGTGCAAAACACGAGATACTTATATTAATTTTAGAGGAAATAATATAAGTAAGATACTTAGTTAAAAATATAAAATATTTTTAACACAAGAATATATACACAAAAGAGAGTGACTGTACTTGTGCGACGCAAGTCTAGTGACTAACGTTAAGAAAACGCGTATAGGTTACGACGTTAATTAAGCAAATCCGGTGAAGTTTACGACGCACAGGAACGCAAAGTTGTGAGTTCATGCTCCCCCTTTTCTTCTAACTGTTTTCAGTTTTATAACTTCGGGGGTGAAATACATGTACAAATGTACAATATTTATTATTGGAATGATATAAATATAAGAAGCACACTTGGTGAGAACGAGAATCAAGTGTGATGAAATATAAGAATACAAGAAGTACACTTGGTGAGAATGAGAACCAAGTGTGACGAAATATAAGATAATAAGAAACGCACTTGGTGAGGACGAGAACCAAGTAGGATGCGTTATGAGAAATGATAATAAGAAACGCGCTTGGTGAGGACGAGAACCAAGTAGGATGCGTTATGAGAATTGATAACAAGAAACGCGCTTGGTGAGGACGAGAACCAAGTAGGATGCGTTATGAGAAATAGTGTCACGAATAGGGTTCATAAGCACCATTAATCAACAATATACCTAGACCGCAGAACAAAATGTTAGATCTAACGGGTGCCTGGCAGCCACACTCTCGGTGAGGGCGAGAATCGAGTAGTGCTTTTGTGTCTCAGAATATACCAATGAAATGCCTTAGGTTTGGTGACTTCCTATGTCGTGTCACATGTTAATGGCTTTGCAACCCATTAACAATCCTGAAACTTACAGGAATACTTTATTTACATAAAAGTCATACCATACTAAAAATTGATGAATACTTGAGTACGTGGGGTACTCAAGAAAAGATTGAATTATACTTGAGTACGTGGGGTACTCAAGAAGAAATTGAATTATACATGAGTACGTGGTGTACACATGAAACTGGACTTATATATGAAAACTTGATTTATTCACAAACTATGTTTTCATACAAAGTATACAAACGTGAAATACGAAACTGCATGAATTCACACCAACTTTATGTTGACGTTTTTCCAAAACTCACATGTATTTCAGGTAACTAGGATGGATGTGTGCGCGGTCTCGCTTATGCTTGTGGATGTCGCTTATGTTTATCTTAAATAAAGTTGTAAACTTTTCAAGACAATGTTTTATGCGACCTAGCGATGTAAACGCTAAACTTATATTTTCAAATTATGGTATTTGATGTTTTTACAAGCATATAGCATGTTTACCTTTCGTATGCAATGAGAACCTTTCATGATCACACCTCGTGCTTCCGCCGCAGAAAGGGGTGTGACAGATTGGTATCAGAGCTGCGATTGTAGTGAACCAGGATTCCTTCTCGAGTCTAGTCTACAATCTCTAGGATCCTTTCACGAAAACAATTTTCAAAGAGTTTTCATTGCATAAAACGTCCCGCGACATCCACTACCTGAAACTGTCTACATGAGTCTAGAAAAGTCACTACGAGACTTAGGGTGCACAAGAGTAGCACTCGTCTGTGATTGAGAGTTAATTGCAATTATGTGTGATAATTAGCATGTACTAGAAGTAGAATGTCACAAGTATATGTGACTTTACCTGGAAGCAATGGCCTACTTAAAGGAAGAAATACGAGGATGAAACGAACTGTGCGGACTGTGCAAGGAGTTACGTAATTATGGATGCATACATAATTATGGAATTCAGTGCACAGAAACCACAGCAAGTCTTGTCATGTATAGATTCCCTCAGTGCAAGCCTACTAAGTACTCTGCTAGAGTAATAATTGTTTGATGTCACTTATGTGGTATATACCTGTGAATATATATACTACTACTGTCTGGTAGGACGATATCAAACAAATGTCTAACCCCGTTGTGTTATGTTCTGTCAGAACATGGCACCCAGGAAAGCTGTGAATGCTCGCAATGACGATCAACCTCCTCCTCCCCCACTGCCAAGAACTGCTGAAGAGCTGAACGCACTACTGGAGGAAAGGATCTCCGCTGCTATCGCCCAATACGAGGCGAACCGTACTCAAGACAGTGGAGGACCAAGCAATGCTAGGCGTAACGGGCATGGAGATTCGTCTGGAGGAAACGCAGCTCAAGGTAACCTTAAAACAATTTACTAAGCATGAAGGAATTTATGAACGGTCCTTGTTTCATTATTTCTTCGATTGCTCATAAGTGAATTGGTTGGGTCAATTCCAGGCTGCACTTTCAAGCAGTTCCTCGACTGCAAGCCGATGAACTATGATGGCACAGGAGGTGCAGTAGCATTTGTGCGCTGGACGGAGAAGACTGAAGCTACTATCCGCATGAGCAAGTGTACCGCGGATCAGCAAGTCACCTTTGCTACTGGGTTATTCGTCGATGAAGCTCTGACTTGGTGGAACCTGCAAGCCCAAACCTTGGGTGATGATGCCGCTTATGGCTTAACTTGGGAGGAACTGAAGGAAAGAATGGGAGAGAAGTATTGCTCTCGTGCTGAACTCCAAAGGCTGGAAACGGAGTTCTGGCACTTGACCATGGTAGGTGCTGACATTAATGGTTATACTCGAAGGTTCCATGATCTGTCAAGAGTGCTTCCCTACATGGTGACTCCCGAATTCAAGCGCGTTGAACGCTACATTTGGGGACTGGCCCCAGAGTTTCGTGGCATGGTGACGTCGGCCAAACCACAAACAATCACTGAGGCTGTAACTCTGGCTGTCAGCCTGACCGAAGATTGTGTTCGTATGAAGAAGTTATCACTGAACCCAACAGAGAAGACCGAGACACATGCTAAGTCGTCCGGTGACAAAAAGAGAAAGCATTCGAATCTGAACCAAGCAACTCGTAACAACAAAGGTTTCAACAACAAGAAGCGTGACGCTAACCCGTCTCAGGAGGCGAAGACCCTTGCAACCAAAGCATACCAAGGCTCCATGCCTAGATGCCAAAAATGTAAGTATCATCATGATGGAGCTTGTCACATTCCTAGGTGCGACAAATGTGGTAAATTGGGTCATCAAACAGAAGACTGTTGGGGAAAAGGAAAGAACCGAAATGGAAACGGTGCTGGTAACAAGAATGGTAACGGGAAAGGGCGGAACCAAGGATGCTTCAAGTGTGGAAGCAATGATCATTTTATGAAGGACTGCCCAGAGGGAAACAATGCTCAGGCTAGAGCATTTGTGATTGGAGCAAAGAACGCACGCGAGGACCCTAACGTGGTCACCGGTACGTTTCTCATTAACAATCACTTTGCATCCATATTATTTGACACTGGCGCCGATTATAGCTTCATGTCTGTGGAATTTAAACGCATACTCGGAATAGAATCTAGTAGATTAGAAATTCCTTATTCCATAGAACTAGACAATGGTAAACTCGTTGAATCGGGCGAAGTTGTTAGAGGCTGCACACTAGAACTTGGTGAACGAAGATTTAGCATCGACCTCCTACCTATTCAATTGGGTAGCTTCGATGTAGTAGTCGGGATGGACTGGTTGTCCAAGAACAAAGCTGAAGTTATTTGTCATCAGAAAATCATTCGCATCCCTTTAGCGAATGGTGAAACTCTCATCGTGCATGGAGAAAAACGAGACGCACCTCTTCGAATCATCAGTTGCATGAAGGCACAGAAGTGCTTAAGGAAAGGATGTGTCGCTTTCCTAGCACACGTTATAGACAAGAAGGCTGAGGAGCCGAAACTCGAAGACATTCCTGTGGTGAAGGAATTCCCTGATGTTTTTCCCGAAGATCTGCCAGGACTACCTCCGCAACGACAAGTCGAATTTCATATAGACTTGGTTCCAGGAGCTGCTCCTGTAGCCAAGGCCCCCTATCGACTTGCTCCATCCGAAATGCAAGAATTATCTACACAACTCCAGGAGTTGTTGGATAAAGGATTCATAAGGCCAAGCTTCTCACCCTGGGGAGCTCCAGTATTATTCGTAAAGAAGAAGGATGGAACACTGCGGATGTGTATCGATTACAGGGAACTAAACAAGCTCACTATCAAGAATCGGTACCCGCTACCAAGGATTGATGACTTATTTGATCAACTGCAAGGATCAAGCTACTATTCCAAGATCGACCTTTGATCTGGATATCATCAGCTGAGAATCCAAGAGGAAAGCGTACCAAAGACTGCATTCAGAACGCGATATGGGCACTACGAATTTCTTGTGATGCCGTTTGGGCTGACGAATGCACCAGCGGTCTTTATGGATCTGATGAACCGCGTATGCAAACCATATCTCGATAAATTCGTGATTGTATTTATCGATGATATCCTGATTTACTCGCGAACGAAAGAAGAGCACGAGCAACATCTCAGAACCATCTTGGAACTACTGAAGACAGAGAAACTGTATGCAAAGTTCTCGAAGTGCGAATTCTGGATTCGCGAAGTACTATTTCTTGGTCACGTTATGAATGAGAAGGGCATTCATGTAGACCCATCCAAGATAGAAGCAATAAAGAACTGGGAAGCTCCCAATACCCCAACTGAAGTTCGATAATTTTTGGGCTTAGCGGGCTATTATCGGCGATTCATCGAGAATTTCTCAAAAATAGCTCAACCGCTAACGACCCTTACACAGAAAGATAAGAAATACGACTGGGGTCATAAACAAGAAGAAGCCTTCCAGTTACTTAAAAACAAGCTCTGCGATGCACCAATACTGTCATTACCAGAAGGCACTGAAGACTTCGTGGTATACTGCGACGCCTCACGACAAGGCTTGGGTAGCGTGCTCATGCAACGCCAAAAAGTCATCGCTTACGCTTCGAGACAATTGAAGGTTCATGAAAGAAACTATACCACTCACGACTTGGAACTAGGGGCGGTGGTATTCGCCTTGAAGATCTGGCGACATTATTTATATGGTACTCGATGTACAATCTTCACAGATCACAAAAGCTTACAACACATATTTGATCAGAAGGAATTGAATATGCGCCAACGACGTTGGGTCGAGCTGCTGAATGATTACGACTGTGAGATCAAGTACCATCCTGGAAAGGCAAACGTTGTAGCAGACGCACTAAGCCGAAAGGAAAGGGTAGCGTTAGAAATGACCATTCGAACGAACCTCACTGCACGCATTCGCGATGCACAACAAGAAGCTCTTAAAGAAGAGAACCGTAAAGCTGAATACCTACGAGGTATGCTGAAATACATGGTGCCAAACGAAGAGGGAGCCTTATACTTCAAGAAGCGTATTTGGGTTCCACTCTATGGTGGCATACGAGAAGTCATCCTTAATGAAGCCCACAAATCGAGATATTCGATCCATCCAGGATCAGACAAAATGTATCAAGACTTAAAGGAGTACTACTGGTGGCCGAGACTTAAAAGCGATGTTGCTGTTTATGTTGGAAAATGCCTAACCTGTGGCAAGGTTAAGGCAGAATATCAGAAACCGTCTGGCCTACTACAACAACCAGAGATTCCCGTGTGGAAGTGGGAACAGATCTCGATGGACTTCATAACGAAATTACCCAGGACCCCGAGAGGGCACGATATGATATGGGTAATAGTTGATCGATTAACGAAATATGCGCATTTCCTACCGATCCGAGAGAAGGATAGCACTGGAAAGCTTGCAGAGATATACTTAAGGGAAATTGTGGCACGTCATGGAGTGCCAATCTCAATCATTTCAGACAGAGATGGACGCTTTGTCTCAAAAATCTGGCAATCATTTCAGCAAGCCTTTGGATCTCAGTTAGATCTAAGCACGGCATTCCATCCACAAACAGACGGCCAGAGCGAACGGACTATACAAACGTTAGAAGATATGCTTCGCGCATGTGTCATGGATCTAGGCGGCAGCTGGGATACTCATCTACCTTTAGTTGAGTTTTCCTACAATAACAGTTATCATACGAGCATAAAAGCCGCGCCGTTCGAAGCTCTATATGGCCGCAAATGCCGATCGCCCTTATGTTGGGCAGACGCTGGAGATAAACGTATGGTTGGTCCTGAACTTGTACAAGAGACAACCGACAAGATTGCACAGATTCGAGAGCGCATTAAGGCGACTCGAGATCGACAAAAGAGCTACGCTGATCCGAAAAGAAAATCAGTAGAATTCAAGGTGGGAGACAAAGTGTTGTTAAAAGTCTCACCATGGAAGGGCGTAGTCAGATTTGGAAAGCGTGGAAAGCTGAATCCACGATACATCGGACCATTCAGAATATTGAAAAGAATTGGTACCGTGGCATACAAGTTAGAGTTACCGAAAGAACTTAATGGAGTACATGATACGTTTCATGTATCCAACCTGAAGAAGAGTCCAGCACAAGAAAACGTGATCATCCCGATGGATGAAGTGCATATTGATGAAGCCCTCCGATTTACAGAACAACCCGTTGAGGTTACCGACTGGAAAGTCAACAAGACCAGGAGGAGCAGTGTGAAACTTGTCAAAGTACGTTGGAGCTCTAAGCACGGACCCGAGTACACATGGGAACGTGAAGACCAGTTCAAAGAAAAGTATCCCCACCTATTCAAGAAGACTCCTGCGAGAGTTATTTCAGCCTGAATTTCGGGACGAAATTCTTTTAACGGGGGGAGACTGTGGCAACTGGCACTAAACCGGTAATTTCCGTACACTTTAATTATTATTTAATGACTGCAATTATGTGCTTAATTGTCAGCAATGTCTGAACACATGATTAAACAAGTGAATTCATGCACGTTGTATACTACAAAATATTGCTTTATGCATAAACGAGAGCGTTGCGTCAGAAATACTAGTAAACTCACCGGTAAGACACACTGTGTCAACAGAACTGCAGAAAGCAGTCAGACATTATAATTGAGGCCTAGGTGTAGGTCCGATGACAAAAGTACATTAAAACCCAAGAGTACATGTAAGGGTTTAATTTATAGACATTGCGAAAGCAAAAATAAGCACTAAAAAGCACCCGAAACACACTTTAAGTGCAGAAATTTACATAATTCAGCTATAATCAGCATTTTGGCACTAAAATATTATGCAAAAATGTCGTTTTATTATCCATAATATTTCCCTAAGTATTGGGAATTGAAAAGGTACAAGAAAGGTACTTAAAAGACACTAAAAGGTGCAATTTGGCGCTTTAACGAATCGGTACCTAACCGAACAACCGGAACTTTACCCGGAACACCAAAATATTGCTAGAAGCAATGTTTTTATTTTTCTGAGCTAGTTAGGGTTCCCGAATACCCTAACACCCGCTACAATGCATAACATCCTAGTAAATGGTTTAATCTCCTAATTATCAAACTAGACCCTTACTATCTAGTTGAAAATGAACCATAAGACCCCCCCCCCCCCAACCGAATTCGGTCACCATGTGACCCCCCTTGTCCTTTGTTTATTATTTAATTCTTGTTTGCCTAATATCAAGGGAACATAGTAACTCTTGGGTAATGAACATGAGATTTGTCTATAAGTAACAACCTTAACACATCATAACCTTCACTCACCACAACTCAACAACACACTACTCTCTCCCTCCCTTGTCCATTTCGGCCGAGAACAACAAGCACCCCACCACCATCTTTTGATTTCCATCTTCCAATTCCGAGTATATACAAGGGTTAAGGATCACGTATAAGGAGGTTCGGTGCACTCGGATTGCGAAGAACCTCACCACATTGCTTTTATCCACGCGATTTCTGACTAGTTTCTTCCCTAGCCTCGAGCTAGTTGTAAGTGCTTCTAAACACCTTCTTGATCTTGTCTAAGGTGGTTAATAAGAGATTTGTCGGTTGAAAATCATAAGAATATAAAAACAAGATTAAAAGTCTACTAAAAGTGATGAACTTGGTGGTTAATAAGTAAATATTAGTGTAAAACTCTTGGATCTTGTTTTGAGATGATTGTTTTGTATTGATTTATGCTAGTAGTAGTTCGGCTCGTCATCCAGCCCAGCTAAGTCATGTTCATAGAACCTGAACTAGTGTATGACAAAGTATGAAAAGGGCTAGATGATGAACACTACTACATAATAACATGAACTTGTGTAAAAGTAAATTTTCTTGTGAAATGAAGTTCTAAACTAGTAGATCTAAAGATCTACAAGTGGTATTTTCGGAAAACCAACTGTAAGACGAAACCATGTTTTAAAACCGGATCTTTCATGAACTAGAGGTGTTTTTGTGAACAAACAAGTGTGTGGACACTTGTGTAACAAAAGTTTTAACAAAGAAATATTTTTTGCAAAAACCGACTAGAAGTTGTAAAACTTCATATTCTTTAAAAAAAAATAAGATTTCCAAGAAACCGACTTTATTTTTAGAGATGGAAAAACCTACTAAATGTGTTGAAGAGTTACTACATAATTTTACACAACTTGCAAGTTCATGTGTATGCGATTTGTGTTTATTTTGACTAGTTTGATATTTGAAGATGGTATTTTGATGATGGAAAAATTGATTGGTTGAATTTTAAAAGAAAATGATACGCTGGTAAGCGTGGCCACCTCCAGTTATAGAGGAAACTCTGACGAAATTTTTCCAGAAAATAACACTTACAATATTTTCGGTGACAAGTGTTATGAATATATTTTTGACTTGTTTTCCAACCAAACTTCGCCATGATTTTTATTACGAAATTACCAAATACCGGAGGTGGATTTTCATAAATGGAACTTGTTAAGTATATGTTTAGAATATATATTTATCGCTTGTGTGATTACGTGGTTATTTTGTGAACTAGGTAAATATTATTTTTAGAGTAAAAATAATATGACTTGGAGATACTTGTATCGAATAAAAAAATATACAAAATACACATGCAACCTATTTAGACAAGATACATAATTCGGGAGCAAAGTGCAAAACACGAGATACTTGTATTAATTTTAGAGGAAATAATATAAGTAAGATACTTAGTTAAAAATATAAAATATTTTTAACACAAGAATATGTACACAAAAGAGAGTGACTGTACTTGTGCGACGCAAGTCTAGTGACTAACGTTAAGAAAACGTGTATAGGTTACGACGTTAATTAAGCAAATCCAGTGAAGTTTACGACGCACAGGAACGCAAAGTTGTGAGTTCATGCTCCCCCTTTTCTTCTAACTGTTTTCAGTTTTATAACTTCGGGGGTGAAATACATGTACAAATGTACAATATTTATAATTGGTATGATATAAATATAAGAAGCACACTTGGTGAGAACGAGAATCAAGTGTGATGAAATATAAGAATACAAGAAGTACACTTGGTGAGAACGAGAACCAAGTGTGACGAAATATAAGATAATAAGAAACGCACTTGGTGAGGACGAGAACCAAGTAGGATGCGTTATGAGAAATGATAATAAGAAACGCGCTTGGTGAGGACGAGAACCAAGTAGGATGCGTTATGAGAATTGATAACAAGAAACGCGCTTGGTGAGGACGAGAACCAAGTAGGATGCGTTATTAGAAATAGTGTCACGAATAGGGTACATAAGCACCATTAATCAACAATATACCTAGACCGCAGAACAAAAGGTTAGATCTAACGGGTGCCTGGCAGCCACACTCTCGGTGAGGGCGAGAATCGAGTAGTGCTTTTGTGTCTCAGAATATACCAATGAAATGCCTTAGGTTTGGTGACTTCCTATGTCGTGTCACATGTTAATGGCTTTGCAACCCATTAACAATCCTGAAACTTACAGGAATACTTTATTTACATAAAAGTCATACCATACTAAAAATTGATGAATACTTGAGTACGTGGGGTACTCAAGAAAAGATTGAATTATACTTGAGTACGTGGGGTACTCAAGAAGAAATTGAATTATACATGAGTACGTGGTGTACACATGAAACTGGACTTATATATGAAAACTTGATTTATTCACAAACTATGTTTTCATACAAAGTATACAAACGTGAAATACGAAACTGCATGAATTCACACCAACTTTATGTTGACGTTTTTCCAAAACTCACATGTATTTCAGGTAACTAGGATGGATGTGCACGCGGTCTCGCTTATGCTTGTGGATGTCGCTTATGTTTATCTTAAATAAAGTTGTAAACTTTTCAAGACAATGTTTTATGCGACCTAGCGATGTAAACGCTAAACTTATGTTTTCAAATTATGGTATTTGATGTTTTTACAAGCATATAGCATGTTTACCTTTCGTATGCAATGAGAACCTTTCACGATCACACCTCGTGCTTCCGCCGCAGAAAGGGGTGTGACAAGTTCAATAGTGGGGGATCAAACGGTCATGGTTCAAACAACCAAGACTTGGGTAGTGGTTTGGATGAGATAAAAGCTATGTTATCCCAAATACTAGTTAAAGATCAAGTAACCCAAAGGACCTTAGAGACCACTCAACGAACCTTAGAGGACCATGCCATATTCTTTAAGAACAATCACTCCAACTTTTTGGACCTTCAATGGCAAGTCAGTGATATAAATCGTCAATTGCAAGAAAGGCCTTCCTGTCAGTTTTCGGGTAACTCCCAACCCAACACAGCCAATCATCACGTTAAAGCTATATCAACTAGGTCGGGTCTAGAGTTAAGAGAGGTTGGTCTACCACCGGTTTGAGTAGAGGAAGATGAGCCGGTGGATGAGGAGATAGAGTTAGAGGCCCCTCCACTAGAGATGAGTGTTAGGAATCCGGTTAAGCTAGTTAGAACGAGTCCCGAGATTGATGATGCTCGTACTCCTTACCCTGAGCGTCTAAAGAACCAAAAATACTCTAAGGAATATGGGTATTTCCTAGACATGTTTAAGCAACTTAAGATCAATCTACCGTTAATCGAAGCCCTCAAACATATGCCGAAGTATGCTAAGTTCTTAAAAGAAATACTTAAAGGGAAAGGTAAATTAGAGGAAATTTCGAATGTTTCTTTGAATGTCGAATGCTCTGCCGTGGTCACAAACAGCCTACCGGAAAAACTCACTGATCTGGGTATCTTCACGATCCCATGTTTGTTTGGTGGTGATGTTCAAAACCACGCATTGGCCGACCTTGGTGCTAGTATTAATTTGATGCCATATTCATTTTATGAAAAACTAGGCCTTGGTGATCTGAAATCCACTCCTATGACTCTATCGTTAGAGGATAAGACGATTAAGTATCCCGGGGGATTGTGGAAAATTTGTTAGTGAAAGTTGATAAGTTTGTCTTCCCAGTGGACTTCGTAGTACTAGACTTGGTAATCAAAACAACTTCTAGGGGGCCATAAGTGTCTCTTGAGAAGGGTTAGGAGTCTTGTTCGGTATCCCGAAAAGTGAGAACTTTATGATCCCGGTTCCTTATTAATCAATATCCTAATAAAATCGTTAATAAAAGCAATCAGGATTCCAGTCTAGGTAGTGCCTTCCACCACCTGAGTTAAGCCCAAAGTTCGTTCGTGTTAGTTAATCTAGTTAATTAATTTAATTTAATTGCAATTTTTTGGATATTTAGAAAACCCCACTCAAACATAAAAACAGTTAGAGTCCGTGTCAGTCTAGGTCTAGATAGAGTCTAATTAGCATAACTAGAGTATCTCGTGGGTTCGATACTCGGATTTACTGTAGCTATACTGCATTGATCGGTACATTTGCCGGTTGTGTGGTTTAGTTTTAGATCGAGTCTAAGTTTATAAATTTAAAACTTAGAGTGTCTAGATTAGGTGAATTTTAGTAATTTTTATTTAACCATTTTAGCACATCATTTGTGAATAAGGGGTGCAAGCGTCTTCTTACTCTCAGTCAGGCCAGTCATTCCCGGCTAATCCATGGAGTAGTACTAAACTTGCACCAGGTTCTCGCAAAATCTATACACTAAACGAGACATAGAATTACCTAGTCCACCCTTCTAACCCCCCTTATAGACAATTAACATGCTTTATATAGACCGTAAAGACATGAATATGTTGAGTAAACGAACATATGAAGAATGGGTGAATAAATTCCCCTTCAATATAAAAAGCTAATTATTAAAGTCATTAATACATAGCCAATTAAAAAGTAGCCAAAGATTGGAAATCATAAAAGAAATACATAAAAGATATGTTTTCACCAAGTGATGTAAGAATTTAGCCAAGCATGGCCTTTGTTTGACAAAGATTCTTACGATCAATCTTGGATCCCGAGACTACACACACACTCTAAAGATGGAAAAATGGATGATGGTGGTGGATGATGGTGTTGTAGTGGTGGTGGCGTGGTGGCAAGTGAGAGAGAAGTGGTTTGCCAAGGGATCAGTTGAAGTGGAACCAAACACTTCTATTTGTAGCTGTCTTCAAAAGCTTCAGCACGGCCCGTGCCCAGCTGGCACGGCCCCGTGCCCATTTCTCTCTCTCTTCCTCATTTACTACTTGTCAGATGTTATACTAACACGACCCCGTGTGTCAACGGCAACACCCGTAGCCAAAGTACTTGCTGTACTATCGTAGATTCTGAAAATATTTAAGTTGACCACGCCCCGTGTTGGATTAACACGGCCCTGTGTTGGCTGCCATTTATTGTCTTTTGCAGTTGTCTTTTTTTCTGCCCAGCATCCATCTTCGGACACGGCCTGTGTCTGGTGGACACGACCTCGTGTCAGCCTTCTGTTCTTGTTATTTTGTGGTTTGGATGTGAATCGGGGCTTGGCGAGCTGCGGCAATTCCTTCTTCTTTACATTTATGTTGGATTTTGCTGTCTTTTTGCTCCTTTTGCAAATTTAAGCTCTTTTATACTTGAAAATCTAAAAGGAATGAAAACACGAGCTTTTTCCAACATTAGTACTAAAAAGGGTTGCTTTTACGCCGTATTTGACATAATTTATATGTTGTATTTTAATCACATCAGTACCTCAAACTATATTTGCGTCGATGTGGGATTCATTGACGTGCCTACCTGCTTGACCTGCTAGCTTGCTTATATATATATATATATATATATATATATAGGGAGCCGCTAGAATGAGAACCACCACGAGTTATGAGAACCGCGAGAACCGCGACCCGCGGGTGGCCGTTGACCACGAATTTTTTTTTACACCTAGATCCGTATATTTTAACACCGGGTGTAAAGTTTGGGTTCAAACGGCGCACCCGAGGGGGTAGTTTTTTACGCCCAAAGTTTGGTTAAAAAAAAAACAAAAATTAAAAAAAATAAAAAAACCCAAACTTTGGGCGTAAAAAACTACCCCCTCGGGCGCGCCGTTTGAACCCAAACTTTACACCCGGTGTTAAAATATACGGATCTAGGTGTAAAAAAAATTTCGTGGTCAACGGCCACCCGCGGGTCGCGGTTCTCGTGGTTCTCATAACTCGTGGTGGTTCTCATTCTAGCGGCCCCCTATATATATATATATATATATATATATATAGGGGGCCGCTAGAATGAGAACCACCACGAGTTATGAGAACCGCGAGAACCAAGTGCCACGGAGGGCCGTTGACCACGATTTTTTTTACACTTAGATCTGTATATTTTAACAACATTCGTAAAAAAAAATTTCAAACGGCGCGCCCGAGGGGGTAGTTTTTTACACCCAAAGTTTGTAAAAAAAAAAGAAAAAACAAAAAAATAATAAAAACACCAAACTTTGGGTGTAAAAAACTACCCCTCGGGCGCGCCGTTTGAAATTTTTTTTTACGAATGTTGTTAAAATATACGGATCTAGTTGTAAAAAAAAATCGTGGTCAACGGCCCTCCGTGGCACTTGGTTCTCGCGGTTCTCATAACTCGTGGTGGTTCTCATTCTAGCGATCCCCTATATATATATATTAATTCAACTGCTTCACTCGTTTTTCTCATATAACTTTCAAACTGTAACGTTTTATAAAATGTCAAATATGCTGCTATGACAAGCTCATTTTTATCTACATTTTAACCTAAGTTTCGTTAAAAACGGAGGAAGTTAAAAAATAATATATTTTATTATTAATATTAAACGGTCTCCTATAATAGCCAAGGCTCGTCAAGATAGTTCATATTTAACATAACCATTATACTTGTTACTTACTCTTTTAACAATATATGGAATATAAATTACATATTTCACATGTTTATAATCAGTACATTAAGATTCGGGGTATTACATCCTCCACTTCTTATAAAAATTTCATCCGCGAAATTCTTCTTACATTGATTGAGTTCAAAATTTTCATTCATTCTATGTCTTGGTTAATGTACAAAGCTTGTATGGTATTCCTATTTCTTAAGACCAGAAACTATCCTTAATATCTTAAGATGTAACTATGTTATCTAAGAATCTCTATAAGTTATTTGCTATTTCTACTCATTAAATTTCTAGAAGAAAATAAGATCTTAATACTTTTAATGCCAATAATACATACATGCTCTCAACGACTCAACATGTCCCCAGTAGTTTGAACAGTTTGCTTGCTTTGACTTTCGGTAAATTAGTGACAAACTTTAACCAAGTCTTGATGGTTAATTTTGTATTTCTTGAAACTTTCTCTAGTGTCTATAGGTAGCACTATGGACATGGATACTCCATGTCTCGAGGAAATTTAATTTGTAGATGATCCTCCAATCATTACATAAGTGGGGAGCATACACTTTTACTATATACATAACACTTTAACTATATTATATAAGAAAGTACAAATTACGGGGCTTTAACGAAACAATATTTTAATACAATATCCTTTTTATCTATTGGCGTTTTGTGGAACTAAAATTCAGTAGTAAGAAACGTTCCTTGTTGGTTTAAGGAGTTTGCTTAGTAACATCTTTCCTTAGCCTGGGGCAATTGTTTTTCATGTGATTAGGTTCACCACACTCGAAACACTTTCGCTCCTCTTTGCATTCATTCAGGGGATGGCATGTCCTCTTACAATTCGGGCAGTGTTGTAATTGGCATTTTCCGAGATGAAACTTTCCACATGTCTTACACCTCATAAATGTCTCTCGTGGTCATTTCAAAGTATTTCCATCTTCTTCATTATCATCTTTTTCACCTTTTCTTTCTTCCCATTTTCTTTTTGGTGCAAATGATGCAAATTTAGCTTGTCGCAACAACATCTCTCCAGCTATTATGGCACCGGCTTCAACTGTTTCTGAAAATGTCTCGGGAGATTTGGATTTTATAAATACCCTCATTTCAGAAGGTAGACCCTAGAGAAACCTATTGATCAATTGTTCCTTAGTTAAGGCTAAATAAGGAACCAGTCGAGATATATCATTGAAACGAGTAACATACTCTCGGTATGTTTTATTTCCCATTTTTAACTGGAAGAATTCCACTTCTAGTTGCTCAGTTTCACTAGGAGGACAAAACTTAGCAAGAAACTTATGGACAAATTCCTCCCAGTTCATATCTTTGACTTTTTCTTTGCCCTGTGTTCGAACCACAATGTTCCACCAGTGAAGGGCTTCAGCTTCAAACATATGTATAGTGAATCGTACTTTATTGTGGTCGTTGCACTCACATATGTCTAATACTGACTCCATCCGGTTAAGCCAGTCCTGAGATTCTATTGCTCCTTTTCTTCCGTCAAAGGACTGTGGTTTACAGGACATGAAGTACTTATAAGTGTATTCCTTTTATTTATGAGATTCAGTTTTCCTTTCTAATGGTATGGTTACTATATTCTTTTTCTTTTCGCCCATTCATTCCCCTTGTAATGGTGTGGAGGCAGTCGAGCTTTCTTCAGGTCGTTCTCTTGATTGGTTAACATTACCGGTTTGTACATTCGTTATTATCTTAGCCACTTCCACAGCTATATTGTGGATATCATCGGCATTTAAATGCATGCTCACACTAGATTCGGATCTGACACTGTGAGAAGGAGTTCGAGCTCATGAGGACCCTCATCTCTTCTGCTGCTAATTTGTTCATGTTTAGACCCTTGTTCATGTCTAAATCCTCGTTCATCTCTATGTTCAGACATTGTCTCTTTCCTTAGGAATATGATTATACGGAGTTACTGGTATGTACTATGCATCTTTATAACATAACATTTGTATTACACAAAAATATATATAGCGCATAGAAAGGCACAACATAATTTATTGCTTCTCACGCCACTAAAAGGACCATATGAGAACTTTTCCTAAAAACTTTTTAACTGGCCAAGCTTGAGTTTTCTAGTAACCTTATAAAGATCTACTGGTTAAAGCTTAGGCATTCCTGTAACATCTAATTCGCTAAAACCTCAGGCTCTGATACCAACTGTAACACCCCACCCAAAACCCAGGTGATCATGCACAGTTGATACCTGACTTAGCAGCCGGATTGTAAATTTCCTTGTAAACTTGCTAATCCTATGACATATTTTTAAAAAGATTTTTACGTCAGCTTATGTTGGTGAGCTCATGCATAGTTATATAAAAACCAGTGTTGTAAAAGTCGGATTCCAAGGCCGAGTACTCGGCGACTACTCGGTACTCGGAACCTTACCTTGGAGAGTTACTACAAGTCGGTCTTTATAAGTCAGAGGCGGTCAAACTCGGCCTACTCGGCGACTACTCGGAATACTCGGCCAACTACTCGGAATACTCGGTCAAATACTTGGTATAAACCTTGGAATACTCAACGACTACTCGGATTACTCGGCCTACTTGGGATTATGCTAACTTTGACATGAGTTATGTTAATTTTGACATGAATAATGATAGTTTTGACATGAATTACGCTTATTTTGACACATATAAAATATCCAATAATTAAATTCTTTATAGTTAACATGTCCGAGTACTCTCCGAGTACTCCTAACTCCCCACTCGGCCGACTAGGGAACACCTAGCGACTTCTGCAACACTGATAAAAACATTCATCTCTTTTATGAACAATTAACAGTACCAGTTCTATTCACTTGATACACATAGGTTGGCACAAGCTTTAGTTAACTTAGCATGTCCACATTTACTTTTAGGGTTATTGGATTTTAATAATCCTAAGTTTCACCAGTTGGCCGATAATAATCCCAACTTTAAAAATTCCCTCCAATAATCCCAACTTGTAAAAGTTTGGCCGCCATTGATCATTTTCAAACATATAAGAATTTGGTCTCCTCAATAGATTCAATTACTCCTAGAGACTCCTTAATTGATTTAAGTGCACCTATGTTTGAAAAGGATCAATGGCGGCCAAACTTTTGCAAGTTGGGATTATTGGAGGGAATTTTTAAAGTTGAGATTATTATCGGCCAATTGGTGAAACTTAGGATTATTAAAATCCAATAACCCTTACTTTTGCATGTGTGGGCATACATCCCTTCCACCTTACATACTAAACAAATACCCGTACTTGGCTGGCATACTGCCATTATATAAGACGGTAGCATACTGCCTATTATGAGCGTATTTTACTACTGGGCAACCCATACTGGGAGGGTTCACCGCGGTTTCCCCAGCCTCAATACCTCATACGTATCCATGGATCCGAAATATCCCAATGCCCCTGCATGTATGCACATCACATTCATTTATTTATTAGGTTTGGGTGTGTTGCAGGCCTTACATGATCTAAACACCTCCTTCACATCACAAATATTTATTACACAAGCATATAGCCCAATTTTGGGAAAACAAACATGATACTCACATGTTTAACATTTGCTAAACAACTGCTAGTACGACCAGGTACTATCTCAGGAGTCCTGACACAATTACATAATCCTAGGTTAGGGAATGGTACACCTTACTAGTCATTATCATGGTTGGATATTGGTTAGCACTGCCTTGTTTAAGCATGGTTGATCAGTCCATGCCTAACTAAGGCTAGGTCACCCAATACCCGCCCCTGACAATAATCCTAGTACCTAAAAGTAATGCTAACACTACTACTACTACTAATAATAATATTAACTACTAAAAATAAATAATAAATAACTAAACATAAACTTAAACAAGAGCATACCTTAAAACTATCTACGGCACGTTGATGTAAAGTTTCCCTACTCCTACTCCTACTCGTGCTTCAAAAACGACTACTAGCAACACGCAACGGGGTATCGTATGCTCGGGATTCTCTTTAAACTAGAGTGTTCCCGTTAAAAACTGATACTTTAAATAACAACTGGGATTTCTATTTAAAAGGAAGCAAGCAAGCACCTCAAACTATATTTGCGTCGATGTGGATTCATTGACATGCCTACCTGCTTGACCTGCTAGCTTGCTTATATATATTAATTCAATTGCTTTATTCGTTTTTCTAATATAACTTTCAAACTGTAACGTTTTATAAAACGATGAATATGCCACTAGGACAAGCTGATTTTTATCTACATTTTAACCTAAGTTTTGTTAAAAATGGAGTAAGTTCAAAAATAATATATTTTATTATTTATATTAAACGGTCTCCTATAATAGCCAAGGCTCGTCAAGATAGTTCATATTTGACATAACCATTATACTTGTTACTTACTCTTTTAACAATATATGGAATATAAATTACATATTTCACATGTTTATAATCAGTACATTAAGATTCGGGGTATTACAGTTTTCTAGAAAAAATGAATTACCGTTCTAATTATGACTTAATTTTTTTAGGAATAATGGATTTTAATAATCCTAACTATTAGTCGTTGGCCGGCAACGGTCCCAACTTAAAAAATAACCAGTGGAGGTCCTACCTTTTCATATATTGTAAACCATAGTTGTAAAAGTCCCGCATAGGCTCCGAGTACTCCTCAAATACTCACTACAAGGTAGGCTGGCGAGGCCCGAGTACTATTCGCCTAGACTGATTACTCCCCGAGTAATCTCCACTTAGATCGAGTACTTCCCGAGTACTCCCGAGTACTCTCAAATCCGACTAGGGAGCGTTTATCGACTTTTGCAACCATTTACCAATGGACTTTTACTAAACCGAAAAGGATAAGAGGATAAAAAGAAATTAAGGTTCTGTTAGTAAAGATCAATTAGTTTACAATATGTGAAAAGGTGTGACCAGCACTGGTTATTTTTGAAGTTAGCACCGTAGTCGGCCAACAGCTAATAGTTTGGATTATTAAAATCCATTATTCCAATTTTTGTAAGTAGATAACTTCATACAGTGCAAATGATATAAACATCAACTGGAGGGTTTAAATTTTAATTTAACACGTCGATATAGATTAGTCATTGAAATTAAATATTTAAATCGTTCTCAATCATATACTTCACATCAAGTTAGGTTTATTAAATATACAGAGAGACTTTCGTATGTATCATGTGGACGGTTAATATTGATAAAGAAATAAATATCAATGCATAAGACGTCATTATTTCTTTTTCGCAATTATTCTTGATGTCATTATTTTTGTATATGAAATAATAAGGCAACTATATTTCTCAACGTCTTATCTTTTTCTTTCTTTTGAACAAAAAATTTGGATCACTAATAGATCACTTGAGTATCATCGTGTCGTCAGTGGAACCATTTGATTATATCCATCTTCGCTAGGCAATAATGCATACACCAATTCAGAAGAAAATCCAGTGAATCTGAGAACCCTATTGTGAGAATCAAACCCAGGACCCGATGGTCCCTAAGCCTTATCTCACCCCTAAAATGTCACTAGGCTATAATGTCATGAGCATCTTAATGTCTTATTCACTTTCGTTTAGGGCTGTAAACGAACCGAACGTTCAGCGAACAGTTCGTGAACCGTTCGGCGGGAAGTTCGTTTATGTCCGTTCGGTTAGCTTATCGAAGGAACACGAACACAGGTCTCGCTCGTTCGACTACGTTCGTGAACATTCAGTAATATGTTTGTTTACGTTCATTCGTGTCCGTTTGATTATATCAAAAAAATAATAAATAATAAACCTTTTATCTAAATACATTGAAAACTTGAAACCCTATTTTTTTCTAAGTTAACTAAAATTTGGACATTCTAAGATATTTTTTGGGAAAATTATGTCTAAATTAGTTAAACTTGATTCATTGTTTGGTGATCTATTAGACTTCTTGTGTTTTGATTTATCATTTGATTGTTGTATTTAACTACTTATATTCACTGTTTAAGGATAACAATGTTTTTATTTTCAAGTTAAATGTTCGTTTTCGTTTGTTTTTATTTGTTTGCGTTCGTTTGTGTTCGAGATCAGTGTTCACGAACTGTTCGTGAACAACTGAATTTCCTTAACGAACGAACACGAATATAAACGTATGTTTGGTATGCGTTCGTGAACAGTTCGCGAACATGTTAATTTTCTTAACGAACGAACACGAACACGAACATGGCCTTGTTTGTGTTCGTTCGCTTCGTTTACAGCCCTACTTTCGTTTGTCAAATGTTATTTCATCAAATAGCGTTTGTAGCCTTTCAAAAAAAAAAAATCAAATAGAGTTTGTTTGTTTGTTGTGCAGATATGGTTTGATGAAAGTCTTAATTTGATTGCAGTTGCAATGCAACAATCTACTTTAAAAAAGGAAAAACAGCAACGGATATTTATGGAACATGAAAATGATATCTTTGACAAGTATTACGAATACGATAATATTAATAAGAGAAACCAAAATAGAATTATAAGTAAAAATTTATTCTTTAACAAAATTTAAGCTAAATGATTAATATATATTAATATAAATCAGAAAATATGAAACATGTTGCATGTACTTCAATAAAAAGGATAGTAATCAAAGTAAAAAAGTAATCAAAGGTTCAAACGATGCTAACCAAATTTCATAAACTAGAATTGATTCCCTGTGTTGTGGATTTGGTTTTTTAATGTGATTTGAGCGTATCGATTTTTTTTTTTTTTTTGCAATTACTTATCGATCAAAACGTAGACTAATTGAAAACGCCCATAAAAATAAGCACGGAAACGTATTATATTTAACACGACTCATTTTCGAAAATAATTATGTCGAAACGTAAGCCAAATTGAATTTGTTAAATTACGTACAAAAAAATAAGCACGTAAAACTTGAGGGAGTCAAAATTTCATTACGTCAAAACGTAAACCAACTTCATTAGACCGACGTGTACATAAACGTCAAATCGTAAACCAACTGAAAACGACAATAAAATAAGCAACAAAACTGATTATATTTGACATGACTTGTGAATTGTAAAGTAACTCGAATTTATACCCTCTAATGAAAATGTATTATTATATTTGATCCCTCATTTCCAAACAAAATTTACGTAAAAACGTACACCAACTGAGCACGTCCATAAAAATAAATACGAAAACGTAATATGTTTGATGTGACACATTTTTGAAAAAAAAATTAAGACGAAACGTAGATCAATTTAAATTTATATCGACCCGTATATAAAAAAAATACGCACGTAAAACTCGATTGTGTCAAAATAACATTTTACAAAACTTCTTTAAAGTTAAAGAGTGTAATTGTGAATGGAGAAAGTTGGAAGGGTGAGTTTCAAAAAAGAAAAAAAGAAGTCAACCTACTATAGCTAAGTGGTCTTCCTTGATTAAGATGAAACGTAAATCAACTTGAATTTATATGGACCCGTATATAAAAAAAATAGGATATTGGCCTCTAATAATCCAAAGTAGGCATCATTGGTCATTGGCAGTCCCACTTTTTTTTATTCCCCCTGGCAGTCTCACCTTTCAACTATTTTTCATCCACCAGTCCTCAGTTAAAAAACTTAACGGACGTAAGTTTTTTTTTCTGAATTACAAACTGATGTTTTAGGGCTTTTGATCAGAACGAGGATATGGGTCTACTGATGTAAGACTTACCTCGAAAGGGTGCTCCAAACGATGAAAACAGTGTTTCAATTCGGGTTATTAAACTTCCAATTAACAAAAATTTAGTCGTTTGGAGCACCGTTTGGAGGTAAGTTTTACATCAATAGACTCGTATCCTCGTTCTGATCAAAAGCCATAAAACATTAGTTTGTAATACAGAAAAAAACTTTACTCTGTTCAGTTTTTTTTTAACTGAGGACCGGTGGAGGAAAAATAGTTGAAAGGTAAGACTGCCTGGGGGAATAAAAAAAAGGTGGGACTGCCAATGGCCAATGACGTCTACTTGGGTTATTAGAGGCCAATATCCCAAAAAAATACGCACATAAAAATCGAGTGGGGTGAGTTTCAAAAATAAAAAAAAGGTCAAACCACTGTAGCTAAGTTGTCTTCCTTATATATATATATATATATATAGGCTAATTATAATGAAGAAACCCACTCCAGATCAGAAAACTCAAGAAACTCACATGTGTGGCTAGGATGTAACCACATCACATGTGCACAAAGATGAAGTAAAGGGTATATGCGTCATTTTTACCCATGGTCAAAAGATGTAACATCTCTCCTCATTCATCTCTCCCCTCTACCAAAAAACCCACCACCACTCAGTTCAGATCAAAGTTATTCGGAACATATCTAAAGATGTCGATATGGGGGTTTACCAGATCTATCTCGTTTGCCGATATGGGGTGGTTTTGCCGGTGCGCTTAGGGTTCGTTTGAGGTTCAGATCTAAACTTTGGTGATGACGGTGGGTGAAGGTACCACTGAGTTTCAAACCTCATGAAGATGAATCCTCTTTAATTTAATTTGAAGAAAATTGCACATGAAGAAGATGATGAATCAGATCTCGAAGAGAGGATGAAGGTTTTTGTTCGAACCATGCAAAGATCCAGTGAAATTACACATCTTTTTTACGTTTTTGAGGAGGCTGAAGGTTTTTGTTCGAACCAGGCAAAGATCCAGTGAAATTACTCATCTTTTTTTTACGTTTTTGAGGAGGCTAAAGGGTTTTGTTTGAAATTTTTGTTCAAGAAGGTGAATAAGTATGTTTTTCAGCTTTGTTTGCAAATCTGCAATTTTCTTAGTCTGCATTTTTGTTGTATTTTGTGGATCTATAATTTTTTTTATTTTTTGTTCAAGAATATGAAGGTTTTTAAGTTCTTGTTTTCTATATCTCTGTTAGTGCATACGTCTGTCGATTTCGTCTTGTATCGAGTCTTGCATTTCACATGGCACGAAGAACGAGAAAATGACAAGAAAGTTAATTCCGCATGAAAGGGTTAATTTCGCTTGAAGTGATACATGTTAATTCCGTACGAAATTAACATGTAATTTCGTTTGTGTCTTGTAATTTCGTATGAGTGACTAATTTCATGTGAGAAGTAATATCGTTTGAGTCTGTTTCAAACGAAATTAGTAACTCTATAAATAGGTGTAATCTCGTGTCATTTGGTACGAAATTACTTAGAGGTTTTCCGATGGCGAAGCTCTGTCGAAGTGTTGTCTTGCTGTAAAATTGTTTCAGATCAATATAAACGACAGTTAAAAGTGATATCTTGCTGAATTCAACTCATTATGTCTGTTTCCGCCTTTCATTCTGAGTAGAACGCCTCTGATCGACTCGTTTCGGGTTCGATAACGATCCTGCATGTGGTATCAGAGCTCAGGAGGAGGAGTTCTGCAGATTTCAGCCTGATTTCATCTCATTTTCCCATTTCTACACCTTCTTTTCTGAATTGAACAAGATTTAACGGTCAAAATGTCTTAAATTTCACATATTCTGTGCGAAACAGTGTTTTAAAGAATCCTTGAGAAAATTGGACTTTAATTCAATCAAAATCTGATAAAATTGATAATTTCGTTTCTAACACAGTTCGCAAAAAATGACGTCACCTTAATTTCGTACGGAATCACTCCTAAATTTCAAACAAAATTAACTAATTCCGCTTGAAAGTTCTAATTTTGCGACAAAGTATAATTTCGTTTGAGCCGGTTTACACGAAATCACCTATTTCCGCACGAAATTAACTAATTCCGCTTGAAATACTTAATTTCGTTTCAAAGTCTTATTCCGTGTGAAGTAATTCAGAGTGGAATTACTATTTCCGTTTGAAAGTTGTAATTTTGTGTGAAAATCTAATCTCGTTTGAAGTGCTTGTGCAGGTAATTCCGTTTGAGGAGTATTTCCGCTTGAATTGGAATTTCGTTTAAAATTGTAACTTTGTAAAAAATTTGCCGAAACATGGCTGAAGAATTTTACAATGCGTTCGCGACACCCGTTGCTCCTGTTAATGCTGCTGAAACACTTTACAGTGAAAACGAGACGGGAACTTACCAAAAACCACCAAAATTGATGTATATTGAAGATTTTAAAGGGTGGCAGAATCGGTTTGAGAACTGGGTACAGGCATACAAGTTTGATGCATGGTGTGCACTAGAGAAAGATTACGAGAAGCCGAAAAATGAACGTGGGCTTGAAAAAGGATTTAGTGATTTTTCAGAAAGTGATAAGTTCAAATACACAAGTGAAAAGATGATGATCAGTATTCTACAGCAAGCAGTTAAAGAAGACATCTTCGTTCTGCTTCAACATTCGGGTACTGCACGGTCAATCTGGAATGCATTGATTCAGAAGTTTAAAGGAAGTGCTGATATGATCAAAAACAAGAAGGCTTTGTTGAAGAAATCATTTGATACATTTACAGCCTTCGATGGTGAATCAACAAAAACAACCATCGACAGATATTGTCATCTGGTGTTAGAAATGGGAAGATTGGAGATAACGAAAGATGATGATGATGAGTGGGTGGATAAACTTGCTGATGCTTTACCACAGCACAAGTGGGGAACGTATTTGTTGATCTTAAAACACACGAGAAAATCTGAAAATATGAATCTGGCACAATTTATTCAGAAGATTGTAGAGCACGAGCTGGATATCCAGAAAACAGCAATTATGAAGAATCCAAATGCTCAACAAGATGTCAGTTTTACTATCGGGGAAACAAGTTTGAAGTTACTACTCCTAGTCCAAAGATACAAACTGGTTTTAGTGCTGATGGGTCCTCTAGTCCGAATGTTAGCACTACAACTCAGAGTGGTGGATATTCTTCATTATTTTCAAGTTTTGATCCAAACAGCACAACATCAAGTCCTCAACAATAGAGTTCAACAAATCTTCAATGCAATGTGACTTTGAACATTCAGAATGGTCAAAATCTGTCTCCAGAAATTGCTAAGCAACACATGGCATCACTTGTTGCTATGTTGGAATCATACGAAAGTTTGATTGCTGGCAAAATTGGAAATCCGACGCTTACAAAAGAAGATTATGACCAAATTGATGCAGAGGAACTTGAGTTGATGGATGTCAAATGGTGCATGGCCAGTGCTATTAGAAGAGCTGAAAAATTTCAGCAAATCACCGGTAGAGATGAGTTTCGGGGATTGGCTACTTCTCCGCTAGGATTTGACAAGTCAAAAGTTACCTGTTTCCGTTGCAAAGGAAAAGGACATTTTAAACGAGAGTGTAAAAATCAAGAAGTAACCGAGAATCAAGAAAATAACAATTATTATCAGAAATCAATTTTCCATCAGGTTGCTCAACAACCGCAAACTGCACATGCTCGTGCTATTGAAGATGGATAGAAGAAAGCTTAACTTATTCATCAAGATGATGAAAAAGTTGCTGAGGGATTTAGTTGGGACAAATACATACCTGGAACAGCTCTTGTTGCTAGAATCCTGGGTGAAGATGAGACTAGTCAGAAAAGAATCTCGATTTTTCCAGATCTAGGAAGTGATTTTGATACTGATGATGCGGAAGAATATCTTAATAAAGCTAGAAAAGGCATAGATCCTGATAGCTTTAATTTATTTTTTGTAGATAAAATGGAGATGCTAAATCAGAAGAAGATTGCCAGATTGAGGAGAGAGCTAAAAGCAGCAAGAATCCTTGCTGATGAAAAAGCAAAGATAGAAGCTGGAGAAGCAAATATTGAACCAGCAACTGAGAAAGTAGTAGAGAAAATCGTTGAAGTGGAGAAAGTGGTGGAAAAAATAGTTGAAGTCGAAAAAATAGTTGAAGTTGAAAAACTTGTTGAAGTAGAGAAAATTGTCGAAATAGAAAAAAATGTTGAAGTTGAGAAACTCGTTGAAGTTGAAAAGACTGTCGAGGTTGAAAAGATAATTGAAAAGGTGGTTGAAGTTGAAAAACCATGTTTGAAGTGTTTAAAATCTTGCAAAGCTTGTGAGGAGAAAGATAAAAAGATTGCTGAATTAGAGAAGATTAAAGAAGATTTACTGTCCGATGTGAAGTATGTGAAAGAGTCGTATGATGTTCTGAATAGAACAGTTGATGGTTTGAACAAGACAAACAAAGAGGTTGATGCTGCTATGACAATGATGAGCTCAACATTAATGACAAAGCAGAGCGTCATCAATGAGTATATCGAAGATTGTGCTAAACTGAAGCAGGAGTTGGAACTTGAAAAGATTGAGAGTGAAAGGATTAAACGATTACTGCTGAGTTATACTACTTGTGATTATTTGATTGATCATGTTTATCCTACTGTTGCAGGTCTTGAAGCATTCGAAGATAAAGAGACGGAAGACACAGATGCTGGTAAGACACAAAGTGTCAAGTATAACAAGTGTCCGCCTCCATTCTATGAGAGTTATTCCCCCAGGAATCCTAACGAGGAACGTCAAAAAAAAAAGCAGTCAACATCAAGTTAAAGTCTGAAATCATTGATGAATTACCAGACAATATTGATGTCACATTCATAGCGTCTGACACTGATCATGAGTCTGAGTTAGTAAAGAAAGTGGTCGATCAGGTGTTAGATATGGATGAAGAGTCAAAACTGGAGTCTAAGTCTGAAAGTTCGAGTTCGTTAGAAAAGAGTCCGAGCTCACCGGTTAAAAGGGTTTACAATAAAGAATTCTTGTTATCAAAATCTAATTTGAATGATGGATCAATCAAAGTGGCTTATACTTTGAATGATTCAGACAAATTATATTCTGATGAGGAATTTCCAATAAGAAGTGTCAAAACTGAAATGATCAAACAGGTTTTCAAATTAACAGAAATTAATATTTCTGAAATAAAAGATTTAAATCTTACTGAAAAACCTAAAAGGTACACTTCAAGAGTTCAACAGAGATTGAACAAGAAAAAGGGTTACAGTTCTGGGTCAGGTTATCGAAAGAAACCAAACCACAACAGTAATTTCAAAAAGCAAGGTCTTGGTTTTAGTTCTTCAGAAAATTATAAAAAAGAGAAAAATTAAAAACCAAAAACAACATTTGTTGCAGGAGGAAGTTCTGAGGATGAGCAGAAGAAACCATTCTGGAAACAGTCAAATCAAGAGTTTCTTACTGAAGTAAAGAGAAATGTGAAGAAGTTTGCTCCAAGAGTGGACAGAAGAACCTGTTTCAAGTGTCAAAAAGCTGGACACATTGCTTGGAACTGCCAAGAATCCACTTATTCAAAACAGGGAGTGTCTTCTAACTTTAAAATGCGAAGAAAATATGTTGACAAATTTGAACAATCAAAAGAAAAGGTTAAAATGTTTGAAAAATCGACTGGGGAAGTTGGTGAAACTTCAAAAAGATTTTACAAAAGACAAGTTGATTTGAACAAACAAAGATGGGTTGTTAAGAATTCAGATAGTAGTTCTGACAATGAATCTGATTCCATAAAATCAGAGGAGTCATTTGTTGATAAAAAGAATGAAAATTCCTTTCCAGAGGTGAACGATGAAAATTTTCCTAAATTGTCAAAGGAAAATTTGAAGTTGAAATCAAAAGGTAGATTTGAAATTTCAGGTCAATTCTTTGCTGGTAACAAAGAATTTGATGCTGAAAAGGCGTTTAGTGGCAAAGTTAAACATATTTTTGGGAAGATGGTTGATGGGAAGGTTAAAAGTGCAAAATAATTTTATAAATCAAAATGTTGGTGGGATAGATGTGTACCAGAATTTCCCAAGGCTGGTCAGGCTTGGGGGAAAGTTTTTCCGAACTAAATATCCTGACTTGCCGGAGCTCCCAGGTTGGTAAGTGTGGAGCAGGAATCGGTATCATTCTTGAAAATGTTTGGTTGGTAAATCTACAGGTGATATCTTTATATTGTTATATTTTGATTTACAAGTGGTTTGGGTTGATAAGTGAACCTACTAGTGGTTGAAGAAAGTTTTCATTTACAAATGGTAAATCAAGGACATTAAATTGTACTTGTTTTTCCTACAAATGATTGAAAAACAATGTGTTGGATCTGAGTTTGTTTCTGATTGTATTTTCGTTTGAAATTAAGATGGAAATGAAAGAGTTGTGCAGCGGAATTAAGATGAAAACAAACTTTGCATACAATCAAACGAGAGTAATACTTTAATCAAACATCTTTACACAATGAATCGAAAGATTAAATTTGTTTCAACAACGATTACAATGATTGATGAATGAATGCAAACTCCCCCTCAGCCAGAGCTCAGTAGTTTGTTCGTGCAAAGAAGACGATGTTGTAAAAGAGCTAATAGAACAGTACAAAGTACTGAACTATTTATAGGCACTTGCAAACCACTGAGCATCTTAGCTGACATCACCATGAAAGTGACATCTAACCTCCTAACAAACTCTAACCTCTGATCTATACAAACACTGATGTACTAACTACTGCTATTACATTTCTTTACATAAAAGACACTTAAACAGCTGCTGCATCCTTCCACTGCTGTGAACCCAGCAGTGCTTGTCCGGATCAACAGTACTTGACTCAAGGCAGTAGATTGAGTCAGCAGAACTTTGGTCTTCCATCAGTCTTTGACATTGGGCAGTAGATGCAAGGCAGACGTTGTAGATCAGCACTTAGTAAGATCAGCAGATAGGAGGTCAGTAGATATGAAACCACTTTCAAGGGGAGAGATTTGTATGAACCAACTGTAATCGTCTGCTTATTCTGGATCCACTGCTCTGATCCAGTTTTGGCTTTAATTATCTGTTCCTCTGATAGGGTTCAATCCCAACAATCTCCCCCTGGAACAGATAATGCCAAAACTCTTCATTATTTGTGGAAGACTTTATTGCCTCATCAACAGTTCCCTTATCTGACCTTTGAATTGTAATTCGAAGTCTAGGGAATCTGTATCTTCATCATCCCTGCTAAGTGGAAGATCAAGGAGATCCTGCAAATCTTCAAGACTCAGGCCAAGAGCTTGTTCCCTTGATATTTTCTCCACTTCTCCACCAGACCTGAGCAAAGTCAATACGCAGGTCTGTTTGTCAGTTTCCCACTTTTGTATTTTTGAGCCTGGTGGGTTTCTTGGGAGATGTTTATTTGCAGAAGTATTTGGTGAGGCTGGCCTGTTCATGACTGACTGAGCAGCACTTGCAGATTGTTCCAATTCAAGATCTTCTTTTATCATTACTTTCGTGCCTGCTTTTACAATGGCATCTCCAGCTAAAAGATCTTGAATTGTTTCCATACTAAACTGGTTTTTGCTCCTTCTTTTGTAGACGGCAGCACCAGCTGGAGCAGTGGTTCTTTTGACTTGCAGCTTTGGTGGTCTTTTAGAAACCTCTGCTTTAGAATAGTCAGGCTTTTGAGGAACATTTGGGTCTTTCTTTCTTAGTTCCTCCAACCTTTTGTAGGTGGCCCTGACTACATCTTCTTTCCATCTGGCAATTTGTCTTTTGTTTCCATATTCAGCAGCAACCAGTTCCTCTTTCATTCTTTGCAGTTCTACCTGTTTGTCAGGTACATTCTTTCTAAACTTTGCCCAGTCAGGAGGAGTGTGAGTGACCTTCCTTTTTATCATGTCTTGAATTCTTGCAGCTTCATCTTCAAGCTCAGGAACAATCCACTCTTTGTACATGTATCTCTCTCCTTTAAACTTTTTGTGATCCATGATGCTTTCAATGTAGTCTTTCTTCAAAGTTTCAGCTGCTCTTTCTGAAATTTGTTGACTGACATTTTTTGCAAATTGTTCTAGGGATCTGACTTGTGTGAGCAGATATTGATAATTTCTTGAAATTTCTTTGTCAGATTTCCCTTGTGTGTATCTTTTTGAGATATCCTCTGCTTGCTTGGCCTTGATTTCCAAATATTCATCAACATTTTTAGGCCAGGGATATCCCTTTATTGATGGCAAACTCCTTTTGGCAGGGTCATCCTCATAGTAAAAGGATTTTATTTCATCTCTAACAGCTGCTAGTTCAAGAGGAAATTGAACACCTGCAGGAGGTAAGGGCTTGTACATTGGAACTGAAGAGAGAGGAACAGGTTTTGGTATTGTGACAAGAGCTGAAGATTTTGAAGATGTTTGTGGTGGTGAAGTGTCATCATCTTTGAGAATTAGCCTTCTCCTTTTTGTTTGAGGAGTGGCTGATGATGTTTTGGATGGAACAGTGGTGATGGATGTAGTGGCAGTGGTTTGTGATTGACTAACAGTGTTGAAACAACTGGTGTTCCAACCACTGTTGTCATTACAGCAGATGTTGTAACAACCACTGTCTTCTGCTTTTTGGCAGGAGGTGATTTTGTTTTTGGTGGTAATGGTGGTAAAGCAGTGGATTCGGTGTATTTTGAAGTGGTGTGTGTTGAAGTGAGGACAGATGTTGAAACTACTGAGGTACCAGCAGTAGTTTATACAGCAGGAGTTACAACAGCTGTTTGGGTGGAGGTTTGATGCTGATGACTTTTGGATGATGGTTTTGGAATATGCTTTGGAATTCTGGATGAGGTGGACTTAGGCTTCCTTTTTGTCTTAGGATTTTTAGTATCCTTTGATCCAGAACAACCCTGCTCATACAGCTCCATGAAAGCTCTTTTCTCCTCATTCCACCTTGAAATATCCTTAGCCATTCTATCTCTTTTTACACTTGCTACTCCTTCATCAAGTGCTTCTTGAGTAGCATCAACCTTCTTACTACCATCTGGCACAGGAATTTTTCTGGTCATGGCATCCTTTTCAGGTTCAATGTAGAGACCATCATCTATTCCTTTCTTTTTCCACTCCTGAATTTTCTCCCCCTTTTTGGCATTATCGTCTGGGAGTTGATCAATGAAAAGTACTGTTGGAGGAGCAGTGCCAGTGGTTTGCAAGATCTGAGTTTTGAGTGCCTTCAGATCAGCCTGAGTGTTCTTGAACCTTGACTCCATTGCATTTCTCAGCTGTTGGACATGTTTCGCATGTTGCTGATCTGCTAATTGTGCTTGTTGATGGAGAAAAGGTTGAAACAAGTTCCAGAGCTCATTTGTAGCAGATACCCTTTGTGGAGCAGGTGCTTGAGGTGGAATAGCAGTTGATTGTACCTTTTGTACTTGTAACACCTGTTGTAGCATATCTTTGAGTTCTGCAACAGAGTTATCAAGTTTTTCAATGCGATCCGTCAATTTTTGGTACTTTAAATCATCACCCAAGTGAATGCGATCATCTGATTTCCCACTAGCAGTGGTTTTATCAGTGGTAGATGTAGGGAGTATACTCCAAACATTAACCACTGATGCCCCTTTTTCTTGGTACTGGGGTCTTCTTCCTTCAACACTTGACAACCTTTTGATGTTGCCAGTAGGATAAATAAATCCACTGGTGGTTGGCAGAGGTGCTATAAAAGGAATTGCCTCCAAGGAAGTCTTATTAATGTAACCACTGTCCAACTGTAAACCAGTGGGTTCAACAGTTGTAGTGGCTGCTTCACTTGGACTACCACCAAGAGTTACTTGTAACTCAAGGGGTCTAACCTCCTCAGGTTGTGTTGGTGGGTTAGGAGAGATTGATACATCAGACCCAGTCAGTTGTTGAGGTATATTCTCTTTGATAGGTGATTGAGAAGGACTGGTTAATGCCTGGTTCAAATCAATTGCATCCAACAGCAGTTTAGTTGGTGGGGGAATTGTGGATGTGAAGGGTGGTGTAGAAAGTGGATTTGCCCCGGGTATTGAGCTGTGGATGATAGAAACAAGTGTTTCCAGAGCATCATGATGTGGAGACCCTATTTGTACAACCTGTTCTTTTTGTGAAGAAGCAGGAGGAGTTTCGGTTATGGGTTGAGATATTTGTACCAACTGCTGTGAGGAAGTAGCAGCAGTGGTTTCTTGTGACTTTTGTGTTGTCACTGGCAGGAGCTCTGGTATCTCATCCTCCAGAGATGCCTTTTTGATGGTTTTGGGGGGGTTTTTGTGTTTTTCTTTTTGTTGGCCTTTTGGTGAGTTTAGGTGTGGGTTTCAAAACAGTTGTTCTGCTGCTTTGATCACCTTGAGCAGTGGGCTCAGCAGCAGATACCTGAGGAGCAGTTGTAACTGCTAAAATCTGCTCAGGCACCTCTGCTTGTGTTTTGCAAGGTGCTAACATTCTTGAAAAAGTTTCAGTTGTTAAACTGTTTATTTGAGTAGAATCACCTTGGTTTATTGTAACTAAATCATCCTTACTGAATTTCTTTGTAAAATAGTAACTTAAAAACCTTGGAAACAGTAAGAATGATTTTGTTTCAACATTATTAACCAAATCTTTAAAAATTTCCCGAGAATAGTTAAAATTTTCTCCTTGAAGAATTGCATATCCCAGATTTTGAATCTTTAAAGGGATTTCATTGAAATAAGTGGTTTTGTTTGAAACACATAGTAGGAGGGTATGAAATAAAAATCTGGTTGCCGACGGAAAATAACCTTTTTCTAAGGTAATTTTCTTCATCATTGTGGCTTCATACCCTCTCTCAATGAAGTCAGTTTGTAACTCGTTTTTAGTGAAAGAAATTTTACCTTCCTGATCACCGAGTTGAAAGACCTCTGAAATGGATTGTGGCGTGATTTGGACAGTTTTACCCTTTATAGAAGAGTTTATAGTGGTTGCAGTGTCTCCTTATTTTTCAAGGGTTGCATTCTTCCAGAACTCCCTTTGGGTTGCCAAATAGATTGGTGCATCGGCGGTGAACAAAGTTTTGTACTTTGATTTTGCCATGGTGTCAATGATGGAATCGAAAACATTTATGGTTCCTGGTTTTGTGAGAAGACCCAGGAGATTGTGAGATGGTTTATGTGGAATTTTAGTGGAGGTTGCCTTTTGAGAGGCTGTTTTCGATGATGATTTGGATGAGGGTTTTGAAGATGACTTCGATTTTGTCATTTTGAAGATGAATGATCGAAGAAATTTGTGGAAGATGTGATGAAAAACTGTTTTGAGAAGAGAATTTTTAAGAATTCAATTCGACAGTAAAACCCTATTTTGGTGGTGAGTGGGGGATTTTATAGGGAAGAAAGTGAATGCTGAGGTGTCAGCCGTTACAAAAGGTCTGACCAATATGTACTACCCACGTGACAACCCCTGGTGAAAGTGAAGGACAGTACTTTTGTGATAGGGACAGATGAAATCAGTGGATGATTTTCACTATCAGTGGATAGCATATCAGTGGATAAGACACTGCTTTTGAACAACATAGTTTATCAAAGGAATGAGAGAACAGGGGTTGACTTTCAGCAGTGGACAGACTTTTGAAGTAGAGCAGACTTTTGAACAATCAGTGGTTAATGGCAGACTTTTAAGAATTTTAATGAAAAATATCATTTTTAGCTATTTTTAAGGATGGAGTTTTGATTTTCTGAAAACATTTTGTTGCTTTTATTCATAGAAAAACAAGATGTTGCTTGTTATTCCATGTTCAGCATCCCAATTCTAGAGACCAAGCTTTCAAAAGTGGCTGTATTAAGTGCTTTTGTGAGCACATCAGCCAACTGGTCTTTAGTTGGGACATGATGCAGAGAAATCAAACCTTTTTCATAGCAATCCCTCACAAAGTGATGTCTGATGTCGATGTGTTTGGTGGTTGAATGGGAAACTGGATTTTTGATGATATTTTATGCTGCCTGACTGTCCAACATGAGTGGTGTCTTTAAGGCAGTGATACCAAAATCCAGCAACTGATTTTGAAGCCACAAGAGTTGGGCTGTACAGCTTGCAGCAGCAATGTATTCAGCTTCAGCAGTGGATGTTGAAACAGCTGCTTGCTTTTTGCTTTGCCATGAAACTAAACAATCACCTAGAAATTGGCACCCTCCTGATGTGGACTTCCTTGTTGTGTGACATCCAGCAAAGTCACTGTCTGAGAAACCTGAAAGCTTGATGTTCCCATTAGCTGGATACCAGATACCAAGTGTGGGAGCACCTTTTATGTATCTGAAGATCCTTTTTACAGCAATGAGATTTGATTTTCTGGGAGCTGATTGACTTCTTGCACAGACACATGTTGCAAACATGATGTCTGGTCTAGATGCAGTCAGGTACAGTAAAGACCCAATCATGCTTCTATAAAGTGTTTGGTCAATCAGCTCATCCTTTTCATCAGACATGACCAGCTTATTTGTTGCCATGGGCAAGGTTGGAGAACTCGCTAGTCGCTAGTCGGCCGGTGAGGTGGGGACTAGCGACTACTCGGGATTACTCGAGATTACTCGGGATTAATCGGATCAGAATTTTATATGTAAATTTTATTATTTTTATAAATATGTATATATATACTCACATATCCATATCAATATAATACTTAAAAAGGTAAAAGTAGTTCAAAATACAAACTAAACTTAAATATAAGTCATAACATAACAAGTCTCAATACTTAAAATTCAAACATTAACAAATAGCTCAAATGTAATCGTCATCCCCGTAGTGTTCAATTATTTTGACACCATCCGACTCGTATTCAATCTCCTCGTCTACTTCATCCTCTTTCTCCGACTCAAATTCTTCGTCATATTAAGGTAAGGGATAAGGAAAATGGGCTAAAGTTGTAATCTTGGGCCTGTTTTGTAAGGATTTCAAATGGGCCGACTAGGGCGACTAGGGCCGACTAGGGCGGCTTGGACCGGCTTTGACCGACTAGCGATTTTTTTACTGATTAGTGAAAAATTACTCAGTAGGAGGCCGACTAGCGACTAGTCGGCGATTAATCGCCGAGTAATCGCGATTTTTGCAACACTGGCCATGGGTGTGCTGCATGGTTTACAATCATTCATATCAAATTTGGTTAAAAGTTCTTTAGCATATTTGCTTTGATGAATGAAAGTTCCATTTTGCATTTGCTGTACTTGGAGACCAAGAAAGCATTGCAGCTCACCCATTGCACTCATTTCAAACTCAGCTGTCATGAGTTCTCTAAACTCTTCACACATTGAGTTACATGTGCTACCAAAAATAATGTCATCCACATAAATCTGGACAATCATTAAATCCTTCCCTCTCCATTTTAAAAACAGTGTTTTATCAATGGTACCTCTTTTGAAACCATTTGAGAGTAGGAAGTTGGAAAGAGTTTCATACCAGGCCCTTGGTGCTTGTTTCAGGCCATACAAGGCTTTGTTTAGCCTGTAGACATGATCTGGATAAAATGGATCCTCAAAACCTGGAGGTTGACAAACATATACCTCTTCTTGAATTGTACCATAGAGGAAAGCACTTTTGATATCCATTTGAAACACCTTCATATTGTGGTTGACAGCAAAGGCCAGGAACAGTCTAATGGCTTCCAATCTTGCAACAGGGGCAAATGTTTCATCATAATCAATCCCCTCTTCCTGTCTGTAACCTTGAACCACAAGCCTGGCTTTATTCTTGACAACAATACCCCTTTCATCAGTTTTGTTCTTGAAGACCTACTTTGTGCCAATGCGACTAACCTCTTCTGGCAGTGGTACAAGCTCCCATACTTGTTGTCTTTTAAACTGTTGGAGCTCCTCTTGCATGGCTTCTACCCAGCTGTTGTCTTTCAGTGCCTCTTGGTACTTGACTGGCTGATGGAGTGATAGAAAACCAGCAAAAAGACAAATGTTTTGGGTTTGGCTTCTTGTGAGCACCCCTTCATTTATGTTGCCAATGATTTGATCAGGTGGATGAGATCTCAAGAAGATTAAATCTCCTTGGTATGGTATGATGGCATTTGTTGGTGAAGGCTGCAAATGTGTATCATCTGAGCTAACCACTGTTGGGGACTTTGATGATCCAGCAGTGGCTTCAAAAGGTGGTGGAATAGGAGGTAATGAAGTGGACAACTGCTGACTTTTATCCACTGTTTGAGGACTTTTGTCAGCAGTGTTTGAGGATGTGGAAGCAGTGGTTGAGCTTTGACAACTGTTTTGAACAGCTGGTGCTTTTCCCTTTGTGGCAGACCTTTGAGGAATGATGATTTCATACCCATAGTCTGGTGTTGTATCCTCTGATGGACCTGCACTGTTAGTCTTGACAGCAGTATTTTCAAAAGTAAATTTTTCAAGATCAAACAGATCTGCAGGGTTTGCTGGGATTTTCATTGATGAAAGTTCATTGAATTTTACATTCAAAGTCTCCTCCACTGCCTTGGTCCGTGTATTGAACACTTTGTAGGCCTTGGCAGTGGTTGAGTATCCCAAATGATAACCACAATCAATTTTGGCTGCAAATTTTGAAATGGAATCTTTTAAGTTCAAAATGAAACATGGGCAGCCAAACACCTTGAAATATGAGATCAGTGGTTTGATTTTATACAGAATTTCATAAGCAGTCTTTTTGTGCCTGGGGTTTATTAAAACTCTGTTCTGAACATAGCAAGCAGTGTTTACTGCCTCTGCCCAGAAAGTTAATGGCAAACCTGAATCTGCAAGCATGGTTCTGGCAGCCTCAATCAGAGTTCTGTTCTTCCTTTCCACTACCCCATTCTGCTCTGGTGTTCTAGGGATGCTGTACTGCCTTACAATCCCTTTCTTCACACAGAAGGCATCCAACTCCCTATTTTTGAATTCTGTGCCATTGTCACTCCTGAAGCTTTTCACTGGAAGGTCAAATTGCTTTTCAACCTGTGTTACAAAGTCTTGCAAAATGCCTGCAGTCTCATCTTTTGAGTGTAAAAAGAAAGTCCATGTAAACCTAGAAAAGTCATCAACAATAACCAAACAATATCTTTTCTTTTTGAGGCTCATGACTTGAACTGGGCCAAACAAATCCATGTGTAGCATTAGCAAACACTGGGTTGTTTTGGACTCTTCAATGGACTTGTAAGAACTTTTATGCTGTTTTCCTTTTAAACAGGAAATGCAATGTTCAGGACATGAAAACAATTTTTGTGGTAGGCCTCTCACCAAACCATTTTTTGAAATTTCTGTGATTGTCTTAAGATTTGTGTGCCCCCGCCTTCTATGCCAAAGTTCTGTCTCTTTGTTAGAGGCAGCTGAGAATAGACAGGCATCAGCTCTGGGACACTCTTTTGACATGTCAACAACATAAACATTGCCACTTCTTTGAGCAACAAGTTTAGTTTGACCAGTTTTGATTATTGCTTCAATCTTTTTGACCATTTCTGGTCCAACAATCCTACAACAGTCTTTTGTGAAGAATGACCCAAATCCCTTGTCACTCATTTGGGACACACTCAGAAGGTTGAATTTTAGATTGTCTATTAGATTGACATTTTCAAATTTTACATTTCCAGATTGCACTGTACCAAACCCCAGAACTTTCCCTTTACTATTATTCCCAAAGGATATATCACCCCCTCCATGGATTTTAAAGTCTTTGAGGAGGGCTTTACATCCTGTCATGTGCCTGGAGCCTCCACTATCTACATACCAAAGACTATCAAAGCATGCAGAAGCTCCTTGCACATGAAGTAAAAGGGTTAGTTCATTAAGGTCTCCAAAGCCAACAAGGCTTTGGATGGGGTCTCAACAGTGTCTGGGATGGATGCAGAATGAAGGACAGTGGTTAGGTCAGAGGTTTGAACTGTTTTAGGACAGTGTTTCTCTAACCACTGGTGTGGGTCCTGACCAATCATCTGCTGGTAACCAAAAGGATGCATGTTCACTTTGGGTTTAGAGGGCCTTTTGTAGGCCTCATAAACGTGTGGAATCCTTTGGTAAGACTGTTTTTCTCTGCCTTTTCTGAACTGATTGGCAGGGGGTGCATCAGTAACCTGAACATCTCTTTTGACAGATGTTTGGTTCAGCTGTTTTGTAACAGCTGTTTGAACTGGAACAAACAGTGGTTGTTTCTTGGTGAATTTAACAGATGTTGATGATGATGATGGACTCAAGGATGTTTTAGCAATGTACTCATTCTTTTTCACATCAAAGTTTTTGAGATACACACATGCTTGAGTTTTGTGGTTTGTTTTACCACAGACAATGCAACCTTCAGCTGAAACAATGACACTTGTTCTGTTTAAATCATAAGCTTTTAAGTGGAAACAATCTTTTGTTAGATGATTCCTTTTCTCACAGAATTCACAAAACAAGTTATCAATTTTTTCTTTCTTCTTTCTCTTTTCAGACTCCTTTGCAGCAGAGGTTTTAACCACTGCTGGGATGTCCTTGAGAGGTATGACTTTAGCTTTTGGAGCCTTGACACAATCAGTTGATGTAAAGTCTATAGGCTTGAAATTTTCAAGAATGTCACACTCATCAGACCATTTTGGTTTAAACTGGTATTCTTCAAGCTCCTCAAAAGTAGAGGATCCCATTGGTCTATCAAGTGTGATTTTGTTACCAAGTTTGTCAGTGATTTTCACTTCTTGTCCATTCTTGTTTGTGGGGATGAACTCAGTGGTTACATCAGTGGTTTGAACAGATTTTTCAAAAGCAGTGTTTTCATCATCATGTTTTCTATAGCCAACCCCAAACTTGGTATTTTTCTACCATAATCTGGGTGGATTCCAACTCCTTTTTGCAAACTTGGTATTTTTCTACCATAGTTTGAAGTTGGGTTTTAGTTATGCTTTGCTCTTCTTTTAGACAACTGATCTCTTTTTCCTTTTCAGTCAATTTGTTTTTAAGTTCTTTTAAAGACTTTTCAAATTTAACCTCATCGGTCAAGATTTTATCCCGAAGGTTTTCATTCACCTCTTTAATGTTAGCAAAAGCAATTATGCAATTGTCAGAACACAGTTTTTCAAGAACTTGAGGAGATACCTTGGCAGCTGCCATCATTGCACAATCACATTGATGATCTTCTTCATCATCAGCTTTCTCCTTCTTTTCACCAGCCTTTTCTTCTTTCTCTTCTTCTTTGTCCTCTACGGACCATGGATCTGTCATTGGTTCAATCAGGGTACCTGAATTTTCTCCCAACAGTAGTTCACCAGCCACAGCAGTAACCACTGCTTCAGTCACATCTTCCACTGTTTCAAAGCTCTGCTGTTCCTCCTCAGTTTCAACCCCCTCCTGTATTGACTCTAATGCCATTAAACAAAACTCATCATGAGAAGAATCATTAGAAGCATAGAGTGCAAAATTTTCATCACTAAGATCTTCAGGCATACTGCTCCAGTCAACAAACCCTTGAGTGAAAAAACTTTGTTGATCTGGTTGTGCTGCTGCTGGAGCAGTGGTTTGAGGTGCAACAGGTTGCACTTGTACCTGTGGAGCAGGGGTTTGAACATATTGGATTTGTGGAACAGTAGTTTGGACATAGTGTACTGGCACAGGGGCAGCAACATAGTGAGCAGTGTTCACTTGAGCTGCTGGGGTATACTGGGCATAGTGCACAGTGCTTTGGTTTTGAGGTCTAGGATTTGAGCTAGGATGAGTAATTATGGGACCAGTAGTTTGACTCCTACATTCCCTAGCAAAATGTCCCAACCTATTACACTTGTAGCACTTGATTTTCGATTTATCCAACCCAACCCTTAGATTCCCATGCAAACCTGGGAATTTTCGCCCTGTTCTTTTGTAAAATTTGCTAGTTCTAACACTTAGCAAAGCCAGTTGGTGCAAGATGTCCATTTCCTCTAAGTCAGTGGGATCGAAATGTTGTAAATCATTGAGTTCAAAGCTTAGATTATCTGACATCTGGTTTTCGTTTGCAGTGAATGCATAACTTGCAGAGTGAGGATCAGGGTTGTTGAAATTTGCACCAGCAGTTATGTCAATGAAGTGATCATAACCCTGATCCTTACCACTGCTCCCAGATTCTTCTTGACCCAGAAGAGCAGTATTACCAAAAGTGTAATCATCGGTAACTTTTCCTGACTCTTGTAACTTCCTTTTCTGGTTCAACTCCCTTTCGTAGGTCAGGAGTCGACCGTGGAGTTGGGTCAAGGTCAGATCCTTGAACTCAGGTGAGTTTCGGGTGACAAAAGCTATTGTGTCCCATTTTCCTCAGTGACCTGAGGAACCTGCTATTTTGAGTTGAGTTTGTAAAAGTAGTGTTAACAAGCCTCAGTTCACTGATGAGACAACTGAAACGCTCAAATTGTTGCGTTAGTGATTCACCTTTAACGTAGCAAAATGTTTCATACTGTTGGTTCAGGATTTCCCTATTATTTTCTATGACTTCCTCGGTTCCCCCAAACTGTTCCTTAAGTGCGTCCCATAACTCTTTGGCACTGTTACAGTGTAACAGTCCAGCATATATCTCATTGGGCAGCGCTGATGCTATGATGCTAAACGCTTTAGCATCTAGTTCGATCTTTTGAAAGTCGGTTTCGGTATAATTTTCAACTGGTTTAGGAACGAACTTTTTAGCATCTTCAGCGCTTGGCACTGAAGGAACATGGGGACCATAAATGACAGACCTCCAACAACCTGTGCTTTGTTGAGCGAGGATGTGACCCATCCTCCTCTGCCAGATGTTGTACTCATTTCTTTTTAGCATAGGTGGTTTAAAAAGCGAGCCGATGTTGTTTTTATCATCTTGAGATTGTGACGTCATTCTTGTTGTTTTACAGACACTGAGAAATCAACTTTAATGGTGATTAATCCTTGCTCTGTTTTTCAACGGACGAACAAACGATCAGTATCAACTGTTATGAGCTGAACTATTTACGTCAAAATGATTGTTAGATCAAATTTGACTGTCCAAGCTCTGATACCAATTGTTGGATCTGAGTTTGTTTCTGATTGTATTTTCGTTTGAAATTAAGATGGAAATGAAAGAGTTGTGCAGCGGATTTAAGATGAAAACAAACTTTGCATACAATCAAACGAGAGTAATACTTTAATCAAACATCTTTACACAATGAATCGAAAGATTGAATTTGTTTCAACAACGATTACAATGATTGATGAATGAATGCAAACTCCCCCTCAGCCAGAGCTCAGTAGTTTGTTCGTGCAAAGAAGACGATGTTGTAAAAGAGCTAATAGAACAGTACTGAACTATTTATAGGCACTTGCAAACCACTGAGCATCTTAGCTGACGTCACCATGAAAGTGACATCTAACCTCCTAACAAACTCTAACCTCTGATCTATACAAACACTGATGTACTAACTACTGCTATTACATTTCTTTACATAAAAGACACTTAAACAGCTGCTGCATCCTTCCACTGCTGTGAACCCAGCAGTGCTTGTCCGGATCAGCAGTACTTGACTCAAGGCAGTAGATTGAGTCAGCAGAACTTTGGTCTTCCATCAGTCTTTGACATTGGGCAGTAGATGCAAGGCAGACGTTGTAGATCAACACTTAGTAAGATCAGCAGATAGGAGGTCAGTAGATATGAAACCACTTTCAAGGGGAGAGATTTGTATGAACCAACTGTAATCGTCTGCTTATTCTGGATCCACTGCTCTGATCCAGTTTTGGCTTTAATTATCTGTTCCTCTGATAGGGTTCAATCCCAACAATCTCCCCCTGGAACAGATAATGCCAAAACTCTTCATTATTTGTGGAAGACTTTATTGCCACATCAACAGTTCCCTTATAAGTGATGAACCCCAATTTTACAAGTGATAAAATCAATGAAACTTATTTTCCGGAAAAACCATTTGATTAAAACAAACTTAAGTGTTTTGAAATCACAATGGAAAAATAGTTTGTCGAAATGGGGAGTTCTGATTGTTTATGCCAAGTGGATGGCGATCTGAAGTGATTTGATATCATTTGTAAATTTACTTGTATAGTTTGTTTTCAAATTTCCTTAAATGTATTTGCATTTTAGGGGGAGTAAAAATTTCAGAAAATTCAAAAACATTAGAAAATTTGAAAATGTCAAAAACATGATAAAATGCAAAAATGAGTTTTGTTGTCAAAAAGAGGAAATGATAGTACATCAGTGGACGATCACAGCATGCTAAAGAATTGGAAAGTTAAAAAGTGATAAACGGTCTCACTGATGTTGTGCCAGTAGATTTTTGCACATTTAGTAGATTGTGACGAGATATAAACCTAAATTTCAAACTTGCTTATATCATGGGTAACATCTCTCGGATATATGGATAACCCCCGAAATCTTGTTTGAAGGACCCCTCTTTCTGAGATACTAGGTCTTTATGCTTAGTGATATCTGGGGTATTATCCCGGAACTTCTGATTTTGCGGAAGCAATGGCCTAGTCCCTGGAGAATACTTTACGCTTGCTTGAAATATAGCCCACCCTCAGCATAAAAAATGATAAAACATTGCAAAATGCAAATCATGTGCTGTTGCAAATCATGTGCTGAGCTCTCACGGCCTTCGCAATTTAACCCCTTACAGATATCATCTAGGTATACTCACCTGTAAGACTGAATATTGGGATCTGGATACGGGTGTATATTCTGAGGTGGGACACGCGAATAAGTTTAAGTATCTAAAACATTAATCTCGTATCTTGAAACAGTTGAACTTTGTGTGAAAATTTTAAGTGGATCAGTATACTGACAATCTAAGTGAATTGTTTAGAACTTAAAATGTTTAAAGCTTAACGGTGTTGGTGATTGGTCTCAGAAACTGATATGATCCTCTTACACAAACTCACAAAAATAGTGTTTGTAAATATTTCTTTACTGCATTTCATTTATGTTATATAAAAAATTAAAAAAAGATTTTAGTGTGTTTGAGCATAAACTTTTGAAAAATTCAAAAAGATTTTAGACGACTGATATTGGAGAGCTAATTTTCAAAATTCCAAGTGCTAAACATGATGAGCATGTGGTGAGGGAGAGTTTGTGTTTTAAATGAGAAAAGATTTTGAAAATTTGCCTAATAAGTGGTTCATCAGATTCTAATATTGATAAATCGTTCTTGTTAAATTTGAGAGAGAGTCTGGTTATATAAATTTGTCAAAATGTTAAATTTTGTGAAATTTATTGTGAGGTAGAGAATGTGCAGGATCTCTGAGTGATAGAGAGACAAGTTCCGATACCTGAGGACTATGTGATTTCAACAAGCCAGACTGCGATCCCAGCATATCGAAAGGGGGAGTCTGAAGACACCTAAAGGAAGGTTATCTGTTGGTGCTGATGAAGAAAAAGAGTGATCGGACTGATAAAGACTGAAGACATTGAAGACTCGACACTTAAGACTCGTCAACATCCGAGGGGGAGTCTGTTAGTGCATACGTCTGTCGATTTCGTCTTGTATCGAGTCTTGCATTTCACATGGCACGAAGATTGAGAAAATGACAAGAAAGTTAATTCCGCATGAAAGGGTTAATTTCGCTTGAAGTGATACATGTTAATTCCGTACGAAATTAACATGTAATTTCGTTTGTGTCTTGTAATTTCGTATGAGTGACTAATTTCGTGTGAGAAGTAATATCGTTTGAGTCTGTTTCAAACGAAATTAGTAACTCTATAAATAGGTGTGATCTCGTGTCATTTGGTACGAAATTACTTAGAGGTTTTCCGACGGCGAAGCTCTGTCGAAGTGTTGTCTTGCTGTAAAATTGTTTCAGATCAATACAAACGACAGTTAAAAGTGATATCTTGCTGAATTCAACTCATTATGTCTGTTTCCGCCTTTCATTCTGAGTAGAACGCCTCTGATCGACTCGTTTCGGGTTCGATAACGATCCTACAATCTCTTGCTTTTTATTATTGATTTTATCAATTTTTTTTTTGTGTAAAATTTGTTTCAGATCTCTCAACAAATCGAAACAATTTGATTTAAGTTCTTGTTTATTGAATTAAAATCGAAGTTACTTGTCTTGTTTATTAATTGTAGTTTTCTCTTGATACAATCATGAAACAGAGTGAGTTTTGTTGTTACAAAAAAATAACAAGGTGGGTTTTGTATAATAAAAATAGAGTGAATTTTGTTTGATGAAACAAATGTGCTAGTTTATAAAAGTCAGCGGGATTCGTGTGAGTGTAACAACTGAGTCATAATAATGTAACATTTTTGTGTAACAGAAAGTAAATTGGTCTTTGGTTATGTTACACTTTTTTTTTTGTTTAACATCTTTATGTAACCCGACATAGCTGGGTTTTAGTAATGTAACAATTCTAATATGTTTTGTTAGTTACATATTTAAAAATTCTAAAAAAAAAAACAAAAATAGTTGATATATGTAACACCTTTTTTTGCTTTTTATTATTGATTTTATCAATTGTTTTGTGTAAAATTTGTTTCAGATCTGAACAAATCGAAACAATTTTATTTAAGTTCTTGTTTAATGAATTAAAATCGAAGTTACTTTCTTGTTTATTGTTATGATGATTGAATCTAAAAAATCCGTTGTTGTTGGATTCTTGTTAATGAAGTTATATTTTTATATACATTTGTAACATTGATAGTTACATCACTTATGTTGGATTATTGTTAATGAAATTTATTTTTGATGTAACAATTCTCATAACAATTCTTTGCGTCTTAGTTACAACCTTCAAGATCTAGGCATTTTTTATGTAACACTATGTAACCGGGTGGTAGAAATGTAACAATCGAAGAAAAAATGCATGTTACATTTTTTCGTGTTACATAAATAATGCCCGTTACAGAAGCGCATTATTACACTTTTTTGGAGTATTGTAAAAATAAAGTGTGTTGTTACATTTTTTCCAAATTATTGTAAAAATAAAGTAACTGTTATAGAAATAAAGTGTGTTGTTACATTTTTTGTGTGTTAGAAATGTAACAATCAAAGCAAAAATGTCTGTTACATTTTTTTGTGTTACATATATAATGGCCGTTACAGAAAATAAAGTGAATTGTTACACTTTTTTAGATTAATGTAAAAATAAAATATGTTGTTATTTTTTTCTAGATTATTGTAAAAATAAAGTGCCTGTTACAGAAACAAAGTGTGTTGTTACATTTTTTTGTGTTACAAAAAAATGGTTGTTACATATGTGACGTAAAATTAATCATGTAAAAATTATATGTTAAATTCTATGTAACATTTGATCATGTAAAAAATTATATGTTACGTTTCTATGTAACATTTTATGTTACATAAATAAAGTGCATTATTACAAACGTGGCGTAAATTGATAATTAAAAATTGTATGTTACATTTTTATGTAATACATATACAAATGATATATGTAACAATTTTTGTGTCAGTTACATCTAAATATAAAAAAGAACAAAACATCTGATGTATATAAAAAATGAAAAAAGGAGAATTACATCAAAAGTAAAAGTATGAAAGAGAGTATAAAATATCTAACACGCCACAAGTAATATTTCTTTTATATAATGACACATAACTTAAGCATGTATGCAACACATGTATTTTTACCCAACAAAATATCTAACACGCCATAAGTAACTTTTATTTTATATCACACATTAATAATCCATCCCACAGTTTATGTAACCAATTGTCACAAAAGTCTTTTTAATTGGAATCTAAGTCATACATAGCCCATGGATTTATTTTGACGGTTGATACAAAATAATAGCCATTACGTTGTTTGTATTTGTAAAAGTAATTTTTTGATGTCTATGACAATCCATGTGATAATGTAATGGGTCTATTGTACTTTACATGACATCCCTACAAACCTTTTATACCACATGTGTTTGACTTTAAAATTAATCTAATGGTTATAACTGGTTCTCTGTATTTATAACTAATCCAATAGTTATAATTGGTCCTTTCTATTATTAATTTATAGTTCCTTTTTAAGACCTGTTTTAATAGGTTATAGGGTTTTGTAGGGATAATGATGAAGTGTTACTGTAGACGCCTGTTCTTTCTTGATAGATGTCACCATACATTAAATGAGAGTTCTGAGACATTAGATTTAGTATTTTTTTCAGACATGCACAGGGGTTTTGAAGGTACATAAGTCCCACCTAGAAAGATTTTTTAATTTCAAATTATATATGTTTTGCTGTAGTTGAGATGTGTCATGTATCATGTCATAGAAGTAGGTGTTAACTTTACCCTCTTAAATCCAGTGGTTTTTATGTCTCAAAGTATGGCCTAAAAAGAGATAGTTGTACTAGTGGGACCCACTGTACTAGGATAAAGACCTCTAGATTCAAGTTTTGTTTTAGTAATTACCAATGGTTACACCCATTTACGTAACACGTTGTTACATACATTTTTTTAACAATAATAATGTAACAAGTTGTTGCTTTACATTTTTAACATGTTACGCATTTTTTTGTTACACAAACCCTTTCTAACAATCTTCATGTAATAAGCGATAACTTTTTACTCAAACATTGTTACACGATAAATTATGTTTTGTTCATGTAACACTTTTTCACATCTTGAGTAATATGTTAATGTAACATACGGTTAATCTAGTATCATGGCAATGTTTACACAATAAAATATGTTTTTGTTTAATATAACACTTTTCCATATCATTAGTTAATGTGTTAATGTAACATACAGTTAATGTTAAACGATCAATTGTAGGTGAATCAGTCCAGACATAGACAACATTGTTCACATCTCTAAATGACTTTTTAATCTCCAACAATGTCCCTCCTTCAATATTAAAAATTCAAGATTATATTAATTAAAATATAAACTCAAAAGCACATGTCTCAAGTGGATAAAATAATTTTTAATTAACCTAAAATAAACAGTACTTGAATATATAATACAAGTCAAAGGGGATTCTGAATTCTTGAAAATATTAGTGAACAAATAGTTTAAAATCAAGAAACATGATTACAACAAAAAAAAACACCTTTTTCCCAATCAAGAATTAACTCATGTCAAAATGAATATTATATAAGGGTTCTAAATTCTTGAAAATCTTAGTAAACAAATAGCTTGAAATCAAGAAACATGATTACAAAATAAATCATTTTCCCCAACTCAAGAACTGACTTGTGATGTTGTACAATATGGAGTAAAAGTCGTACAAAAATGGTTAGGTTTAAAAAATAATAACACACTACTTAGTACTCACCATCATCACAATTCACCAAAAGGTAGAAGCATGATGAAACCAGAAGAAACAAACAAAACCCCATCATTCTCAAAGCTAGAATATTTTTCTCAAAGACTCCATCAAACCCACCACCGTGCACCGCCTCACCACTCTAAATCTCCAACAAGATTCTTGAAATTTTCAAGATGCAAGTGCTTTTAGATACTGTTGTAAGTCATAGATCTGAGTAGAACGCGACAATGGAGACATGGAATTAGTATCCCGTCAGATGGACGGCGGAGATGAAGGCGGCGACCCAGATGAGGTGGTTCCGGTTGGGTGGTCAGTTGGGGTGGTGGTGTATGGCGTTTTGATGGTGACGAATGGGTGGAGGTGCACATTGGCGTACGACGGCGATGTTGTGGGTATGACGACATGCAGATTTAAGGTGAGTTCTCTGACGACCTTGGGTTTCGGTTGGGATGGTGGCGGTGGTGTGGTGGTGGATGGGTGGTGATAATTTGGGGTTTGGTTGCTTCTTTGGGAAGATGAACAGAGAGAGTGTGGTTCTTTGGAAAAGATGAACAGAGAGAGTCTGGTTGCTTCTTTAGGTTGATTGATTTAATTGTACATCTGCACAAATATCTTGAGTCAAAAGATGATATTGCCCTCGTTGTACTTTTTGCTCATTATTTAATCAAAAGCAAATCCAGGCACACACTTAACACGATCTCAACCATTCATCCATTAGATCAATGGTAGATATTGAGTTTCTAAGGTTTTCTCAACTAAAGGGGGTTTTCAATTTATCCTTGCCCTATATATATATATATATATAGAGAGAGAGAGAAAGTATAATGTACAAAATGGCTTAACGTACATAACGTAGGCGGCGAAATTACGCTAGTTCATTTGAAAATCACGCAAGTTATGAAGTTAAAACCCTAATCACGCTTTGTACATAATCACGCATAAGTGTGCATAATCACGCATGGCAAAATTGTTCAAAATATAATCACGCACGTTGTAAACTTAATCACGCATGTTGTAATTTCGTCGCGTACGTAACGTACGTTAAGCAGTTTTGTACGTTAACCTTTCTCTCTCTCTCTCTCTCTCTATATATATATATATATATATATATATATGGGAGGGTCTAAATGAGAACGCTAAATATCGCGATAACCGTGAGAACGAATGAAAAAAACCACAAGAACTTGGTCAAAAACAATCCAAATTCAAAATTTCTTTTTGCACTTATCATTATTATCCGAATACAATGTTAGAAATTAAATTTACACGTTTAAATTTTCGTGAATTCGTAAATAAAAAAAATTTACACATGCGTAAGTTTGCCATTTACACATGTGTAAAAATTCTAGTAAGAGTGATTTTGAGAGGAGAAATGAATTATTTGATGTTGTAAATTCTTTTTTGATGTTGTATTTTTATTACAATGAGGTTTGGATTAAAAAATTTGGTTTTGATTGGTTTTTTATTCGTTCTCACGGTTCTCGCAATATTTAGCATTCTCAAGATAACCCTCCCCTATATATATATATATATATATATGTATATATATATGTAAATATATATGTATGTATATATGTATGTATATATATGTATGTATATATGTGTTAGGGGTCATTTTCTTAACATACGTATCCTGATCAATATCCTGCCTTTGTTTGTTTATCTGTGACCAGGATGCTGGAAGAGGGTATTGCTAACATCTTGGGCGATATCCTGAGCCTTATTGAATTAACCACGTGCAGGTTAAAGACTTAGACTTGCTAACGGTCAAGAGGACTTCTTCTCCTCAAGACTCGGACGAATTTGTTGAGGGAGAGACGTTGAGCCCGAAAGACCAGGTCTACAACGTTCGAAGAAGGAATATTCGGTGTATCCCGCAAGTTTAGGGTAGTTTGTTATTTTATCTTTACTATAAATAGATGTGGGCGGATCATCTTAGAACACACAACTTTTTCACTAACACTCTCGTACACTTTCACTTTCTAGCTCATCGCAAACACTACATTTGTATTCAAGTTTCATTGTAACACTTAGTCGATCCGTACCACATCCTGCACTGTATCCTGATTTGTGAAGCAATTGAAGAACTAGGCAGCTGCGATTGTCAGCTCCCGAGGTTTTATGCCGGCGATCTAGATTGATCAAGGGCTTTCCTCGTACATCTCGTGTCGTTTACTTTACTTTCGCTCATTGTTTGATCATAGATACAGTTCTATATCCTGAGCCGTATCCTGAAACTGTTTTTACAATTAACTTGATTAACATATTTTCGATACTCATTTCTAGCACACTACCTCACTTAACTAATTTGATCACTTAATTACTTCGGTAATTTTTGACCAAAACAATTTGGCGCCTACCGTGGGGCAAGTGGTGCTCTCTTTACTAAATTTTTTTGTCAAATCGCTAATCGGTTTTCTATTTTCAAAACTTTTTGCCACATTGTCCACAATGGCCTCAAGATCAAACATGAGTTCCTCTACTGTGTCTGCTATGACTTCTGCTACTACCGGTTCGGTGCTTCCACCACCTCCTCCAAGGATGCCAGCCTCTACACAATCTCAAGATGTTATCCCTACTCGGAGTGTCCAGGGATCTGCTCCCGTTTTAGCTTCTAATGATGAAATTTTAACCTTATTTGGAAGTGTGCAGGAACAAATGAGGCAGCAACAGGAAACAAACCAAATGCTTTTGAGGGAAATACAACTCCTGAAGTCTGGCTCGAGCAGATCTGCTGAGGACAATGTCACTCCATTACACCCCAGAGCGTTGAACTTTAGTTCAGCTGTGTATACCGAGGATAACAGGGGAAATATCGTGCCCAGTCTTCCTCAGAATCATACTCCTGAAGTACCCTCCTCGGTCAGGATGTCAACCATGAGGAGCTCAGGATATGCTTCAGAATATGGACAAAATCTTCCAATGGGTAACGTGTCGAATAATAATAATACTCATGCTACTAACAGTGGTGGATCTTTGCAGGATACAGGTGTAACATCAGCACTTACCAGGGAACTTCAGAAGTTGAAGGACATGATATCTAGTGTACCTGGGGTGGTCCAGCCGATCCCGGAAGTGTCTCAAGACAGCCACAAGATATCTCGTTTTGCATATCCTATCTGTGATGCTGAGATCCCAAAGAGATTCCAAACCCCCAACATGAAGCTTTATGATGGGACTACGGATCCTGAGGAGCATATTGCTCAGTATAGGGAAAGAATGGAGATTAACCCGATCCCTCTGGAGCTCAAGGAAGCGTGCTTGTGCAAGGGATTTGGTTCTACTCTAACAGGATCAGCCTTAAAATGGCTGTTAAACGTTCCTCCTCACTCAATTACTTCATTTGCTCATTTGGTTAATTTATTTAACAGTCAATTTTCTTGTAGTCGGAGTTTTGAGGGATCTTTACAGGATAACTCAAGGGCCTCAGGAATCCTTGAGGGATTATGTGAACAAATTCAGTCGAGAATCCTTGGATATCCCACATCTTGATGTTGCAACAGCTGTGCAAGCTTTTAAGATGGGATTACAAAAGGATTCTCAGTTTTACCAGGATCTTGTGATGAATCCCTGCAGGAATCTCGACGAAGCTCGTTACAGGGCTTTGAGATATATCCGTTTGGAAGATGACAGGAAGATGCAAGAAAGGATGAACTCATCCAACACTTACGAGTCAACTAATAGGAGGTCAGAATCCTCGTTCAAGTCATATCGGCCTAAGCCGTATAGTAGAAATGAAAACAAAAGAGTGAATGCTGTCGAGGATGAGGATCCTGAAGAGTATCCTGAGTTGTCCGAATATTGCTTTTCTGTTAATATTCCTGAATTGATGTATGCTATGCAGGGTCTAGGAGACAAGGCTAGGTGGCCTCGAAAGAATCAACAAAAGGCTGACTGGAAAGATAAGTCAAAATGGTGTGCTTACCACGAAGATTTTGGACATGTGACTGAGGATTGCATTGCTCTAAGGAAAGAAATAAGCTATCTTCTAAGCAAGGGATATCTGAAAGATCTCTTAGGAAGAAAGAAGAATAAGGGTCAGGATACTGAGAAGGATCCTGAGCGAGCAGCATCACCTCCCGCGGATGCCAAGATAATCAACTTCATTTCGGGAGGATCCGACATTTGTGGAACTTCGTATTCGGCGGCAAAAAGACATGCAAAGGAAGCCAAGGCCGAAAGGGGAGACAAACCTGTCAGGATGACTACCCTCACAACTGACAAAGTGATCACTTTTGATGCTGATGACAGGGATACTGTCCAAGATCCTCACCATGATGCTCTGGTAATAACGTTATATGTGGCTAACCATTTTGTACGCAGGATACTGGTTGATAATGGCAGCTCCGTCAACATAATCCAACTAGAAACTCTGAAAAGAATGAATGTATCTCCAATGGATATCACTTCAAAGTCTACCGTGCTTGTTGGATTCAGTGGAGAGGCTAGAAACACAGTGGGAGAGATAAAGTTGCCAGTATACGTTGAAGGAGTCAACTTGATACAACGTTTTTGTGTGATGGATTCTCTATCCTGCTATAACATCATACTGGGAAGACCGTGGATTCATGATATGAAGGCCGTGCCATCAACATATCACCAGTGCATCAAAATACCTACCCCTTGGGGAGTTGTCAAAGTTGATAGTGATCAGCAGGAGGCGAAGGAATGCTACTCATCCTCGATGAAATCCTCAACCAAACCTAGTGCAGCATAGCAATTAAAGACGCGGGCCCAGGATATCGTGGAGGATCCGGAGCAGGATGTGAAGAAAATTATCCTAGACCAGGATAATCACGATATTTCGGTGCTCGTGGGGACCAATATCCCTCAGGATATTGAAGAACAATTAATTAACTTTTTGAAATGCAGGATGTCAACGATTGCATGGAAGCATGAGGATATGACAGGCATATCCAAAGATATTATCACTCACAAGCTTGGAATTGATAAATCATTCAAGCCTGTGCAACAAAAAAGAAGGAAGTTTGCTCCTGAGCGGAACACGATTATCCAGGAGGAAGTTGAAAGATTATTAAAGTCCAGAATGATTAGAGAGGTTAAGTTCCCAAGGTGGCTAGCAAACGTGGTTGTAGTACAGAAGAAGAATGGGAAATGGAGAGTTTGTGTAGACTACACAGACTTGAACAAAGCTTGTCCTAAAGACCCATTTCCCCTTCCCCACATTGATGCAATGGTAGATGCCACTGCTGGGCATGAAATGCTGACCTTCATGGACGCATCCTCAGGATTTCAACAGATCCAAATGGAGCCTTCTAATCAGGAGGATACCGCCTTCATGACACCAACATGTATTTATTGTTATACAGCTATGCCTTTTGGTTTGAAAAATGCAGGTGCAACATACCAAAGATTGGTAAACATGATGTTCAAAGACAAACTGGGGGACACCATGGAGGTATATATTGATGATATGGTGGTGAAATCTAAAAAGGTGGAGGATCACCTCCAGGATATCAAGGGAGCATTTGATATCCTGGATCAATAAAACATGAAGCTGAATCCTGCTAAATGCCATTTCGGAGTGGGGGCATGAAAGTTTCTTGGATATATGGTGACAAAGAGGGGGATAGAAGCGATCCCAGAGCAGATCAAAGCTATCCTGGATATAAAATCACCCTCAAACATGAAGGACGTACAAAGATTAACAGGCCGAGTAGCAGCTTTAAACAGATTTATCTCAAGATCCTTAGAGAAATGCAAAGACTTCTATGATATCCTGAAGAAGAACAAAAGATTCGAATGGGGAGAAAAGCATGAAGCAGCCTTGCAGGATTTGAAACGATATCTCTCAACCGCACCTCTATTGATGAAGCCTGAAAATGGTGAACCACTATCCCTATACCTTGCTGTATCAGGGAATGCTGTAAGTGCCGTTCTTATAAAAGACCATGAAGGTCAGCAATATCCTGTTTATTATGTTAGTAAAAGTTTGCTAGATGCTGAAACTAGGTATTCTCATTTAGAAAAATTGATACTAGCATTAGTCATGGCATCAACGAAACTTAGGCATTATTTCGAGACACATAGGATATATGTTAAAACGAATTATCCTGTCAAAAATGTGCTTAGGAAACCAGAGATGTCAGGCAGGATGGCCAAGTGGTCTATAAAATTGAGTGCTTATGATTTAGTATACGAACCTAGAAATGCCATAAAATCTCAGGCTTTAGCTGACTTTGTGGCTGATTTTAGTAGTGACATTCAGGACGAGGTAGACTTAGAAGTTCAACGGTTAGGAGAATCCTCAGGATCCTGGACATTATATACTGACGGTGCATCTAATGTAAGAGGAGTAGGATTAGGAATACTACTAAAATCGCCACAGGGGGACATATTACCCCAGGCTATTAGGTGTGAATTTCCTGCTACTAATAATGAAGCAGAGTATGAGGCTTTAATTGCAGGATTAGAGTTGGCTAAGAGCATGAGTATCAAAAATTTGCAAGTATATGTTGACTCTTTGTTAATTACTAACCATTTTAATGGATCCTATGCAGTTAAGGGCGAGAAACTAATCAAATATCTCGATATTCTCAAAAAATTAGCAGGATATTTCGATGTTTTTATACTTGAACAGGTACCAAGGGAGGATAATGCTGAAGCGGATGCCTTAGCAAATTTGGGATCGTCGATCAAGATACCTGAAGGAACGCAAATACCAATATTACATGTCCTATATCCTGCAACGAATCCTCAGGATAAAGTAGTAGCTAGTATTCAGGATCCTGAAGTAGAACATCCTGAAGAGGATCCTAAATCCTGGACGGCTCCAATCATGAGATATCTCAAAGAAGGACACATTCCTGGAAATGAAAATCCTAAGGCATTTAGGATGAAGGTATCACGATTCACTATTATAAATAATATTTTATACAAGAAATCTCTTGCAGGACCGTATTTGAGGTGCTTGGAGGATCCTGAAGCCAAGGAAGTACTTCAGGATATTCATGAAGGGGATTGTGGTGACCATGCTGGGGGCAGGTCGTTATTCTCAAAAGTATTAAGGACAGGATATTATTGGCCAACGATGAGAAAAGATGCCGCAGAATATGTTCGAAGATGTGACGCATGTCAAAGACATAGTAATATACTGCATCAGCCGGCTGAACCATTATATCCTATTGTTTCCCCTTGGCCATTTATGAAGTGGGGTATGGACATAGTGGGAAAGCTACCAAAAGCTCCGGGAGGAAAAGTCTTTATGCTAGCAATGACGGATTATTTCTCTAAGTGGGTTGAAGCAGAAGCATTTGTTCAAGTTAGAGATCAAGAAGTAGTATCCTTCATCAAGAGGAATATCCTGACCAGATTCGGAGTACCAGCTGAGATAATCTGTGATAATGGTTCTCAATTCATAAGTAAGAGGACTACTGACTTTTGCAAGAGTTGGGGAATCAAAATGATTACGTCTACTCCGGTACATCCTCAAGCAAATGGACAAGCAGAATCCTCAAACAAGATAATTGTCAATAACTTAAAGAAAAGGCTTGGAGCCAAAAAAGGAAGATGGGCAGAAGAATTACCCTTTGTTTTATGGGCTGATAGGACAACGGTGAAGAATGCAACAGGCCAGACCCCATTTTCCTTGGTGTTTGGAGCAGAAGCAATGATTCCGACGGAAATGACAATACCTACTGCAAGATCTACCTTAAGTGATCCTGAGCAGAATCCTGAAGCCTTGAGTCAGGATTTAGACACTATAGATGAAAAGAGAGATGCGGCAAGGCTAAGGATGGCAGCATATCAACAGAGAATATCCAGGGCATATAACAAGAATATTAGAACCAGAAGATTTAAGGTTGGAGATTGGGTGTTAAGAAAGGCTTTTCAAAATACTACTAATCCTGCCGATGGTAAATTAGCTCCAAAATGGGAAGGACCATATGAAGTTGAATCAGAAGCAGGGAAAGGAGCATATAGACTCAGGAATATGGAGGGGGATATGCTACCGAGATCTTGGAATGCTATACACCTTAAGCTTTATTTCACGTGAGTCTAGAATTTAATTTCTAACTCAGGATGGTATGAATTCTACCTCTTTTAAATATGTTTGGTTTAAATTATTCTTTGAAACTCAATACTGACTTAAGCATCGGAGGGGTGTTAGCCAAGCTAACACCCACCTTAGTTTACAGTTGTTTTGCGAGATATGTTTCAGGATATAGCTCCAGGATATATGCTCAGGATAACTCAGAAGATTAGAGGATTGGCCCCCTCTCTCACGTTTAAGGGATACTGATCCCTTCACAGGTTTAAAGGTATTCACCTTTCTTCCGAATTGGGTTTGAACACCCCGCCTGGAGTGCAAGTTATTCAGGGATAGTTCAAGGTGGCGGGACCAGTCCAAGTAAAAGTGGCTGACAATTTCGTTACTGTTGGCTATATCCTGAATCCTAAAGGTATATGAGGATTGATCACACTCTCTCACGAAAGGGTATTTTCACACTCTCTAAGGTTTAAAGGTTTTCACCTTTCTAAGTCTTGGAGTTTATACACTCCCGCCTGTAGCGCATGAAAAGTTGGGATTTTCCCCAGGATACAGGGGATTTATCTCCAGTACATCCTTGGGTTTTACCCTTGGGACATAAAAAAAATTGCTTATGCAATGGAAACTGACATTAAGTAGATTTCTAAGATACTTGAAGACATTGTACACAGGGGACATCCCTGCCAAGATGGTGATATAAAGCTAAAAGGATGAGGTTTGGAACAAATGCACTAAGTACCTTGCACAGGGGACATCTTCATTGGAAGAATTGCAAAGGGATCGAGGTTTGGTAATAGGTTTATACCCTATTTCTGGTATGATCTTTCCTTTGTGAGCCTCATTTAAGTTTTTAGTGACATTATGTTAAGTATCCTGATATATATCCTCAAAGTCCTTTTAAGGATATTTGATTAGGGTGGTTGAAACTAGTATTGGTTTGGAACTTTGATCGTTTATCAAAACTTGGTTTTGAAAAGATAGACTGTTTTTCACTTTCTAAAGAAATTTTTACAAAGTTGAAGGAACGTTTGGAAGTTCTATCTAATAAAAGGCTTTTGCAGTATGTTGTTGAGCATACTGATCAGGATATTTTATAAGATAACGATACAGAATCTTTACAAAGATAAGAATCACACTAAGTAATGCAAGGTGACAGAAAATAAGTCAAAAGATAGTTATATTATTAACAAGTCAAAAGTTGTGCTTTTGGTTTCACCTTAAAATAAGGCCCATCCGCCAAAAGCACAATTAAGTTTTACCATACTTGTGTAACGGTTGCAGGATCTATCTCAAAACAGGACCCGTCCACCCACAACCGTTACTACGTTCAAAACAAGTTATACTAATCGATGACCAAGGGCTTCATCCTAAAACCTAGGACCCATCCACCTTTGGTCATCGTATTGTTCTAATGCAGGAAATATAAAATTGTTCGAAGACAGGAAAAGTAAATTGTTTGAACAACCATAACCACGAAATTTAAAAATAGGCTCCGGCCTTGGCACGTATATCCATCATTGCCCATTTCGCCGCCTAAGAAGTGGCGCCTTCTTGATCAGCAACCTCCTTGTCAGCATTCGCCCCAGTATCAGCCTCAGGATTCTTCTCGGCATCATTGTCAGCATTGGCCACCTTCTCTGTCGCCTTCAAAGGCTCTTCACCAGCATGCTTTGCAGAATGAGCAACGGGATGACCTCCAAGATCCTTTAGTTTCGCCTCCCAAGTCTTTACGTTCCAGGAGGAGCATTCAAAACCCAAGTCCATGGCCTCATAAGCCATCTTTATCCTGGCTTGGAGAAGGGAGACGACCACAGATGCTTTGAGGCTGTCCCGATATGAGCTCATATTCTGCTGATATTGAAGAAGGGCGGCATCTAGCTTGGCTTGAGCGTCCTCATTAGCTTTGTGCAGGGCAGCTTGATGTTCCTGGGTCATTGCCTTGTATTTGTCTTCATAGTGCTGGGATTTGGCGGCCGCAATAGTTCCTTGGTCAGCTATGGTTGCTTGAGCTTTCTCCAGCTGGATCTGCAACATCTTGTTAAGCCCACAAGCATCTTCGTATAAGTGCATAAGACGATCCAGACCCTATCAATAGAGGCACAAGTATTAATAAGCAGGATAAGGACTAACATACTTGTGCAAGATATCGAAAAGAAAATTCTACCTGTTTGAGGAATGAAGTGGCTTCATTGAACCCATGATTCTCAAGAGAGAATGTTTCAGAAACAGCTGGGGAGTCAGTCTCCTTTCTCTTCCGAGAGCTGGATGCCCGGGTCCTGGATGCCGGAGGACCTTTGGGAGCAGAAACAGTTTTCGAGGAGGTAGGCTTTGGTGTAGCAGACGACTTTGGCTTGGATTCTTGTTTGGTGGGTTCAAGGCTGGAGTAGCAATCCAACTCATCAAGTTCGAAGCCTTCAAGGTTGACGACTGGTACTACACAAGGGAAGATATTCTTAAACTCATCATATTTTTGAAAAATAATTAATATATGAGAATGTGCTTACCAGACATTTCTGAGCTTGATTTTTGATGAGAATCTGTAAGAGACAGGGAAAAAGTTCTTTCACTAGCAGGAAGACGGTAGATTTCCTTGATCTTGGATTCGGATTCTGCGCTGGGAGGCACTAAATCTCTGAAATTTGCTGCATAAAAACATCATAATATAAGTCCGGGATACAGTTTGAAGATATAATTGGGGATATTCCTAAAACCCTAAATCCTACCCTTGGTTAACCATTTAACCGGTAGATCGAAACCCTTATCAATAGAGTCTCTTTTTACGAAAAAGAATTTTCGTCGCCATCGATCCTCGTTCTTGGTGGCTTTAAGGACCAAAGGGTTCTTGATGGAAAACAGAAGAAAACGGTGATTGCCATGGGATCTCAACCGGTATGCTACAGGAAGGTCCTCAACAAGTAGGTTAGGAAAATGACGAGATTTGATTTGATCCAACACTATCAAGACTCGCCAGACCATGGGCATAACTTGGGCATAGCTAAGGCCGGTGAGGTCGAAAAAGCTAGAGATAAAGGGTGGAAATGGGTACCGGAGTCCAAGAGAGAAAGGATAAGCGAAAAAACAAACCCACTCGTCGGATGACGCGTCCGATCGGGCTTCCTGGTCAAAGGGGCGAAAGACCGTTCAGGTGGGAAAGGCACCGGAATCTTTAAGAGCAGCGATGTCAGCATTGTTGAAGCAGCAAATCTCCTTTGCTGGATCGGTGATGAAGTTTTGACTTATAAGGGTTGAGGCTGGTCGGTCTGATCGGGATTTCGTTCGTGGTGCCATGGAGAGTATTGAGCAAATTAAGAAAAATTCAAGAAAGGAGAATAGAAAAGAAGATACCTGATGTTTGCTTGCAGATAAGGATAACCGTGATAAGGAGCCCCTCGGTTAATATAGGATGAATATAGGGGGGTAAAGAGTAAATAATGCCTTGGAAGTTGCACCGCTGTCATTTCAAGGGTCTAGTCGTATTAATTACCTTAAGTCATGAGGTGAAACTTTTGAAATATATCCGTTGGATTGGTATCCCAACCGATATATTTGGGGACAATTGTTAGGGGTCATTTTCTTAACATACGTATCCTGATCAATATCCTGCCTTAGTTTGTTTATCTGTGACCAGGATGCTGGAAGAGGGTATTGCTAACATCTTGGGCGATATCCTGAGCCTTATTGAATTAACCACGTGCAGGTTAAAGACTTAGACTTGCTAACGGTCAAGAGGACTTCTTCTCCTCAAGACTCGGACGAATTTGTTGAGGGAGAGACGTTGAGCCCGAAAGACCAGGTCTACAACGTTCGAAGAAGGAATATTCGGTGTATCCCGCAAGTTTAGGGTAGTTTGTTATTTTATCTTTACTATAAATAGATGTGGGCGGATCAGCTTAGAACACACAACTTTTTCACTAACACTCTCGTACACTTTCACTTTCTAGCTCATCGCAAACACTACATTTGTAAACAAGTTTCATTGTAACACTTAGTCGATCCGTACCACATCCTGCACTGTATCCTGATTTGTGAAGCAATTGAAGAACTAGGCAGCTGCGATTGTCAGCTCCCGAGGTTTTATGCCGACGATCTAGATTGATCAAGGGCTTTCCTCGTACATCTCGTGTCGTTTACTTTACTTTCGCTCATTGTTTGATCATAGATACAGTTCTATATCCTGAGCCGTATCCTGAAACTGTTTTTACAATTAACTTGATTAACATATTTTCGATACTCATTTCTAGCACACTACCTCACTTAACTAATTTGATCACTTAATTACTTCGGTAATTTTTGACCAAAACAATATGTATGTATATATATGTATATATGTATGTATATATATGTATGTATGTATACATGTATGTATATATATATACATACATCTATACATACATATATACATATATCTATATATATACATACATATATATAGAGTGGGGATCCTGCGGAAAGTGTGTTTTTCCTAGAAAGTCTAAGAAGCGATATGGGTCATCCAATGGGTGTGTTTAATGGTTGAGATCATCTTGGTGGCATTTTGATAATATGTGTGTCTTAAAAATAGGATTATTTAACTAATCAGTGGTAGATATGAGATTTAGCTTGTTTTAAATATGGAAATAACTGTCATTCCATAAACCACCATACATTTCTTGCGATTTTCTCTCTCTCTTTCTCTCTCTCTCTTTCTCTCTCTCCCTTTCTCTCGTCTCTGTCTCTTCCTTCTATCCTTCATGAAGAAACACAACATCAACAAAACACATCGTGACAAATGTCACACATCGTAATAGCATGAATGGTAAAACACAGCGTCAAGAAATCCTCCAGCATGAATGCTAAAACACAACTGTATCAAACTGCTTACTGTTAAATCAACATGTCAAGAAATCCTCAAGCATTACCAACACGAATGGTAAAACACAGCATCAAGAAATCCTCCAGCATTACTAGGATGAATGCTAAAACACAACGGTATCAAACTGCTTGCTGTTAAAACACAATGTCAAGAAATCCTCCAGCATTACCAGCATGGATGGTAAAACACAGCGTCAAGAAATCCTAAAGAATTACAAACATGAATGCTAAAACACAACTGTATCAAACTGCATACTGTTAAAACACAATGTCAAGAAATCCTCCAGCATTACCAGCATGGATGGTAAAACACAGCGTCAAGAAATCCTCCAGCGTTACAAACATGAATGCTAAAACACAACTGTATTAATCTGCTTGCTGTTAAAACACAATGTCAAGAAATCCTCCAGAATTACCAACATGGATGGTAAAACACAGCGTCAACAAATCCTCCAGCATTACCAACATGAATGCTAAAACACAACTGTATTAATCTACTTGCTGTTAAAACGCAATGTCAAGAAATCCTCCAGCATTACCAGCATGAATGGTAAAACACAGCGTCAAGAAATCCTCCAGCATTACAAACATGAATGCTAAAACACAACTGTATTAATAAGAAAACGGAGATGATATGAACAGTATTTGAATCGGATGACGGAGAACAGGTGCCGGAACTTGTCAGACGTGATTGTCGGAGGCGATTATCGAATTGAAGTTGATGGTGATGGTTATGGGTGGTGACTGAAAGATGGAGGTTAATTAATGATGAACGAGACGCGTTTCGGATCGAGTTCAGATGGTGATGATGAACTCGGAGATGGTGGATATGGAGAAGTGTTTGATGATGACGAAGACGAAGAAGGAGAAGATTGCGACATTCAGAAAATCTTGGAGAAACAGTTTCCATAATTTTAGGCATTGTTAGTTAATGAGAGATAAAATTCCAAAAATAAAATAAAATGTCAAATTACACAAGTGCCCTTTTAGTTAAAATCCCTCCATGCCACGTGTCACATTCTTATTGCTTCCTAGACTTTCTAGGAAAAACCCACTTTCTACCCAACTCCTCCTATATATATATATATATATATATATATATATATATACATACATATAAATACATATATATATGTACGTATATATATATATATATGTACGCATATATATATATATATATATAGGGGACCGCTAAAATGAAAACCACCTCTAATTGTAAGAACCGTGAGAACTACACCGTACGGGGCGAGGTGGACCAAATTTTTTTTTCATAAACGTAGATGCGTGTATTATAAACACATTTGTAAAAAAATTCAAAAAAAAATGTCGTGTGTGTAGTTTTGAGCACCACAAGTTTGCGTTTATGGGTACCGTAAATTTGGTTTAAAATTTACGGTACCCGTAAACACAAACAAAACTACACACACGACAATTTTTTTTTATTTTTTTTTACAAATGTGTTTATAATACACGCATCTACGTTTATGAAAAAAATTTTGGTCCAACTCGCCCCGTACGGTGTAGTTCCCATGGTTCTTACAACTGGAGGTGGTTTTCATTTTAGCGGACCCCTATATATATATATATATATATATATATATATATATATATATATATATATATAGGGGAATGCTAAAACGAAAACACACTTGAGTTGTGTAAACTCAAGAAACTTTTGTAAAAACCTCATGTAACATTTTTATTTTTTTTCTAAAAAAATAGGAAATTTAATATACATATATTTGAACATTTTTATAAAAGAAAAACAAAAAAACACCTACTAGTTTTTTTTTAAATGTTAAAAATTTCATGTTACATAATATATATCTCCAAAAAAATGTAACATACAAATTTTGAACATTTAAAAAAAAACTATTAGGCGTTTTTTTCAGTTTTTTCCATAAAAATGTTCAAGTACATTTATGTTACATTCCCTGTTTTTTTAGAAAGAATAAATTTGTTACATAGGTTTTTTTTTCCTTCGAAAAGTAGCGATTTTTATATAAAAATATTAAAAAAAAAATTGTGTGATTTTTAGCTATTTTAGGTTGTGTTCACATTGGTTCTCGCGGTTCTCACAATAAGGGTGGTTCTCGCATGATCTCCTCCCTATATATATATATATATATATATATATATATGGGACCGCTAAAATAAGAACCACCTCCAGTTGTAAGAACCATGAGAACTTTTTGATCCAAATTTTTTTTTTCATAAACGTAGATACTTGTATTATAAACACATTTGTAAAAAAAAATTAAAAAAAAAATGTCGTGTGTGTAGTTTTGAACACCACAAGTTTGTTTTTACGGGTGCCGTAAATTTTAAATAAAATTTACGTGTCCCGTAAACGTAAACTTTGGGTGCTCAAAACTACACACCCGACATTTTTTTTTGAATTTTTTTTTACAAATGTGTTTATAATGCATGCATCTACGTTTATGAAAAAAAAATTTGGTCCACCTCGCCCCGTACGGTGTAGTTCTCACGGTTCTTACAACTGGAGGTGGTTCTCATTTTAGCGGTCCCCTTATATATATATATATATATATATATATATATATATATATATAGGCAGGTTAACGTACAATGGCTCTTATCGTACAAAATATACGCGATCATCCCGGCCGTACGATCTTGTGCGAATTCACTCTTGAACATGCGATTTTGCTGAAAAAACCAACATGAGAAATTGCTTTATATACCAACATGCAATTTCATCATATTTAGCAACATGTGAAATTGCTACAAAAAAACCAACATGCGATTTCATCAAAAATACCAACATGCAATTTCCAACATGTTTTTTTATAACATGCGATTTCACAATATAGTATGAGCGTACGATAAGCCCTATTGTACGTTACACTTCTTTTATATATATATATATATATATATATATATATATATGTATATAATTAGCGATAGTAAGGATACTAATAGTTGATTAAATAATAGGTTCAGGAAGTTTTCTTATAGAATGTAAGAGTGTTTGGGATTGTTTATTTAGTTTTATAGACCTTGTACAAGACAGAATTTACGTATGAAGTAGGGATGAGCTCGGTACCGAACCGGTACCGGAACCGAAAGTACCAGTACGAAAATCCTCAAAAGTGGGTACCGGTACCGAATATACCCGGTACGGTACGGTAGGGTTCGGTACCGGTACGGTACCGGTATTTGAGGGTAAAAATCGGTAAATACCGGTACCGTACCGGACCGGTACCAAACCGGTACCGAAAATGTCAAAAGTCGGTACAGAATCGGTACCGAAAAGGTACCCGGTTCTGTAAATTCGGTACCGGTACCGGTTCGGTACCGGTACCGGGTCCATTTTGCTCATCCCTAGTATGAAGTATATGCGAGAAGGAGAGGAGTGACAAGTGTTATTGGCAGCAATGGTAATTTAGTCTTTTCTCTCTTCCCCTAATTTTCAAATAGCTATAACCTTTTCATATGTTAAAATCTTTTTTTAAATTACACCGTATCAATGAGCATTTCATTCTCTTTAATTGCCATCGATTTCTTAAAAAAATTACAGGATTTTGAATACCAATTAGTCCATTACATGATTTTGAATACCCAACAAATGACTACGTGATTTTGAATATTCATTATGTGATTGCACATTTAGCATAAACCATTACGTGATTACACATTCAACATAAATCATTACGTGATACATATTTAATATAAATTCATTACGTGATTACACATTCAATATGATTTGTTATAACTGATGTTACTATAATTATGCTTATTACGTGATTACACATTCAATGATAAGAACTTGATTGTTTATGCTTTATTACGTGATTAAATCTCTAATATACAATATTATGTGCTTATTATAGGTTGATTTGGCTAATGTTTTGTTTATAATTTATCCTTAATACGTTATTAGACCTGAAATATTAGGTATTCCATATGAAATACTATTTATTACATGTTTTGTTTTTACGTAATTACGTAATCACTCAGTGTGGTTGATGTGCTTTAGGAAAACCTAATTAAAACTGACCCTAAACTAGTCACTCTTAGTTTTAAATTTATAAACTAAACTCTCTAAGAACCTAGACTACGTAACCGATAAGTGTACCGGTCAATGTAGTAAAGCTTAAGTAAGTCCGATTATCAAACCCACGAGACTCTACTAATTATGTTTGCTAGACTCGATTAACTAAATACTAGACTGACTCGACTTATAGTTTTGTTGATTTGGGGGGTTTCTAACAAACTACTAGAATTAACTAAAACTGACGAAGACATGAACTAAGACTGAGATATGATCAGATGATGGGAAACACACTACCTAGGTTAGACTCCTACACATGTTTGACATGTTCTATCGGTTATGGTACTATTGTGGAAACCAGGATCTTGAAATACTAAACTTAAAGGATAACCTAACGGACCCTCTACCCTTCTCGAGGAGAAACCTATGGAAACCTGAAAGCTGTTAAACTACTAGTTTAGAGGATTCCCTCTAGACAATCTACCTCACAGCTCGAAACTCATAGGTAACTATGGATTCCTAATTAGATTTGATAAGAAAATAGTGAAAGGGAAACTAAGGGAATCTTCTTACAAAGTATCTAACTCTAGCAATCTAACACTAAAGACAGACCGGTAACCTCTCACCTCACAGCTATTGAGTTTGGTAGAATACCTAATCCTATTTAAAGACTCAATCACAGTTTCTACGGAAATCATGCACAATTAAACGTAAACTAATCGATAACACACAGTCCCCGACCTAACTTGCATTTATACATAGAAGATATCCACTAAAACGCAAGTGAAACATGTGGTAAGGTTCAAACAAGATTAAATACGCATAAACATCTAATCATTAAAACCAAAGTTGTTTACTTTTATATTAAATCCACAATCTAGTCTAAAAACCGAAAGAAACATGTGTCAAACAAGTATGTTCATCTAAAACCTAGGTAGCGACAAAGTTTAACCAAGAATCATAGTAAAAAGTAATAGACAAGATTGAGATAAATAGCAAAACATGTTCATGAGTTTGAAAACACAAAGTAATCGAAAGCCAAGAAACTAACTATTTTGCCAACCCAGACTTGTATCTTGAACCGTATCACTTTCTTCTAAAAATGTTCCTTTGTGATTAGCCCTCTGTTCCGTATCCGTGCTCCTCTGTTTCGTATATGGCAGCAGCCTCCACAATGATATTTTTTATATTTTTGATGTATCGCCGCAATTTCTAATTGTTATGCTATATGGAGATATATTCGAGTTCGTATATGATGCCTTGTAAGAGTAGGTTGTCCCTTAATATCGAAGGGTTCTTTTATTATTTATACTAGGTTATTCACCCGGTGTGTTACACGGGTTGAGTAAAAAAGAAAAGATCAATAAAAGTCGTATTAATAATATATTAATATCGCGTGTCATTCTCTCTATTATGAATAACATTATTAATATTATTGGCTATAATAATAATAATAATAATAATAATAATAATAATAATAATAATAATAATAATAATAATAATAATAATAATAATAATAATAATATAGTTTAATAATATCTAATATATATTTGTTTAATACTTTAATATCTATTATATTTTTATAATATAAATATGTAGGGGACCGCTAAAATGAGAACCACCTCGAGTTGTAAGAACCGTGAGAACTACACCGTACGGGGCGAGGTGGGCCAATTTTTTTTTCAAAAACGTAGTTGCGTGTATTATAAACACATTTGTAAAAAAAATTCAAAAAAAATGTCGTGTGTGTAGTTTTGAGCACCACAAGTTTGTGTTTACGGGTACCGTAAATCTAACCGGAAAATTTACGGTACCCGTAAATACAAACTTGTGGTGCTCAAAACTACACACACGACATTTTTTTTTTGAATTCTTTTTTTACAAATATGTTTATAATACACGCATCTACGTTTGTGAAAAAAAAATTTGGTCCACCTCGCCCCGGATCAAAAAGTTCTCACGGTTCTTACAACTCGAGGTGGTTCTTATTTTAGCGCAATTCTAAATATGTATATATATATATATATAGGGGACCGCAAAAATATAAACCACCTCTAGTTGTAAGAACCGTGAAAACCAGGGGCGGACCTAGCATATAAGAAGGGGCAACCTCCGCTACGGCTTGGCGTTCCGACGGTAGTGTAAAATTAGTGTAAATTTTGGAAAAAATTTGACGTTTTTACGATTTCGTTACGGCTTTTTTATAAAACGTTACGGCTTGGCGGATTTTCTAGATCCGCCACTGGTGAAAACTACACCGTACGGGGCGAGGTGGACCAAATTTTTTTTCATAAGCGTAGATGCGTGTATTATAAACACATTTGTAAAAAAAACTCAAAAAAAAATGTCGTGTGTGTAGCTTTGAGCACCACAAGTTTGCGTTTACGGGTACCGTAAATTTTGTTTACAAATGTGTTTATAATACACGCATCTACGTTTATGAAAAAAAAAATTTGGTCCACCTCGCCCCGTACGATGTAGTTCTCACGGTTCTTACAACTGGAGGTGATTTTCATTTTAGCGGCCCCCTATATATATATAGGGGAAGGATCCACTAAAAAGTAGATTTTGCCTAAGTAGCCTAAGAAGGATTGTGATGATGACATGTGACACTCCTAATAAGTAGGAATGAATGACATTTTGGTTCTTATAAAATACGAGTGAAAATGACATGTGACACCCGTTTTGTTTAAGATTCATTCTCAAATGATATATTTTTTTAAAAACTAATTATATTTTATTTATCAGATGATATATTTTTTATATAACTAATTCTATTTTCTTTTTCAAATGATATATTTTTTAGATAACTAATTCTATTTTCTTTATCAAATGATATGTTTAATATTTTATACATTTATCCATTAGGAATAGTCCAATGGTTTTGGTGAGTTAGATAAGGTGTATGATAGATAGTGGTCATGGGTTTAATCCCCATGGTATGCAAGTTTAGCCATTAAAAATATAATCACATTTAATATTAATGACATATCATCTTAAATATTATTCAAGTATAATATTATGTATTTTTTTTTCTCGGTGTTACAACTATACCATCCTGAAAGAAATTTCATTCTCGAAATTACTAAATAAAAATTAACTTACATGGCATGTGAATAACGAAGACACAAAACCTAAGTTAATAGAGACCGATATATAGTTCAAAATACCATACGTCTATAATAGATAAATATGAACAATATTCATAGTAATAACCTAACCACGTATCTACCCATTATCTTCATATTTTGTTTTATAAAAAATTTCTCATCATCAGAAGAAATTATCAAATATTTTTAATAATAATAAGAAGAAATAACTTATCAAATTTCTCATCATCATAAGAAATTATCAAATATAATCGTAATGTAATTATCAAAATATATTTTAATATGATAACATTTTAATACATTTTAAAGTTTTATGAATATACGTTTTCACTTTAATTATATATTTTGTTACAATATCTCTAATTTCTAATTTTTTTGTTTAATTATGAAAATATATTATTTAAATTACGTACTTATCTGTTATGTATAGTAAATTGAATGTTAATCTATAATAATAATAATAATAATAATAATAATAAAATTAAAAGAGAGACTGCAATGTGTCATTATTTGGAGTCTTTTATTAGTATTAGATTAGATTCTCCCCTTAGTTTAAAAATAAAGTGTTTGTATATGAACAAAACACTACGTCCTCAATTCAGCCGATTGAGGCTTATCTTTCTTTTCCTTTGCGTCCAAGTTCCTCTTATTTGATTGCAACCCTAATTAATTGTTGTCATCCAAGTCTTTTAATGGTATATCTAAACAATTTGAATTGCTTGTTTACTCCTTGGCTGGTGACATCAAAGAAAACAAATATCAATTTTGTTAATTCATGAACATATATTAATTTAATCTATATCTATATCTATCTATCTATATATATATATATAATAAACAAAACCATTGGGGGACACTTGTCACCCATTGGCTTTAGCCAAATAAGCAGCCATGTCATCACACATGTGGCATATCTCTGGTTTGAGGATTGGCATAGCTTCTTTTGTACGATTCATACTCTCTCTCTCTCTCTCTCTCTCAATCTCTCAATCATCGTTCCTTCCCTCAATCAAAACCCTAATCGCCGAATCGCCTCCTCATTCTAACACTCTAACCGTAACTATTACCCCCTCTCTCTGAAGATCATCGACGACATCCATATCTCGCATTGCTCTCTCCTCAGATCTTCCAGGTATGTTTCTCTAAATCTTTTATTTGAACTATGAATCGTTACCTGCTTTGAATCCTAATCCCTAACCATCAACTATCGGCGTTTCTCTCTTCGAAATCCAATCTTGCTTCATCGTCACCCGATTTGATAGTTTCGGAAGGATAAAACGTTGGGAGCACTCCAATTTACAGTAAGATTAATCCGATTAGATTAAATCCTGTTGGTTAGCATGATCGATTAATGTATTTGATTTAGTTTTCTCTGATTTACCTTTGTTTTGGTACTGATTTTGGATATATATTCGGCTTCATCCGATTTTCATTAATGGTTGAATGTTGTTTAGGGTTTATAATCAACGATTAGAGTACTTAAAAATAGTAGTAGAAGGGATAGTGCTTTCGTCCGAAAGGTAAACGAGTTTTTAATAGATTATCCGTTGATTTATTCAAGGTTATAATTAACGATAGTTGCATTTTTGGTTGTTCTGATTTGTTATTTTTCAATTTTGATTTCTGTTTTTAATTTGTTGTTCATGATGCAGGTTGTTTTTGCATGTCAGTCTTTTATTTAATCCCCATCTTTGTTCTTTATCCACCCGAGGTATGCATTTTCATAACCATTTAATTATGTGTTTCATATGATGTATGCAAAGTATTGTTTTTATGTCTGTGTGTTGTGCAGTGTGTGTCTTGTGTGCTGAATGGAACTAAAAAAGTAGGTTTGTGCCTTCTAATTCATCTTTGATTTTATAATTCTATAAATTGTTTCACAACTAAAAAAGTGGGTGGAATCCGAGTCGATCGTTTCACAACTACTATGGCGTCTTCTAGGGTTTCATCAAAAGTCCAAATCAAATAAATCCGTTAGCTCCATCACTAAAGGTAAACTCTCCAGCCTCATTTGACTATGTTCTTTTAAGTATTGTAGAATGACCATGTTTCGCTCCTTCAAATTAAGCACTTCGGTCAGATCTGCAACGACGAGCTTTTCTCCATCTCTAATTTCTCAACAAACGAAGATGTAGCGAAGTTTCTTCAGAGATGATTCTAGCTGGAAGCCGAGTCGATCGGAGACAATGGATGTTCTCGGGTTTCTGAAGGTTTTATGATCTCTGTTGTGTGTACTGCTGGTAATCATTTGCCTAAACTTGACGCCATTGTTGAGGTTGTGTGTATTTTTTTTTGGGTCATTGGATTTTTGGATTAGGGAAAGGGATAATAGTTAAATTTTTAATCTTGATGATGAGATGTTGAAGAAAAATCTTATTTTGGATTTTTTTTTATTATTTCTTTTATTCATGGGATTTTTGGATTGGGGAAAGGGGTAATAGTTAAAGTTGCATTCTTGATGATGATTTGTTGAGTTAATTGTTTAAAGAAAAATCTTATTTTGGATTTTTTTTTTCTTTTTTTGGCAGAGATTAGGTGGATTGTCTTATTTTGCTGGAGCAGAGAAGAAATATGAGAAGGTTTTGGTGCCTGATCTGGGTTCTTTAACCAATATTTATGACAGGTTTGTTTTTAATCTGTCCCCAATTTGATGTTTTCTGATGTGATTGTGTTGGGCTTCAATCTTGATGAAAATATTATGGGTTTTGATGACGGTTTTTGTGTTTGTTATTAGGGCTAGAGAATTGTTTTATTATTTGAAAGGTGGGCATGTTGATTATCGAGAAGAACATAGCAAGGCTTCTGGGCATGCCCAATTTGGAAGGGTATATGAACAAGGTTAGCTAAAATAGTGATCTTTAGCATTTGTTTTTAAATAATTCTAATGTAACAATTGAAACGGAACATTGTGCTATAGGGTCAAGAATTGAATGTGGAATTTCTATTTGATGTTTATTAGGTCATTACCCACAATGGGATGAAGATCATCCAATTCACTTTGTTGGGCATTCGGCCGATGCTCGGGTGATTCGGGTTCTGCAACAGATGTTGGCTGACAAGGTTCGTTTTTTTTTGTTTCGGATTGACAGCGTTTACATTTTTTGGGCTTTTTAGGTGTAGAAAATGCATATGTTTGAGGTCCCCTTTAAAACATGGATATGGTGTAAATTTTCATGCATTTAGGGGATATGAAAACACTTCTGAAAACTGGGTATTAAGTGTAACGCCTTTGTCTGGTGCATTCAACGGGAGAAATCTGCAGCTTCAAGCATCATCATCTGATGCTACAAAGGCATGGCTTTTTCTTTCATTAACACTTTAAAAAAAACATGTTGCATAGTGTGATTCTTGCATTGCATCTAAGTTGCTTAATTTGATCATGTTTAGTTTAAAGATTCATACAAATTATGATATCAAAACAATCTTTTCTAGGCTGTATTTTGTCTGTTTCTCTTTGAATTTTTGAGTGATTTTTTTTAAAGTGGAATATATTATTGTTTCACTTTATGGCTTCTTCCATGAATGGTACAAAAAGTGTCTTTTCCAAACAATAATACTCTGTAAGTTACCTATTTTGGCCATGTTGCACTTAGTTTTCCATTCTTTATGGGTTTTTCAAGATAAGATTCAATAATACAGATATGGCTTTTGAGGATCTATGATGGTTGATCTGTGCCTAATGCTAAATGGTTTGTGTTCATGGGATGCGGACAAAGGGAGATGAAGTAGCCATTACCAGGTGTGTGATAGATTGTTTTCTCATTTTTTTTTTATGATGCTCCATTAGTATTTGCTGATGATATTATCTTCTACATGTATAGACTAATAAATCAACAAATTTTTTAGTTATTATTTTTACATTTTCAACTCATATGTATGTTTTCATACCCATAACATCACCATAGCTTTATATTTCAAAAAAATAAAAATAAAATACAGATAAACAGTAAATGCTAAACCATTGGTTTGGTTTACGCTGTAGGATTGGTTTTAAAAACCACACCTGAGGCCCGAGGCACTCACACGTTGAATGCTGCTATTATAAGTTGAAGCAAACTGAAGTGGGGTCTCTTGTGTTTTTTTTTCTATTATGCATATATACTACTTGAGACTTAAGGCCTTGAAGACTTAGGTTGCTCATAAATTCTAATGCATATGTATGTGTAGGTACATGGAAGAGATTGGTCATACCCCTTAATAAATAGTCTGGCATCACATAATGTGTAGTTTATGAGTTCCGGGTATGTCTGCAAAATAATTGTATAGTGTGTATTAGATAATATGATGTTACTGGTTCTCCTGGTATATGTTTTATGTTTAAAACTCCACATGAATCATTAATTTATAAGTCTCTCAATGTATGTGTTTTGGCAATTGACCAAATGGACCTCAAATGCGAAGGATCCATGTGGAGCCAAAAAATGTATGGGAACGAGACGTACAGGACAGGATCGAAAAATAGATGGGTTGAAACCCTAAAAGTCAGATCGAAACCTGACAGAAAAAGAATCCGGCTGGCTTAAAGGGGTATAGGGCGGATGCGCTTTGATACCTAGCTACTACAAGATCATGGGGAAAGCTGGAATGTTTGGTTAAATAATCTACCATGTCTAATTCTTTCAAAAACAAGTAGAGGTAATTAATGATTTTAAGCATTATTAATTTTATTGATCTGATTTGTTTTATTTTTCCTGATATGACTACCTAATGAGTGTCTATTGTAATGTAAGAATTATTCAGCAGGTAAATATGGGGGATTTATGTAACCAAATAGCGTTTTCAAAAAGGAGATGTATTATCCTCAATCCTTTTGTTGTCTATATCAATAAGCGATGGCAGTTTTGGCCCGTTTACTAATAAAAATGGTTGATTTGGGTTGTGTATCTCAAACGGGTCAAATAAAATGTCACTCAAAATGTCCTTTTCTTATGCACACAACCTTATCATATATTCAAATAAATTATTTATGTAATAAGGTAGGTAACATTTTAATTGTTTATATAATGAAATTCAAATGGGAAAAACGTTGTGTGGATCAACCCAGGCACTTTCAACTGGTTATCCAACCCGCTTGACCCACCCTGACATTAAAGGGACTTTGTATTTCCTTTGTGTAGAAAGATTGGACATGGAACTCCATCTTCTTCCCCCTCAATAATATTTCAATTTTTGTGTTTTGTTTGATTGAAAACATGTCATCACATATTAAAGTACTTTGGTCTTAAACAAATGTTGAACGAGGGGTTTGGCGATATGGGGGTAAGAAACTCATATAGAGGGCTATATAAGGCGAAGACCAAGGATAAATCTGGTTTTAAATTTCAAAGTAAATAATATGGGTTTGGTTGAAGCCCGCGTATTACGCGGGCATTAACCTAGTTATATATAATGTATATAAATTGTTACTTTTAACTTCGCGAGATTTTTATCGAATTCAATACTTAATTTTTTTAATTATTATTTAAACTTCATAATATCTAACTTCTTTTGATATAAAATCATTTTTATGACATATTTAGAGAATAATAAATATCCCAACACTTAATCTTTTTTCGTCCATGAAAAAGACTTATTGTGCAAAGTGTGTATGTTCGGACACAACCGACCCACACTAGGCCGCCCCAGACCCAACATGTGAGAGGTAAATCAGCCTAACTCAGCGGAAATGCGATTGGCGCTTAGGATCGGAATCGAACCCGCGACCTTGAGCTTATTGTGCAAATCTCACGTCCCCTTAACAAACTGAGCTACACGGCACGGGCATGAAAAATACTTATGCAATTGAGGGAAAAGATCAAATAGGAAGTTTAGTTTGGGTAGGAAGTGTAGGAAGCAATAACAAAAAACATAAGGAGGGACATTTTAGTCAATCTCTTTTCATCTATTCTGTTGATGCATATTTGTGTGGATGCGGCTCGGTTCGGTTCGGCATGGCTCACTTCGGCTCGGTTCGAGACCGAAGTTGACAACGTTCCTCCGTCGTACGACCCGGCAATTCGCGATGCGAGAACTAAGCAAGACAAAATAACATCATCATGACATCATGATGATGCAATTTAAAGTCTATATTTCACCAAGGTTGGCCACAAAGAACTCATGCCCATTCTTCGTTGTCATGCCTATTTTTCGTGGGATCTTACTGGTCCTTCGTGGCCCTGTAAGTTCTTCGTGGTGTTAACTGGGTCTTGGCCTATAAATATCCACACAAGTTAACCAGGTTCTGTAAGAGTGTATAGAGAGATAAGCAGTTTGTTCAAGAGTGTATGTACTGGGTCTCTCTACAAATCAATATAGTGAATCTTTGAAGTTATATCTTTTGTTATATTGGTTGTGCTCTTGCTTTGGTTTGCATATACACTTGGATTCCGCACTCGTGTGTGTGTTAAACAACAAGGAAGTAGGTTTATCTTGATCCTCCGAGAGGGACGTACATATTCTATTTATCTTTATCTGCATCTTTAAAACCCACCATTTTCAAAACCCATCATCTTCAACATTTCCTTCAACTTCTCTCTAGAATTACTACATCATAGTGCGATTTTCTTCATCAATGAATGGTTTAAACACTCAATCAAGGTGTTCTTCAATTTCTTTGAAGAAACCTAATTAATTTTATGCAATTTCTCATTTTTTCAATTTAACATAATGCGATGGAACATGAGAAATTGATTGAAGCAGATACTTCTCTTCTCAAATTCTCAAACATTTTCTAGAAAAAGTGAAGATATCTGTGATTCTAACCTTCTCTTGATGTATTCTTGCGTTTGGGTAACATTGTTGGTTCCAATTTTATTAAGAAATTAGTGGTATAAAGTTGCACACCAGTTGTTTGTTTGACAAAATGTCTCAAAGAAAATTACAAAACAGTTTTCAGTTTAAACTTTCAATTAGAATTGTGTTTTACAAAACAATGAAAAAACAACGTTTTTCCATTGCATTTTACAAAAGAATGAAAAACACTTTTTTTGTGTGTTGTTTGTCCATTGCGTTTTACAAAATAATGAAAAAACACAGTTTTTTGTCAATTGCATTTTACAAAATAATGAAAAAACACATTTTTGTGTGCTTTTTAGTCTATTGCGTTTTAGAAAAAAAAAAACTCTTCTTTGTGTTTTTAGCCAATTGCGTTTTAGAATAAACACTTTCTTTTGTGTTTTTAGTTCATTGCGTTTTAGAAAAAAAAAAAACACTTTCTTTTTGTTTTTGTCAATTGCGTTTTAGGAAAAACACATTATATGTGTTTTTGGGTCAAATGCAACACATTTTGAAGTGTTTTTAATCCATTGCGTTTTAGATAATACAAATTTTTATGTGTCTTTAGTCCATTGTGTTTTAGAAAAAAAAAACACTTTCTTTTGTTTTTTGTCTATTGCGTTTTAGGAAAACACATTTTCATGTGTTTTTTTGGTCCAATGCGTTTTAGAAAAACACATTTTGAAGTGTTTTTAGTCCATTGCGTTATAGAAAAAAAAACACTTTCTTTTGTGTTTTTTTGTCTATTGCGTTTTTGGAAAAACACATTTTATGTTTTTTGTTCCATTGCGTTTTAGAAAACACATTTTGAAGTTTTTTAGTGCACTGCGTTTTAGGTACAACACATTTTTATGTGTTTTTTAGTCCATTGCGTTTTAGAAAAAAAAACATTTTCTTTTGTGGTTTTAGTCCATTGCCTTTTAGAAGGAACACTTGTTTTGTGTTTTTATTCCATTGCGTTTTAGAAAAAAATCATTCTTTGTGTTTTTTGTCCATTGCGTTTTACACATTTGGGTTATCGAAAACTTTTTTTTTCAAAAGTATAACAATAGTGTGCTCGTTTTAAATATAAAAAAACGCTCGTTTTTATGGTGCATTTTTTACAAAAAAAAACATAATGTCGTATGAAAAAGTTATTAACGTTTTAAAAACGGGGGAGGGGGAATCGAAGGAAGGAGAAACTATTGACTTGGATGGACTAGAATACCCTTAGAATAACCCACTCGCCTCTTTTTTTGTTCAATCTCACACATTTAATCTTAGCCCTTGATTATTTAATAGATGGTCAAGATTACTTTCTATCATTCCTACATAAAACATACTTCCTATTATATCCTAACCCATGCTATTGAATCATAATCAGGTTTACATTTGGTTTCAAAAACTAAGTTACTTAATTTTAATATCTACTAATGTGTTAACCGCGATTGCAAGTATACTATTCACTAAAACCCAACACCAGTTTCCATGCCCTTATCATCTAAATTTAATTCAAGTGCGATCAATCAACTCAGTGTCTCACACTTTGGAAGCCACAGTTCTAGACATAATTATACATAACCCAGAGGTTGTCCGAACCGGAGTCACCATCCCCGGTAACGACAACATGAGCTTCGGTAGTTTTATCATTTTTTCCTAACTTAACCTAAAGGGATTCTCAATCAGAGTCACCATCCCCAAATGAGATTCAATAGGCCTCATTATTTTATCTAGCTCATTTATTTCAATTTTAACACATTTTTCCTTTGATAAAATTTTTTAACAGTTTTAACTTATAACGACATTTCTTATACTATTATTGTCGGTTTCGCTTTCCCTATTTCTCCTAGATGAGTACCCACAAGGTATCCTAACAATATTAAGTATTTTTGCTCAAAGGTTACCTATCAACCAGCTTGGCCTACTCACATAATCAAACTAGACACGTTTTCAATTTATTTATCATCTCATACTATTATTATTTGAGAACCATACAAAACCCAACCATACTATGATCTTTCATATTTAAATTGCAAACATCAAAATCAAAGACATTTTCAATTTTTTTTCATTTTTTTTTTGTATTTTTCAAATTTTTTTTCTGACTCAAACGACTCAACTAACAGACTAAGCGATAGTTTTCCATTCTCATACTTAAACTCTACAAACACTCAATGTAGGAATAGAAACCAACTCAAAAGACAAAAATAAATAAAATAAAAAAACAAGGGCAAATTGGAAAGAACTTAGCTAGTTAAAATAACGCATAAGATCTAAAACTATCTAATCCAATCCAGCTTGATCATATAACATTTCATTCGTGATCGGCTCTGACATCTGACGGGTATACCCGAGAAATGCTTTGACTTCTGATGAACAACTCCGAAATCACCCGAATGGTAATTGAGTACGAGTGGTACGATTCAACCCTGCATAATCACTAACAAACAAAACCCAAGCAGTACCGACTCTAGAAAAAAATGAATAAAAAACACTAACTTAGACGCATGGCACAAAAAATACGACTCAAAATGCAGGAAAATACGCACCGTAATGAAAGTAGGCGCGAAAAACTGACCAAACAGGTCAAACAGTCAACTTGGCAGGTCAAACACCCCGTTGTGCGACACGATAGGTGTCTTCACTATCCTCGTGTGACGCGAGGACCCTTTGTGGACTCTGGGTCACCTTCTTTTGAACCTCTGGAGCTTCACCTAAACCGGGTCACTTCCATTTGAACTGAGGACTTTCGCTTGACCTGGGGTCTCGTGCTACGATGCAGCTCGCCACACCCTCTCGCGCGATGCGAAAGGGCAAAATTCACAAAAAGTAAAAGTTTTCACTAACTTTGGGGTTTCATGCCTTAGTCATTTTTTCTACTTTTCACCCAAACTCGTCCCAAAGCTCATTTAAACCAAGCTTTTCATAGGGAATCTTTCAAAACTTAATTTCTTCACGTTTCCAACCCCATGACGGATACAATCTCATGCAAAAAACTAAAAAACACAACATACAAACAAAAAAAATCTACGAAACAAGACCGGAAACGACCTTAAAACCTAAAATACAACTATTATACAAAAACAACGAAACCTCTCCCCACTTGAACTTAATCATGAGGTTTCTCTTTGACTTGGACCCTATCTAACCCGTTCAATTCCACCCGGTTCTCATGAATGGTTAAAATTTTTATAGTTGAATTGTAAAATAATTTACAAAATTGAAACGGGCCAGACCACCAAAACTTAAACTAACCTGGCATTAACCTGATGCGTGGCATATATCGAGAAGATTGATCTTGCTTCAAAGGCTCCTTTCTCTCCTCCTTCTACCAACTTTCGACCCGCAACCAATCCCGGTTCCCAAGTGCTCTTTTTTTCGCCTTCTCTCGTGGTCTTGATTTTTGAGTTGTACAATACTTCCCGAGCCAGTTGTGGTGTTCTTCCTCTTTCACCAATTCCACATCTAAAGCTTCCATCGGGTGACCCCCACACTTAGTTTCTTCGTGTGGTGTAGAGTCTATCACTTCGATTGGTTCACCATATAGTAGGGCTTCTAACATTGCTATATCTCCATAATGATATATTTTATATTTTTGATGTATCGTCGCAACTTCTAATTGTTATGACATATGGCGGTATATTCTAGTTCGTATATGATAACAGTAGCTTGTCCCCTAATATCTAATAGTTATTTTATTATTTATACTAGGTTTGAACCCCGTGTATTACACGGGTTGACTAAATATAATTTTATATACTAAATAATAAAACAATATATCATTAAAAATCTCGTTTATTACACAAGTTGAATAAAATATAATGTCATACGTTAACACATACAGTCGTCAAGATTTATTTTTAAAAATGAATGTTGATGTATTATTTACTTATTATAACATTTTAATTTGTTTTTTTTAATTTTATTATTAGGTTAAAAACACATGTATTACATGGGATTGAATCACGTTTTTATGATACATTCAAAAATTATGAGATACAATGATTTTAGTTAGTTTTATGAAGCTTCATGATTATTTGTTATTTTATTTATAAAACACTCGTCTCAAATTTATATTTAAGAAAAATGGGCTAGGTTTGTGCATTCTAACCAGAATCTTGTAAGGGGACGATTGTACTTACCTCAAAACTTGATTCCCATTCTGTTCTTGTAATTTGATTTTGATTAGTGTCAGTCGAATTCCACCCTAGAACAGTTTCTCGCATTCTAGCTAAAGAAAAAGCCTGCTCCAAATTTAAGCCCTTGTCAAGATTGTGATAACCCATAAGAACATCTTCAATTTATGGTTTAAGGCCGAAAATGAAGATATATGTTGCATAATCTTCAGAAATTTCTTCAAAAACTTTGACCCTATTAAGCAAGAATCTGAATACATCATAATATTCATCAACGGTAGCCTCTTGTCTCACCGACATGAACTCGTCCATGGTAATCTGCAAGTTTTGTAGATGCTGTTGTGAATCTGTTGTTGCCCTAGTTCTTGAACTGTTGATGTTGATTGTTGTTGTTACTATTGCTGCCCTAACCCCATGACGGATACAATCTCCTGCAAAAAACTAAAAAACACAACATACAAACAAAAAAAATCTACGAAACAAGACCGAAAACGACCATAAAACCTAAAATACAACTATTATACAAAAACAACGAAACCTGTCCCCACTTGAACTTAATCATGAGGTTTCTCTTTGACTTGGACCCTATCTAACCCGTTCAATTCCACCCGGTTCTCATGAATGGTTAAAATTTTTACAGTTGAATTGTAAAATGATTTACAAAATTGAAACGGTCCAGACCACCAAAACTTAAACTGACCTGGCATTAACCTGATGCGTGGCATATATCGAGAAGACTGATCTTGCTTCAAAGGCTCCTTTCTCTCCTCCTTGTACCAACTTTCGACCCGCAACCAATCCCAGTTCCCAAGTGCTCTTTTCTTCGCCTTCTCTCGTGGTCTTGATTTTTGAGTTGTACAATACTTCCACGGGCCGGTTGTGGTGTTCTTCCTCTTTCACTACTTCCACATCTAAAGCTTCCATCGGGTGACCCCCACACTTAGTTTCTTCGTGTGGTGTAGAGTCTATCACTTCGATTGGTTCACCATATAGTAGGTCTTCTAACATTGCTATATCTCCATAATGATATATTTTATATTTTTGATGTATCGTCGCAACTTCTAATTGTTATGATATATGGCGATATATTCCAGTTCGTCCCCTAATATCTAATAATTCTTTTATTATTTATACTAGGTTTGAACCCCGTGTATTACACGGGTTGACTAAATGTAATTTTATATACTAAATAATAAAACAATATATCTTTAAAAACATCGTTTATTACACAAGTTGAATAAAATATAATGTCATACGTTAACACATACAGTCGTCAAGATTTATTTTTAAAAATGAATGTTGATGTACTATTTACTTATTATAACATTTTAATTTGTTTTTTTCTAATTTTATGATTATGTTAAAAACACATGTATTACATGGGATTGAATCATGTTTTTATGATACATTCAAAAATTATGAGATACAACGATTTTAGTTAGTTTTATGAAGCTTCATGATTATTTGTTATTTTATTTATAAAACACTCGTCTCAAATTTATATTCAACAAAAATGGGCTAGGTTTGTGCATTCTAACATGTACAAACATAAAATGCACGAAATAATTTCACATATAACATATTTCATAAACGATGGCATTAGATAAAAAGTTACCTGTCTATTTTTTTCATTCAATAAGCATACTATATGTTTAAAGACATATAGTTGAATTAACATTCATCAATAATAGAAAAGGTTAATATACGGTTGAGAAAAAAATAAATATGTTTTAAAATTAACTTAACATGATTTATAAATGTCATATCAAAGTTCATTTTTAAAGAAATGTCTTGACGACTCAATGTGTTAACAGATAACATAAATTTATTTAACCCGTATAATACATGGTTTTATCAATACGCATCTTTTTTTAAAGCATAAATTCTTTTTTATAACCTAGTAAATATTTAAAGAAATATAGGGGAAGAGTTCGGTGACTTCAAGAGAAAAAGGAGGATAAAATATCTATGTTTTAGGATGGTTTTTCTAAATTAGTCTAGAAGATATAATAAAAGATATGTCTATTAGTTTAAAAAAAAAATTGTAAAAATATATATTGTGTAGAATGAGAAGGGGAAGTTACGGATCCATGGGTGGAGGATTTTAATTGTTAGTCTTCTAAATTAGTCTAGGAGGTATTCTAGAACATCTTACAACACAAAGTCGGTGGAGACTTTGTGTTTTAAGTCCTCAACATTTACAAAATGTACCCATTTAGTCCTTTTGTGTTTTAAGTCATGACCATTTACAAAAAATACACATTTAGTCCTTGAAGATTTATGTTTTTTCAATTTTCATATATTATAATTTTAACTCTATTACTTTTACTTTCTAATCTCTTATACTTTGAATTTTTTCACTTTACACTTTCAAACTAAGTAAGTTACACATTCACTTCTAACTTTTGGTAATTGACAACTTTGATCCGCTAACTTTTTCTACTTAATAATTTGACGTCTCATCTTATTTGAATTGCTTTTACGACTTTAGGCCATAACGTCACACATTATTATACTATTTTTTATCTATGTATAACCATGCTAATTTCTAAATTACTTTTACGACTTTACACGATTGTCTAAAATATTGTTACAACTTTACACCGCAATGATCGAGCCATACTATATATATATAATGGCGTTAATGTCACGAAGGTACCGTGTGTAACAAAGTAAAAAAGTGTAATGTCACGTGCTTGCATCAAACGTTATTGTCATCATTGCACGTTGTAACCACAAATGCTTATATAGGTTACACTGAGTTTGATCGGATACATCAAACACGTGTTTTATATGGTCAACGCATCACATAATGTGTCGTCCGCTATAAACAACTAAGGTGCCGCCGGCGTAGTGTGTTGTGTATAGCAGTTTTAACGTACCTGTCATTTTAAATTCACGTTTTGACATAAACTTTTCTCTCAGGTGAGTCAGCTAAAAAATAAAACGTTTTACACTTATTTTATGTACGTTCGTAAACTGTATTCGAAAGCGAGTTGGGTCAAATATAATACGTTTTCATTCGATGGCGACGTACTTTTTTTCAAGAAAGAGTCGGGTTAAATATAAAGTATAACTACGAGTGACTTTAACTTTTGACGCCGCCGCAACGCGCGGCGGGTCAAAATCCTAGTCTATCTTAAAAGACAAAGTCGGTGGGGTTTCCACCGGCTTTCTCTCCCCCACCCCTACACTTTCATAATTTTCAAATTTAGTCCCTCAACTTTGGGAGTTTCTTTTTAAAACCTTAGCTTTGTTAAATCTTATTTTCACTCACTCTTAGCCCTTAAGTTTAGGAGATTTAATTTTCAACCCCTTGCCATTTTTATGAACTTTGAAAAATATAACTTTGACCCCCTCGAGAATATATATAATCTGATTTTTTTTATAATAAATTTGTTCGTTAACTTATAAAACTTTAATTTGTTGTGTGCTTTTTTATATACGTGTTGGTATAAATTCGAGTTGATCTACGTTTCGATGTAATTTTATTTGAAAATGTGTCGGGTCAAATATAATATGGTTTTATGCTTACTTTTTCTGTACGTTTCGACATAAAGTTTGTTTTCATTTGTAATACTTTTTCAAGTTTACTTTTTATGTACGTTTCAGCGTAAATTTTGTTTGAAAACAAGTGCCGTCAAAATTCGAGCTGGTCTATGTTTTAACGTAAAGGGTCATAATAAGTCATACATAATCATGCCGCATAGTCGTCGGTACAATATTCGAGTTTGTTTTGGTATACTTTTTTGTATAAATTTGAGTCTGTCTACGTTTTGAAGTGAATTTGGTGTACACTTTCATGCTTTATTTTCTACATTTCCTACATATGAATTGAGTTGCATATAATAGATTTGACTTGACGATATAAATTTGAGTTAGTCCGGTCGCATATAACAACGCTATCATTGTACAGTAAAAGATTTACTTTACGTTTCGATCTAATCGTAATGATATATAGGTTACACTGAGTTCAATTGAATACGTTGAAATGAATGTTTTTATATGGTTAACGCATCACATAACGCTAGGACTAATCTGTTCGACGTTTACGATGTACCCGCGCCGCAACGCGTTCGGGTCTTATTACTAGTATATAATAAAAAGATGTCTATTAGTTTTCAAAAAGTCGACGGATCCATGGGTGGATAGGATGACGAGATTTTAATTGTTATAGTCCATAATTCTATGAGTGACTAATTTTATTATTAAGGATATATCATATATATTATGGTTTATGAAAATTATTAATATATAATTATTAGAAATATTATAAATATATTTTAGGCGGAAAAATCTCATAGAGATTACTCCATAGAATACCACGTGTCCATTATATGGTTTTTTTTATTATATAGTATAGATTCTCCCCTTATTTTAAAAATAAAGTGTCTGTATATGAATAAAACACTAAGTCCTCAATTCAGCCACCCTCAATAAATTGAGGCTCATCTTTCTTTTTCTTTGCATCCAATTTCCTCTTAGACCGTGAGTAGTGGTGAGGTACGTCATTTGGTCTTTCTAGACACGTGGTGTCCATGTCAGCAAAGTCTAAAAATTGGATAAAATGTAGTAGAGAAGCAAGTGAAATTAATAGGTTTGGAATTAAAAAAATAAAAATAAAAAAATTGATTGGTCAACACAATGTCTAACCAATCAAAATATCTTCTTCTCTCACTTCGCATGGTTTTATTTGATGGCAACCCTAATTAATTGTTGTCTTTTAATGGTATATCTAAATAATTTGAATTTTGGCTGGTGACATCAAAGAAAACAAATATCAATTTTGTTATTTCATGAACATATTAATTTAATTATATTGTAATGTATATAAATTGTTACTTTTAACTTCACGAGATTTAAACTTCATAGTATCCGGCTTCTTTTGATATAAAACCATTTTTATGACATATTTGCTTAATAACTATAAATTCTAAAAGAAAACAATTACGAGTAGAGCTCAATATCTAAGATAATACAAATCAAACGTGTAGGAAATATATATAATTTAGAGAATATTAGTGGTTTTAGATAAAATACTATAATGAAATCCGACACATCACGACTTTACTTTTTAGGCTATATGAGACAATTATTGTGTAAATATACCATTATAAATAAAATTTTCTTAATTTGTAATACATATATTTTTTTATAGAATAAATATCGATTGAACAACATCTTTAGCGGTTTTGGTATTCATTTTATGGTTTTTAGTTTTAATATGAATCGATTTTGGTATTTTTTGACATTTTTCACTACCGGTACCAAAGTGGTATCATAACTCGCCGTAACTTTGTAACTCGCAACTTTATAGTTGTAACTATTATAAAAATATTTTATGTTTTTCGCATATACCGAATTCCTGCCACATTACACGAGAGAGTTTCAATGGTTTCTATTATATGTTTAGTATCCAAATTAAAAAATAATAATAACAAATGAATATCTATACAACGTATAGTATGTAAAAGAATACCAAAACAAGTTTGAACTATGCGCAAAGATGATAAGATTTGAACTCATCGTTCTTAGTTTGTTACTTGTGGAATTAAACGAAGATTTATCTTCTACCTCATGCTTGACTAATGGACTAAATATTACATATAATACTTATACATATATATACTATTCGAACCCTCGATGGTGGACTTGTGTTCATTCGTCAAGATATTAGAATAACATCATCTAAGACATAAGACTTGTTACGATTCTAATGAGTATATTACTCATGAAAACATTAACCCTTGAGGTTTCATAGTGTCAAGAATAAGTACTTGGTGTTAAAGGATGATTACTTTCGAATACCTATATTCTTGTGTTTTAACTTCCTAAATCCCTAAACTAACATATTCAACCTTAAAACCTCATCAACTTCGTCACATTGGATAATCGGAAAGCCTATGCAAATTTTGTGAGTATACCCGCAACCCCCTTTTTATGTTTACCACTTTTTGGGGTGTAACATGTTACCTTATTAAAACCACACTTAAACTTATTCTTTATGCAATGCACGAAAACAATCCTTATACATGAATACTATGTTATGATACTTGATGCTTACGTGGACCATACTTATGTGATATGTTTTAGTCATAGCTTCCACGAGCCTCCATTTGACATGTATAGCGCTATAGGAGTAACGCACCGCTCCCTTAACCTTGTGGTCATGTCGAATTAACTAAACTTTCTTGCGTAAATAGAGGATTGGCTAGAAATATTGCATGCCATGTTAGGTTGATCTTGTATAAACTAAGTTGCCATGTGGATTCGTTTTAAACTTTTATACTTATACATATTCCTAAACTTGTATACTCGCCTTTGCTTTTGCATTGAATTGTATTTTAAACATGTTACAGGTTGAGGAATGATGATGCTATGAAAACGGACTAGCAAAGATGCCTAGATACTCACTTAGACGTCTTAGGTCAAATTCGTTGTATGAATTTCATGTTCGTTGTTGTATTGTTTTCTTGTATTTTTAATGTATTGTAACATTTATTTATGAATGAAATCAATTTATCTTTAATTCTATTGTCACAATTAGCGTTATGTGTGATGAACAATCTTTCTTTGTCTCACTCCGATGTTTCCGCCATCGGTTGGGGTGTGACAGATTGGTATCATAGCCATAACTATAGGGAATTAGGAAAAAAATTTGCCATGCTTTTTACCTAGTCTATAGTTCTAGAGCTTTACTCTTATGTTTCGCTTGAACCACTTGCATGATACTTTATTTGCCCCTTATTTATTTTCTTTTGACATTTTCAACATATATGTCACTTTGTGTTAATACTTGGTTTATTATTTGTTAATACTTGTCGTATTGTCCTATTCTTTATGTGCTATTCTTGAAATGTCTTTTGCGTGTTATTTTCTAGAGATGCTTTATGTGCTTATACTTGTTATTATTATTTGGAACATACATCCTTTAACTCGTTTATACTAAAATCGAAACAATTCTTAATACATAAACGAGACGACTTTACCAAAATAGGCGTGAAACCCACAATTTGGTGAACGACCCTCAATCCATCTATTCTTTTTATACGAAATTCGCCACCAAGTTAGGAGTGAAATCCTCACCTTGATGTATAATTTCCATTTCGAATTCTAGTGGACCCTCGTCTAAGTGTTGAAATTTAAAATTTTGACCCGGCGAGTACCAACCACACTTAGGATACGAAATCGTCAAGTTAGGGGTGAAACCCGCACCTTGTCGACTAGTTCCACTCCTTGATTTTCTCATAAATCCAGCCAAGTCTCGGAATTTCGATTGATTTGGGACATGTAGTAACCGGAAGGGTAAATACCGTTAACCGACTTGTCGGTGAGAGTATTTCACCTATTAGGCCAAAGCATTCTCCTCAAATTCGAAAGACTTTTCGACCACTTTGGTTAGTCAACGTTCCGTTTTGGAACCATCCAAGTTTTAATCGAACTTACGTTTTAATGATTTCGATCTTTTATGATACAATTCTCTCTTTTCAATTTCGAACTATTTTTGAAATTTCAATTTTACACATGCATTATACTAATACTTTTCATATGATTATACAATGTAACTTTATTTATATTCCTTGTAACAAAAATGGAGGCATATCATCAAGATAGGAGTGATTTCCTTACCTTGACGACTAACTCCGTTTTTTTTTCATCTTACAACGACCTCACCAACGAGTTAGGGGTGATTCCCTCACTTAGGTGATCGTTACCAAAGCCTTCCTTCAAAGAGACTTTATTATACAAACACGATCCAATTTTATACCTAAGTCGTTATCATTTGTCAAAAATCCCTACTTATGCAAATTTAGAAGTTTATTGTTTTACCAAACGTATTTCTTACCTTACAATCTATTTTTACATAACTCGCATACGCGAAATTCATAGTCGTACCGTAACACATTTTATTACCCAAATTTCAAAACCTTACGAAATGCTACCTATCAATTTAATCGGTCCAATGAATCTCTTGCCCATGAACTTTATATTCGACTTAAACACTAAAACACACGCACGTTATATCACCATACAAAAGACGTTCGTTCTCGATCGGAATTCAAGCCAACTTTCTCATATACTTAGAAGATCTTTTAGATATTATAAAATCGTTTTACCAAAGACTCTTTTCAACATCAACGAATCAATTGTTAAAACTCTTTTCAATAATCACTAAGTCCATTTTGCTAAACTCCTTCTCTAAGGATCAAGGTTTTCATAGGAACCTCCAAAATTCGAAATGTCTTGTTTTGATACAAATGAAACAAACCCATTATATTCGAAAACTTTTTTTTCTTTTACACCGCTTAATTCGTCATTTAAATTCAAAACCAGTGGGCAAGAAGACTTCATGGGGGCCGACAACCTTCAACATACGTAAATTCTTTAAAAACAAAAGTAGCATTACCATTTATTACGAAACACGTTACGCATAACCAATGATTACTTTATATTGTCGTACACTTACAAACTATATTCTACCTTCCAAATCAAACTCGATTTATTTTTTTCCTTTTTTGATTCAATAAACTCAACATCTCGCTTAAACAACTATACATGAATATCATCACGCACGTGTTAGTCAATACCTCGCGACACTTTCGTTTACATCATCTTACATACTCAAATTTCTCAAACGTTTTATGTGCCTAAATTCGTTATGTTTCAACACATACTATATACGCAAATTTTATTATTCGTACCTACACTCATACTCATATCATGACAATACATTTTATGCTTATACTTATACTTATGCTACTCTTACGTTTTATGTTTATACTCATACTTACGTGCATATTCATACTTAAATTTATACTTATGCTCATACTTTCATTCATACTCATGATTCATACATTCGTACCGTACGCGAGCATAATCCGAGGGATTCGCTTACGTAGTTCCCATACATACTTAAGCATGGACTTGCTTATATACTACATTCTTATACATACACGTTCTTATATTTTAAATTATGTATACCCTGATTCATACACAATTAGTATAAGCTATGCGGATCATGCGACGATCAAAATAATCGCGGGTGCACACGGGATTATAGTGATAGGCATATGAGAACCCTAGAGTGTACTACTGTGTATGGTAAGACACGGAACGTAACATGACACCGAATACGAAACGGACGTGATGTGGTCAAAACATGGTGGATACGCCGCTGGTACTTCCTATATATAAATGTTTTCACCATGTTACCAAACTTTCGTAAAACGTGCCAAGAGAAATTCAGTGTTTTGCAGACCTTCGGACCTAATACAAACTTTAAACAACTCACAAACGCATTATATCCGATTATCCATGACGAGACTTCATTCTTAGCACGCTACTTTCGTCTATCCAATACATATGTCATTCTTATACTTGCATTCGTTTATTAAGAGTCAATCGTTCAATTCCATATACGCAACTATACGTTTCCAATTATGTTTGGTACCTCAAATCATTTTAGACAAACGAACTCCTTTGCAAACCTATCTTGTCATTCTTCAAAATTTCATACTTTTTACGTTTCAAAAATTTCGAGTCTCAATTCTTAATAATCACCCTTTTGCCAAAACTCTTTCAAGTCTTCCTCTTGAATAAATTTCGGGACGAAATTTCCTAAAGGAGGGGAGACTGTAACGCCTTGCTTTTTCGTACTTCCCATAAATAGAAAGTCTCGTTTGTATTTCTATTTTTGGAAGTCTTGTTCCTTTTGTATATCGTATTTCGTTTCAAGCCATTGTAAATCCGAGACTTTGATCGTAATGAAATGAATCTTTCATAAGAAATACTATTTTTTATACATGCTTATACGTGTTGCAATACTCGGGTTGTACGTTACCAATCTCAAATGTATACGCGCGATCGATACTCGATATACTGGTACTCATAACTTATACATACTTGTTAACTATTAAATATGTGGTTAAATTCTAGTAATATAATAATAATAATAATAATAATAATAATAATAATAATAATAATAATAATAATAAATCTAACAATGTAACATTAGTATGTTACATATTAACAACGTTAGTTGCATGCTTTCATAATTAGTTCCATGTGAACTACTAACCTATCATATTATAATGTAAAATACGTAATTTGTGTGTTAATCAAATAACAAAAAAAAATATATGTAATGGCTGTAAATAGCCATTTGCGATCGAACAGCCTCATTGGGGGCATTTACTTGTTTTACTAATATTAAAACCACCTAAAAGACTTATGTAATAATTGAATTAAATGGGTAGTATATAAACATAACATATTATGCACTAACCTAAGATTTTCACACACAAAAAAAGGGGAAAAGTTGTTGGCTGTTGACAACCTTCTGGCCGCAGGTACCAAGACAGCATTTAACTCTTTTTTAATGTTAAACACCCAACTAATTTAATTAAATACCAACCAACCCAACCCTAATCCATCCCTTATATAACCTAAGCCATCTCCAAGCCATTTTCACTTTTCTAAACATTCTAATCTCTCCCAATCATCCAAAATCGCAGCTGAAATCACAAGTTCGAGCAGATTGTTCAGCCTTCACTAAAGTGAGCATAAGTCACTCAATACTTGTCCGATTTAGTCCATTCTTTTTCCTATGTGCTTGGATTGACCTTAGCTTCGATTCCATGGGTTTTTCACAGTAAATAAGTCCCTGGAACTCCGGAAAAAAGGCTCCAAAGTTCACTGTTTATTTCTGATTTCATCTAATCTTTACTAAACTTGTTCAACTTGAGTCTAACTCATCTCAAACCTATGTCCTTATGCTTATAACCACTTCTATGGTTAGTTAGGCTTAAAAAAAAGGTTGAGACATTCATAATCAGAGGTTAAAACCTCACATATATATTCTGTTTTGTTTAGGGTTTTTGACCCACAAGTGATGTTCAAGCTTCAAGCTTGACGAAGGTGTGATTGTGGACTAACTTGGGTTGTCCAACATAAAATCCCTACATTACTTGATGATTTTTCATAGTGTAGTTGTTTATATTCTTGTATTATTCATAGTTCATGACCCTCCTTGTATGTTTTTACATCAAGTCTAGTGGTGAACCATAAGAGGTACCTAAATGGAAGACTATTCTTCCTACCTCCTACATGAATTCTATGACACAATAGAGGTACCTAAACGAAGATTTATCTTCTACCTTATGCTTGACTAATGGACTAAATATTACATATAATACTTATACATATATATACTATTCGAACCCTCGATGGTGGACTTATGTTCATTCGTCAAGATATTAGAATACCATCATCTAAGACATAAGACTTGTTACGATTCTAATGAGTATATTACTCATGAAAACATTAACCCTTGAGGTTTCATAGTGTCAAGAACAAGTACTTGGTGTTAAAGGATGATTACTTTCGAATACCTATATTCTTGTGTTTTAACTTCCTAAATCCCTAAACGAACATATTCAACCTTCTAACCTCATCAACTTCGTCACATTGGATAATCGGAAAGCATATGAAAATTTTGTGAGTATACTCGCAACCCCCTTTTTATGTTTACCACTTTTTGGGGTGTAACATGTTACCTTATTAAAACCACACTTAAACTTATTCTTTATGCAATGCACGAAAACAATCCTTATACATGAATACTATGTTATGATACTTGATGCTTACGTGGACCATACTTATGTGATATGTTTTAGTCATAGCTTTCACGAGCCTCCATTTGACATGTATAGCGCTATAGGAGTAACGCACCGCCCCCCCTTAAACTTGTGGTCATGTCGAATTAGCTAAACTTTCTTGCGTAAACAGAGGATTGGCTAGAAATATTGCATGCCATGTTAGGTTGATCTTGTATAAACTAAGTTGCCATGTGGATTCGTTTTAAACTTTTATACTTATGCATATTCCTAAACTTGTATACTCGCCTTTGCTTTTGCATTGAATTGTATTTTAAACATGTTACAGGTTGAGGATTGATGATGCTATGAAAACGGACTAGCAAAGATGCCTAGATACTCACTTAGACGTCTTAGGTCAAATACGTTGTATGAATTTCATATTCGTTGTTGTATTGTTTTCTTGTATTTTTAATGTATTGTAACATTTATTTATGAATGAAATCAATTTATCTTTAATTCTATTGTCACAATTAGCGTTATGTGTGATGAGCAATCTTTCTTCGTCTCACTCCGATGTTTCCGCCATCGGTTGGGGTGTGACACAAACAAACAAAAATTGAGACCAAAACACATTGTTCCATTGATATTTGAAATTGTTCTACATTGTATAGTGTTTAGAGAGCACAAATGTCACATGAACCGATCATCTCGGGACCAAAGCTCCGTCAAACTCGTCGGATCCTGGAATTATACAATGTATTAGTTTTAACTGACTTCGCTTCTAGATCCGGGAAGTTGCAGGGATGAATTTATGGACGGGATCTGGCAAACGGCGAGATCGCAAACAGGATATAAGTAGTAATTAACAGTTATAAAATCTTCTGGAAACTGTTCTGAAATGGCCGGAAAAAAAAGTCGTTGTCGCATCGGTGCAGCGCAAGCACCAGTTGGCGGTTGAGTGCAATCGTCGGGCAAGTTTTTTGGTATGTTTTCATGCTTATCGCTTTGGGTATAGTTAGAAGTTTGAAGATGTTTGTAGTGGCAGTGATCGCCGTGTATTAACGAAAATAAAAAATTTGGTTGATTTGTATATCGATTTGTTAATTTTTGTATCGATTCTTAATATGTGTGCCATAAATACAAATAAAAGGAATATCCTATTTTGTTCTAAAGTTCAAAAGAAAAACCTATTTCTTTTTCTCCACATCTTTAGTGATTGTTTACATCAACGATGTAACCCAGATTTAGTAAAAAAAATATAAACAAATTTGTAAAAATAGGTATATCAAGTGTGTAACGGATGGTTTCTTATGAACAATCCAATTTATAATCCGAGAGTGAGTTTGATGTTTAGTACCCGGATTGATGAATAAATTATCTGAATTGCAGAGAAGTTTTGACGACTGGGTTGCAAATTCGTGTGAAGATCGATGGGTGTTCCCGTTGAAGAGCAAACGTGATAAGAAACAATGGTGATTGAATTGAATATTTTGGAAGGAGATCCTTTGTTTACAATACAGTAGTATATGTATAGATAAAAGAATAACTGTCAAAACAATTATTTTGGGTGAGTTACAAGAAGATGTATTTTGTATATTTGATTTATAACACCCTCTAATTTGTTCCTTTTCTTCTATTTTATATTTTTACCTATCTTTGTGATGTTACCCAAACCCTGTAATTTGTTCCTTTTCTTTTATTTTATATATTTATCTTTAATGTTTTTCTACACTTTTATAAATTGGAAAAAAACAAATAAAAAACTTTCTGGAGTTGCTATAAAGGAAGATAGCCTATACCCATATCCATTTTTATTTATATTTTTATCGATGTAAAATACGACTTTATTTTTAGGTTTTTATGTTTTTGATCAATATTAAATACAAGTTTATTTTTAGGTTGAATCAAACAACGTTTGTGTAAGATTTAATACCGGTATGTTTGTAACTTTTGTAAACTATTTTATGTCTTGAGCGCATATACGGAGTACTCGGTGCATCATTATATTTATCTATATCATTGCAAAGTGTTTATTTCTTCTATCTACGTTTCTGCATTAACACCCTAGCGGCAATACACGAGTTCACATCTACTCGTTTTATACAAAATTTCAAAGGGAGGTGAAAAGGCTTGTTAGAGGTCTAAAAAGTATCTCCTGTTTTAAGTTATTCTTCTGTAATTGAGGGAGTTAATAATGTTGTTACGAGTAGGGGTGTTCAAAAGTATTCGTATCCGAAAATCCGATCCGAAATATCCGATATCCGAAATATCCGAAAAATCGGATATCCGAAATTCGGATATCCGAATTTTTCGGATTCGGATAGTGATTTTCAAAATTTTCGGATATTTCGGATATCCGAAATATCCGAAAATATCCGAAGTATCCGAAAATATCCGAAATATCCGAAAAATATCCGAAGTATCCGAAAATATCCGAAATATCCGAAAAATATCCGAAAATATCTGAAAAATATCCGAAATATCCGAAAAATATCTGAAATATCCGAAAACTTATATTCGGATATCCGAAACTATCCAAAATATTCGTTTCCAAATATGAATAAAATAATAAAAAAATATAAATTTAATAAAAAGTTGGATTTTCGGATATCCGATTCACTATCCGAATCCGTATCCGAAATTTCGGATATAAATCTGGTATCCGAAAATTTCGGATATCCGAAATTCGGATATCCGAATTTTCAGATATCCGGTTTTGAACACCCCTAGTTACGAGGCATAATTCTCTTTGATTGTACAAGTTCTTGATAGGTTTTTCAGTCTAATCGCTCAAAAATATAGGCATATTGTCGTGCGATAATTAAGAGAAAAAGAAGAATAATGATAATGGACATTAAGCAAAATTTATGAGAGAAAAGGAATAATATGGACAAAAAGCAAAATTTAATAGTCACTTTTTGACCATCCGTGGGGCATTATGTAATTTCCTTGAGGTTTCTTTTACATGGCTTTAAAAGAAAATGAGCAGAACATATAACCAAACCAATAACTCTTAACCAAAGTAGTGTCTCCGGAAGGAAAAATATGGCTCCATCCAACACAGATAATGATACTCCGGTGGCTATTGTCATCAACCCAGTAGCTTCCGAAACCAACCGTCCAACACTCTTTACCGCCACATGTCTAACTTTGTTCGAATACGTTGGCCATATCTTCACTTTAGCAGCAATAGCACCTCTCCGCCACATTTGGGCTCAGTTTCAGCCGCGAGTAGCCTTTGTGGAAGGACAAGTCATCATGCCCGATTCTTCACTTAACTTTATCATCAATGGGTTCCTTGCCTTTATAGGAATCACAACCCAAAGCCATAATGGATTTCCCTTCCTGACCCACCCTCACCTCGTCAGACTCTCTGTTATTAGTCTCCTCATGTATGGTTTGGCTTCCGCTGCTGAACTTCTCGCTTCAGCTCCAGCTCTTGATCCCACTTCCATCTACGCCATCATTGCTCGACGGGGAAGAATCGCTTGTTTGTGCATTTTGGTAGTGTCTATGTCGTGTTTGTTATGTTTTTGATTTATGCTGCATCATATATACATACCTGGCAGGTATTTTGGACATGGCATCAAAAGGATTTATCAGTATTTATCTTAAGTATTTGAATAAACTTGGATATGTAATATGGGTCAAAAAACAGTTAGAAAAGCACCAATAAATATGGTTGTTACTGTTGATTGTAACCGCCAAACACAACCTATAAAGAGGTATTTTATCTGACATTTATAATAAACGAGTAAACGAACACCCACGCGTTGTGGCGGGATACCGGTGGAATCCTTCGTCTAGTAACTGTCTGTTTTAACAGAATTCTCTGGAGATATTGACTGAGATCATGTTTTGGGGCTGAGATTTGTGGTTCGTTTTCGTTTGGTTCTTCGGCGCAATCAATAGTAAGAAAAAAGGGGTGGGATGAGATTTGTGATTGTTTATCAACTTGAAAAAGAAAAAAAACTCAATTGACAATGAAGGGAAAAACATAAGAATGTTTCCATGAAAGAAACACAGGTCAATAACCAAAACAAAAGAGATTCATCTCCTTGTGTCCCAAAATTTTAAATCCGTGAAAGATATTTTTTTGTGTCTATTTGTCATTTTATTTGGAGTTTTCTCACTTATATTTCTTTAAATGTGAAAACTAATAATCTTCCAAAAAATTAAATATTATTTGCATAAACCCTAAAATAGCCAAGTGAATTAGGAAAATAAACGCATTTAAATTAAAAAGTCACGTTGTTTGGAATTGTTTACTCGAAAAGTCATGGTTTCATTTTATTTGTTTCATTTGTGTGAAATTCTTGGTTACCAACTTTTTATTTAAACCATTGTGTCTGTTTGATTAAAAGTAAAGGGAAATAGATGTTGCTTTTCTGATACTAAACACATTCGAGTTGACGTCACCCCGTGCGTTGCGGCGAAATGTAAAAAAAACTAAAATAAAATAGGTATTATAATTTTACATGGTTTTGTGTAACATACAATTTAACAATTGATTATGGTTTACAAAACACTGAAAGTCCAAGTTTTTAAAGAATTTTCCCTTTTATTAGGAATATTGTAATCGTTCAACATAGAAATATAACAAAAACGAATTTTAAAACACAAACAATTGACACCTAGCTCATTTATTCCAATTTTAACACATTTTTCCTTTGATAAAAAAATTAACAGTTTTAACTTATAACGACATTTCTTATACTATTATCGTCGGTTTTGCTTTCCCTATTTCTCCTAGATGAGTACCCACAAGGTATCCTAACAATATTAAGTATTTTTGCTCAAAGGTTACCTATCAACCGGTTTGGCCTACTCACATAATCAAACTAGACACGTTTTCAATTTATTTATTATCTCATACTATTATTATTTGAGAACCATACAAAACCCAACTGTACTATCATCTTCCATATTTAAACTACAAACATCAAAATCAAAGACATTTTCAAATTTTTTCATTTTTTTTTGTATTTTTCAAATTTTTTTCTGACTCAAACGACTCAACTAACAGACTAAACAATAGTTTCCCATCCTCAAATTTAAACTCTACAAACACTCAATGTAGGAATAGAAACCGACTCAAAAGACAAAAATAAATAAGAATAAAAAACAAGGGCAAATTGGAAAGAACTTAGCTAGTTAAAATAACGCGTAAGATCCAAAACTCTCTATTCCAATCCAGCTAGATCGTATAACATTTCATTCACGATCGGCTCTGACATCTGACGGGTATACCCGAGAAATGCTTTGACTTCTGATGAACAACTCCGAAATCACCCGAATGGTAATTGAGTACGAGCGGTACGATTCAAACCTGCATAATCACTAACAAATAAAACCCAAGCAGTACCGACTCTAGAAAAACAAAACGAATAAAAAACACTAACTTAGATGCATGGTACAAAAAATACGACTCAAAATGCAGGAAAATACATAACGTAATGAAAGTAGGCGCGAAAAACTAACCAAACAGGTCAAACAGTCAACTTGGCTGGTCAGACAGCCCGTCGTGCGACGCGTTGGGTGTCTTCACTATCCTCGCTTGACGCGAGGACCCTTTGTGGACTCTGGGTCACCTTCTTTTGAACCTCTGGAGCTTTACCTAAACCGGGTCACTTCCATTTGAACTGAGGACTTTCGCTTGACCTGGGGTCTCGTGCTGCGCAACGCAGCTCGCCACACCCTCTCGCACGATGCGAGAGGGCAAAATTCACAGAAAGTTTTCCCTAACTTTGGGGTTTCATGCCTTAGTCATTTTTCCTACTTTTCACCCAAACTCGTCCTAAAGCTCATGTAAACCAAGCTTTTCATAGGGAATCTTTCAAAACTTAATTTCTTCAAGTTTCCAACCCCATGACGGATGCAATCTCCTGCAAAAGAGTAAAAAACACTACATACAAACAAAAAAAATCTACGAAAGAAGACCGAAAATGACCCTAAAACCTAAAATACAACTATTATACAAAAACAACGAAACCTCTCCCCACTTGAATTTAATCATGAGGTTTCTCTCAGACTTTGACCCTATCTAACCTGTTCAATTCCACCTGGTTCTCATGAATGGTTAAATTTTTTACAGTTGAATTGTAAAATAATTTACAAAATTGAAACGGGCCAGACCACCAAAACTTAAACTAACCTGGCATTAACCTGATGCGTGGCATATATCGAGAAGACTGATCTTGCTTCAAAGGCTCCTTTCTCTCCTCCTTATACCAGCTTTCGACCCGTAACCAATCCCGGTTCCCAAGTGCTCTTTTCTTCGCCTTCTCTCGTGGTCTTGATTTTTGAGTTGTACAATACTTCCACGGGCCAGTTGTGGTGTTCTTCCTCTTCCACCACTTCCACATCTAAAGCTTCCACTGGGTGACCCCCACACTTAGTTTCTTCATGTGGTGTGGTGTAGAGTCTATCACTTCGATTGGTTAACCATATAGTAGGGCTTCTAACATTGCTATATCTCCATAATGATATATTTTATATCTGTACTCCTCTATTTCGTATACGGCAGCAACCTCCATAATGATATATTTTATATTTTTGATGTATCGTTCCAGCTTCTAATTGTTATGATATATGGCAATATATTCCAGTTCGTATATGATAACAGTTGTTTGTCCCCTAATATCTAATAGTTCTTTTATTATTTATATTCTCCCCTTATTTTAAAAATAAAGTGTTTGTATATGAACAAAACACTACGTCCTCAATTCAGCCACCCTCAATAAATTGAGGCTCATCTTTCTTTTTCTTTGCATCCAAGTTCCTCTTAGACCGTAAGTAGTGTTTTTGCATCTTGATCCCGATCTCTTGTTAATTTTACAGTTTTGATTGGTGCTAAGATCTCCGACATTCTGCTGAGACTGTACGTGACTGCGGTGAGCGGTGTTTTGAGTCCAAATGAGAGGTATAACGGGTCAAGTAAGGTTCGATGGTTACATACATATAAACGACCTTTATGTTTTTTATGATCATGAGATGTCACGTCTAGATCTGAGTTATTGTTTGTGAGCTTGAGTTGCATACCAGTGAAAGCTAAGATAGGGATCAATGCACCATATTGTTAGAAAAAATAACCGCTGATTAGAACCACTGTCTGTTTAAGTCTGATCAAACAGTGGCAAGTTTGTTAGAAAAAATAACCACTGATCAGAACCGCAGATTAATCAAAAGTAGGAAAATAAATTGCAGAAACAGTAAACGATTGAACCGGGCTTGTGTTTAACACAATTCCCTTAAACAGATTCGTCGTCTGTTCCCAGGGTACGCCGGTTCGAAGCAGCACCGCGCACTGTCGGACTAGAGCACTTGCCTGAAAAGAACAAGAAGGTGTGTTGTAGAAACTGAGATAGAGAGAAGAGAAGTTATTTTGTATATCTCAATTGATCAGCCTAGTCTTTGATTTATAGTGCCAGAACCCATAACCGAAATCAGCAAATAAAAGACCATATAATGGTCATTAGTGTATATCGGTTATGAAACTGACTGATAATTCATGACTACAACTGTTAGGATTTGAAAATGAAATAATGATCTCATTCATTCATTTCAGTTTCAAAAAACTGAAAGTCAAGAGTGCAAAAAACCGCTCCACGCGGACCCAGGTTTTTGGAACTGCATTAGTGTCCGCAGGACGTGCGGGCATACGTGAGTTCAACTAATTCCGGTTCCATTTTTTGCACCACCCTTGCGCGCGCGTGGGTAGGACTTGTGGTAAAACATGTCATAAGACTTCAAAGGCTTGGTTAAGGATTCATCTTATAAATAGCCTATCATTATTTTTCCCACTCCGATGTGGGACAAAGTGGTTTTACCACTTGTGACTTTCCATTCACACTATAACTTCCAACAATCCCCCACATGAATGGAGGTTGATCTCAGAAACAACATAATTCCTTATTACATTTCAGCAGTTGAGTTTTGCATACGATAGGTAGGTGTTACCCTTTGAACCTTCGCTAATGAAATGCACTTAGCCCACTAGCTCTGAGTAGAACTCGATGTCTTTGAACTCGTTTGCCGTTTGTGTAGACGACAATGCACTTCACACAAGACTCTCCCTGACAAAGTCAAGTCCTCATAGTTATGTTCGTTATGGTCATGAACATGATGCCTCGTTTTGCGAGAGCCATTAGGTATTGTGCCCCAACAATACCCTTCGAAGCGACCCCACTTCTCTCTCACATAGGTGATTCACTATGTATGGTTACCTTAGTCGAATCATTAAAAGCCACAGGCTTAGCCTCACACTTGTCACTTTTAGGAATGGACTAGGAAGTTTATTAATCTTTATAATAGACTACCTTATTAAATGCGTAGGGTTATCCCCCCCACCACAGTGACCTCGTTTATTCATACAATTAGGTTTTCCTATTGAACTCAATTCTTGGGATCTCCAGTCTATTGAGTTAGGTTTCCATCATATGAACTTCATTTTTCAAGGGCTTCAGTCCCATTCCCATGGACGACTTCTGCACTAACTCTCTACTTAGGCCTTTTGTCAGCGGATCCGCAATATTATCCTTTGACCTCACGTAGTCAACAGTGATAATTCTTGTATAGATTAGTTGTCGTATCGTATTATGTCTACGTCTGATATGTCTGTTCCTACCATTATACATTGTGCTACGAGCTATGCCAAGTGCCGATTGGCTATCACAATGTATACAAATGGCCGTTGCCGGCTTAGGCCATCTTGGTATATCCTCAACAAATTGACGTAGCCATTCTGCCTCTTCACCTGCTTTATCTAAAGCGATGAACTCAGATTCCATCGTGGATCTAGCAATAACCGTTTGTTTTGATGATTTCCACGATATCACTGCACCTCCAAGTGTGAATACATACCCACTTGTTGCTCTGGAATCATTCGTGTCAGATATCCAATTTGCATCGCAGTGTCCTTCTATAACTGCTGGATATCTGTTATAATGCAACCCGTATTCCCGAGTGTATCTTAAGTAGCGAAGCAACCGAGTGATACAGTTCCAATGCATTGAACTTGGGTTGCTTGTGTATCTACTTAGCTTGCTCACAACATATGCTATGTCTGGCCTAGTACAACTCATAAGATACATCAAGCTACCAATAATTCTTGAGTATTCCAACTGGTTTACGGGTTCACCTCTATTCTTGGCTAGATGTTGACTTGTGTCAAGTGGAGTTCTAGCTTCATTAGAGTCATTTGCATTGAACTTCTCAAGAATTTTGTTCACATAGTGGGATTGACTTAAAACGAGTCCACTTTGGGTTCGCGTGATTTTGACCCCCAAAATCACATCCGCAAGACCCATGTCTTTCATGTCAAATCTTGCTTTTAGCATGTTCTTTGTAGATTTTATGATTTTGTCATCGCTTCCAGCAATGAGCATATCATCTACATATAGACACAAAATGACATATCCATCAGATGTGTCATTCACATACACACACTTGTCACATTCTTTGATTTTGAACCCAGCATCATGCATGACATGATCAAACTTTTGATGCCATTGTTTTGGAGCTTGTTTCAATCCATACAAGGATTTCACAAGTTTACACACTTTCTTTTCTTGCCCAATAGCTATGAAGCCTTCGGGTTTCTCCATGTAGATTTCTTCCTCTAAAATTTCATTCAAGAAAGCTGTTTTCACATCCATTTGGTGAACTTCCAAATTTCTAATGGCGGCAATGGCAAGTACCAACCTGATGGATGTTATTCGCGTAACTGGCGAATATGTATCAAAATAATCTAAACCTTCTCGTTGTTTATATCCTTTGATCACCAACCTTGCTTTGTACTTATCGATGGTTCCATCTGGTTTCATCTTCTTCTTGAAGATCCATCGATATCCCAGTGGTTTAGATCCTTGAGGAAGATCCACTAGTTCCCAAGTATGGTTCTGTAAGATAGAGTCTATCTCACTTTTTATTGCCTCCCTCCACTGAGGTCCTTCTGAGGAATGTACCGCTTGTTGGTACGTTTGAGGTTCATCTTCTACCATATAGGTAAGAAACTCAGGACCAAAGGATTTTTCAGTCCTTTGCCGTTTACTTTTCCTGATTTCAACTTCCTCATTCTTAGATTGTTCTCGAGGTTCATCGTTTTCAACTACACCCTCGGGAACAATTTCCTCAACCGGTCTAGAAGAACTCGGTTCACTTCTATCTAAGCATGGGAACACATGTTCAAACCACGTTGCATCCTTAGATTCGATTATGGTGCCTTTGCATATTCCAGGGTTCTTGGAATCATGCACAATAAAACGATAAGGACCATAAGGACGGGTGTATCCTATAAGTACACAATCCACCGTTTTGGGACCTATTAGTAGGCGCTTAGGTGGTGTGACCACTACCTTAGCTAGACACCCCCACACTTTCAAGGATTTATATGGTGCTTTCTTTCCCGTCCTTAATTCATAAGGCGTTATATTCTTTTTCTTATTGGGTATCATGTTCAACACATAATTTGCTAATAAGATTGCTTCCCCCCACATGTTTTAGTTTACACCAGAACTTATCATCATGGCATTCATCATTTCTTTCAAGGTACGATTTTTTCGTTCCGCTATGCCATTTGATTGAGGGGAGTAAGGAGCTGTGAGTTCGTGGATGATTCCACTTTTTGCACATATGTCAATAAAAGGTGAAACATATTCACCTCCTCGATCGCTCCTTACGATTTTGATTTTCCGATTTAGTTGATTCTCAACTTCGGCTTTGAACAAGATAAACTTGTCAACAGCCTCGTCCTTACTCTTAAGTAATACACATAGCAATACCTTGTACTATCATCAATAAACTTGATGAAGTACTTGTTCCCACCACGAGTAGGAATTGCTTTTAGATCACACACATCAGTGTGGATCATCTCGAGGGGTTCGGTGATTCGTTCAACCTTTTTGAATGACGATTTTGTTTGTTTTGCTTCTACGCAAGTTTCACATTTATTAATTGAGTCGATATCGAATGTTGGTATGCAATCAAGTTTGATTAAACGACGAATGGAATTATAATTTACGTGACCTAGTCTACCATGCCAAAGATTAGAAGACTCAATCAAGTAAGTAGAACTAGTAGCGTTTTCTTTCATTGCATTCACGACAATTACATTGAGTTTAAACATTCCATTTAGGGCATAGCCCTTACCAACATACACACCATTTTTGGTCAACACGACTCAATCACCATTTTGAACCCAAACTTGTTCAATTGCCACCCCGAAACAAGGTTCTTACGAATTTCTGGAACATACAACACATTGGACAATGTGAGTTCTTTTCCAGAAGTCATCTTCAAAACCACGTTACCCTCGCCTTTTATTTCTACCGTGGCAGAATTTCCCATGAAAACCTTTTCTCCATTAGTCACCTCCTTGAAGGTGTTGAAAAGGCTTTTGTCAAAGCACACATGTCGGGTAGCCCCCGTATCGACCCACCAATCCTTGTTATTTTTCCCAACTATATTCACTTCCGTGACCAAAATCGAGAGGTCTGTAACCATGGCAACAAGCTTATCGACTTCATCTACCATGTTCACTTGTTAAGCATTTTCCTTCTTCTTGGGAAGCTTGCATTCGCTAGCCTTGTGGCCTTGTGTTTGACAATTATAACAAGTTCCTTGGAACTTCTTTTTCCCAACTCCTCCTTTAGGACCAAGGTTGGAGCGTTTCCCATGACCTTTCTTTCCACCTTTTCCACTGTTTTTTCCCTTTGAAGATTGGCCATGTTCAACAAGATTGGCCTTCACTGTTTCAGGACCATCAATCCGTTTCAAAGCCAATTTGTTATCTTCTTCAATATGAAGACGAACAACGAGATCTTCAATGGTCATCTCCTTTCGCTTATGCTTGAGATAGTTCTTGAAATCAACCCAACTTGGTGGCAGTTTTTCAATCATTGCCGCAACTTGGAATGTCTCGCTGAGGACCATTCCTTCCGCATGAATATCATGAAGAATAACTTGCAATTCTTGGACTTGGATCATGACAGTTTTAGCATCTATCATTTTAAAGTCCAAGAACTTAGCCACCACGAATTTCTTAGTGCCCGCATCTTCTGTTTTGTATTTGCGATCCAACGACTCCCATAATTCTTTGGCAGTCTTGGCTTTGCAATACACATTATACAATGTGTCCACCAAACCAATCAAGATAAAGTTGCGGCACAGGAAATCCGAATGATTCCAAGCATGCATCGCGCTCAAAGTTTGAGCATCCATTTCCCCTTCATCAACATGGGGTTTAGGTTCAGTCATGAACCTTGCCAGATTCAGCGTGGTCAGATAAAAGAACATCTTTTGCTGCCACTGTTTAAAATTCACACCATTGAATTTCTCTGGTTTTTCAGCATGCGAAACTGCATTAGGCGGCGGTGCAATCAGACCGGTTGTGACAGCAACAGCGGAAGTCATGACAGCAGTGACGACTGTAGAAACAGCAGTGGTCACAGGGGTTTCTGTCACACCCCGACCACGTAAAACAACAAATCGTGGCGGAAACGTCTGAGAGTGTCGTAACAGAATCATTGTTTCACAACACATGGAATTTAGAATATTGTTTTATTACATAATAAGTTACATTGTCTTGGAATTTGATCAACAAACAGTACAATTGCCGTTCATGTTTTTATGATTACTAGGCCCATGTCCATCCTATGTAAAGCAATTAACAGTCGTCACGAAATAAAACCTGAAACATATGTGAAAGTAAATACGTCAGCATAAAAATGCATGTGAGTAACATAGGTTTTGTGAATTAGATTAATGGTTGTGGATCATATAAGAAAAGATTATATGTTTATAAAAGTAGCCATGAATCCTTGATAGAAGTTTGGTTTCTAGAACACTTTGCATTGATATAAAAGTTGTAGTATACATAAAAATATACCTTGGTTTTAAGAAAGTCGGATAAGTAATATATTAAAATATATTTTAGTTTCAAAACAGTTAAACAGATAGTATATCAAATATACTTTAGTTGTTAAAATAATAGTTTTCGGTAGTATATCATAAGTATACTTTGGTTTTGTAAATAACATATCAACTATGTTTTAGTAAATAACAAAATATATGTTGGATTTGTACATAGTATATCAAATTATACTTTGGTAAATAACATCATATCAAATTATGCTTTAGCAAACAGTATCACGTTGGTAGCATATCGAAATATACCATAAATCGCGATTTAGCAATACATTCAAACCTTAGTGTATCAAACTACACCTTAGAGACTATAGAAATACCACAAAGGCAATTTCTATTTGGATAAAATTCGGTTTCTGACATTCCATGCAACAAGAATGGGGTGTCTAGTCCTATAGCGCTATATCGTACTACCAATCGGCTTGATCATTGTTAATGAATGTATAAATAATAGTACAAATGAACAATTAGTTCTAACAAACCTTGGAAATCAGTCGTTTAAACCATAGATAATATTTCAATTCGTCAAAAGTTAGTACTTATGCATGTGAAATCATATAGTCGAAATCATGAAAATAATGAACATGCACATATGAATCACCCCAAAACATTTGAAAACGTAAAAGAGGGGACTATATACTCACCTTTGGGTGCGTTTTTATATGTTAACACAATCCCTCAAATTGTTTATTCGTCCTAAATTAAATAAGAACGATTTAATCATAAAAAACCCACAAAAATACATAAGTTTCTCCGATACTTAGAATTTTCACATAACTTTGAGATTTTCTCGAAAAGTTATTATTTTTGATTATATTGGTGTATTTATGTATATATGAGTTCATATACGTATTTTAAGAACTTTGCGACTTGAACGATTTTATTGGTGACCCTCATCATGTTATAAGCAATATATCTACGATTTGCGCGTCGTAATATATATACTCAAATGTAACATACTAATAATAGCGTAATACACATAATCTTGTCAAGTATTAAAATGTCATCATACACATATTATAAAACACATAACACATTGTAACACATAAAATTTACCCATGAACAACCCATTATAGTGTATGTTGAAAAACACGTATTTTAGCGATTCGGTAACGTTTTTTGGGCGCCGGAAGTCACGTATGACTAACCAAACACCAAGTAAACTTAATATAAGTTAAAATACTTATTTTTATATCAAAAATATCAGTTTACTTACTGATCTAAAACAGTTTTGTAAAATTTCTCCGAAAAGCCGATTTTTAACCGTTTTACCGCATAGTTTTGCATCAAGCGTTACCCTAACGACCCCAAATCGAAACGACTTGATATTTTAACATAACCCAAGTTATTTACTGAATAAAATAGTGGTTATACTCATGATAGTGCAGGTCTCACATAAAGCACATAAATCATGCAAATTTCACATATTTTACCACTTTTTAAGCTATATGTACAATATGCAAAGCTATCAAACCTATGTCAAAGTTTCATGCCATTATAATATACCAAATAATGTTATTTTTAGTATTTATAATCTGTTCAAAATCATTTCTGTCATATAATCATTTTTTTACCATTTCTTGAGCTTTAAATCAACATGTATTCTCATGTACAAGTGTCTAAAGCACACTATCATATCATCAACATTTCATATGAATTTAAATGCATCAAACATGTGATTTATTTATGTTTATTTTCTGATTTAGTGGAACATTTATCATATCATACACAAATCATTAAACACTTGCATTTTCACTATCATTCAAGAACATGTAACAACTTAAAAATTCACAAATATGTCTAATAAATTTTTAGCCATTTACATGTCAAAATACTAACATTATTCCAAAGTATAACTCATGATTAAATCACTTCTTTATATCTCTAACATACTTGTACATAATCTTGTTCATGCAAGCAACCATCCTAAACAAGTACTTATCAAGAAATCAAACTTCAAAGCTCATACACACATATATATATGTACGGTTATATACTCGCATATACACCACCATTTTTATTTTGTATCAAGACCCATTTCTTTTTTAGATTTCAAGTTTGTGAAAAATTCCAAGATTTAAGAGAAACTTCAAATCATGAAGAACAACCAAGAATCAAGAGTATGATTTAAACATAAACTTTATACCTTCAAGATTCAAGTAAGTTGTTGATGAGATTTTGATGATATGGAGCTTGAAATCACTTGAAAACACCTTGGAAACTCCTTTGGATCTTCACACCAACTTGAAAATAGCTTGAAATTGGGTTGGATCTTCAAGAACAAGGTTGAAGATTTGAAGATGGAAGAGAGAGGGGTGTTTACGGTTTTGGGAGGAGAGGAGAGAGGAAGAAGATTGCTTGAAGATGGTGTTGTGATCTTGGAAGGATTGTGTAGGATATATAGAGATATTGAAAGATTTATAAAAGATTTAGGGGAAAGCATGCATCAACAAGTGTCCATACAATCAAGAATCAAATCCTTGAGTGGAAGGTGGGTCCTAGTGACCGAAAATTATATGGGGGGGGGGGGGGAGGTTAAATGTAATTTCTGAATGGTAAAAATGGATAAAAATAGGTATTTAAGTGGATACCGGGTATTTTATTTAGCGTTTAAATCCCGGTTTATGGCGTTCTAAATAATTTTTATTATTCTATAAAAATAAACTCGCCAAAATATAACTGAAATATATTTCAGTTGCTGAGACTGGCTGCGTTGTCTGCGTTTCGCAGTATAAGCACTGTGTTGCGCTGTAACACGCGGTACGCGCTTAAACTTGAAAAATAGCATTTTTAAGCGTTTTAATTTATTTTTCAACACGAACATGATTAAAACTAAAATTTTAATCATAAAAGAATATTTTTAGGATTTAAATATTATCCGGCCGGTCACCAACGTTCGTTTCGCAGTTTTGTCGTAATTAGTGCTAAAGTTCGAACAAACTTGTTTTTGCCATACCGAATTCTTCGAAACTTATTTCTAAGTTATGTAAAGGGTATTTAGGGTATGTTTGGCTTATGTCACAGTTCCGGAGTGTACGTCACGTTAAACTGATTATGTTTACGTAACGGTTTATGATTTCACTTCCAGAACAGGTTTGAGAGTTCGGAATTGAACAATGATTGAAAACGTACTAATGTCACAAATAATTAAACAAGTATTGAAATTAAAACGTTATATTTCATTAAACACAAAGTTGTTCGGAACAGTACAAGGGTTAAAATACACAGATGTCACAGTCTCCCCTACTTTTGGAAATTTCGTCCCGAAATTTAATTTTAGGGGAAACTTCTGAAGGCAACTGTGATGGTTTCGCTTTCGTATGAATCCCTCGAACCCTAAGTAAAACTCTGGGCCATGTTTGGATTCTTAGCGAATTTTTCAACTGTCAAAGTGAAGTCCTTGTAGTAACAAAACATGGAGTTTCGAACTATGGACAGAAGAACGTTTCTTATGAAGACTGTCATAGGAAACTTGTGTGTGTTTGAAAACAGAGTCGGAGATTGTAAGATAAAATAACATTGGTCAAGGTCCAGGACTTCTAGTAACTTAAATAACGCTATGTTCGCAATGTAATAAGGAACACTTATATATAGGAAGTACCAGCGGCGTATCCACCATGCTCCTTTCTACATTGTTCCCGTTTCGTTATTCTCATCACTATAGGTCTTAACACATGATAAAACTAGCTGTGGTTTCCATGCACTGAATTCCATAATTATGTATGCATCCATAATTACGTAATTCCTTTCACGATCCGCACAATTCATTTCATAATGCATAGGGAAAAGTCAATCGAATAAACATGAAGTGACTTGACTAGACCACCAAAGGATCTTTTTAACTAGATCAATGAACGATCCTTTTAACTAGATCAACACATGATCTCCTTAACTAGACCGTCGTACGATCCCCTTAAATAGACCACTTAAGGGATCTTTTCAGCTATATCATCACATGATATTTCTAACCAGAATTTTGAATCAATCGTTTTAACTAGACCACTCAAGGGGTCCAATTATAGAGTAGTACTTCATAATCCAAGGGTCTTAACTATTATGTAGAAGCCCATTAAGGATTTAAAGTCGTACCTTTGGATATCCTACTATGGATCCCTCATGTGAAGATACGGAAGATTCTATGAGGATTTGGATAATGAATATTCAGATCACATAATAACACAAAACATATAAGAAAGCACATAAGCATATGATCGCATAATTGTTTAACTTGATTTTGTTAATTTGTTGTTGATTGGTGCACACGCATTTAAAGCACACCAGGAATCCAATTCGTGGATTTCATTTGGCACTTTAAACATCTTTAGGAATCTAACTATGAAGATAGGAATATCTTAATAGGAATTCGGCTTTGTTTCTTAAAAGAAACGAGTGCTTAAGATTTTCGGGGAGATCATAAGTGATCATAGAAATGAAAGAACCACACGAGGGGTTTGTTTTATAAGGAACACAGTTCCTTGGTGTCGGCATCGTAGGGTTGTATCAACCATACACACAAACGTAACAGTTTCGTAAGATAAAATTGAAACAACAAATTTTATTTATATTTAACAGTTGAACTGTTCCAAACGTCAAAGGATAAGAAACAAAGAAATACAAAAGACTAATTTTTCACTGCTGCATTGTCGTTCACGTTTGTCTCGTTTATGTTAAACACTCATCCACGCGCTGGATTTGCATTAACAAGTCTTGGGCAATTGTTTCGGTAGTGAGTAAGGTCACCGCAGTTATAACACGACCCAGGTGGGAACTGTGCTTGAGCAGTAACAGGATTTGCAGCAGCTTGGTTAGCATAACGGCAGGTATTGACACTGCACTTGCTCCAAATGATGACGGTTGCATTTGTTGCACAAAGGTGCGGTACCAACATAGTTTTTCCTTGTACGAGGTTGTGCTGGCTGATTTGTTGCAACCTGGTTGTTCTGAGCAGTTATTGCGCTGTTTTGTGAAGCCTTGCGCTTCTTCTTCTTGGATGTCTCGGCCTGTCTATCCTTTGGTTCTTCTTGTGCAGACTTATCAGATGGTTTCGGGTCGCCCTTTCGAAAAACCTTACCTTTCCTGATCTGGGAATCAGTCAGGGTAGCAGACAATTCAATGACCTGTCTGACGGTAGTAGGATTGCTACCAGTAACGATATCCTGTACTAGGTCAGGAAGACCATCAATGTACTTTTCAATCGCCTTCTCTACAGGCGTAACCATGGCAGGACATAACAGGCTCAGTTCCTCATAACGGTCAGTGTAGGCTAGATGTTCACCACTATTTTGCTTTAAATCGTCGAATTCTCTTTCCAACGCTCTTAGCTCATGATGAGGACAGAACTCCTTCATCATTAGAGCTCGAAGCTCCTCCCAAGTTTGAGCTAGTGCCACACCGGCACCCCTATCACGCATCACCCCGTTCCACCATGTAAGAGCACGCTTCTCAAACACACTGGATGCAAACTCAACCTTACGCTCATTCGGACATTGCACATGCCTGAATGTGCTCTCCAAACTTTCAAACCATTGCAGGAGCGCGGTTGCTCCTTGAGTCCCAGAAAACTTCAAAGGTTTAGCAGAGTTGAATGTCTTAAAGTTGCACGGAACAGGTGCGTTGTTGTTGTTGTTTGCTTGGTTTAACTGGGTAACTAGGTTCGGGAGTACAGCAGCGATTTGCTGAGTGATCAAGGCTGCCATTGCGGCGTCTTGAGTTTGATCACGTCGAGGAGGCATCTAAAAGAAAAGGGAACACAGGGAAATGTGTGAGATTGACATAGAACAATCAAAAGGAGTATTGAAAACGTCGACAAAACGTAGGAAGGTGGTCATTTGTTCGTTACTTAAAATAAACAAACAACACAGTGACTAATCAAAGTAAATAGGTCTACATAATGCATAATGAAGACATGCTTTAGCCTATAAGTGGACACTCACCCCAAGAGTTCCCAGGTAAGAGTGACTGGTACGATTATGTGGATTTGTATGAACACTCTAGCCTTAGACAGAAAACTCAGGGTACAGACACCCACCCTTCCGGATTGCACGTGTTTACATTATTAAGACTCAAACTTTGACGAGATTAGAAAACTTTAAAGGCGTAAAGCCTAAAAATTAATCATCTAAGGATAGATGATCGATTTTCAAATGAAATTGAGATTTGTGTACTTGTTTTGGTAATCACCTAAGGATAGGTGATAGTATTGTTTTAAGATCTAAACACAACGTAACTTGTGTTAGGGTCCTAGGAAGGTTATAGTCTAGGTCAAAATTTTACTAATAACCTAATTGTAGGACCGGTTTTGACTTCGAAACGATTGCGAAACGAACGTATGACGTGCGGAATCCGTACACGAACGTGACCTAACACACAAGACGTAATATAAACGTGATTCTATTAGAAATCTAACAAGAACAAGCACCTTGAATCACTTTCTCTCTCTAGATTCTCTCTCTAGATCTAGAGCTCTCCTAAACACAAATAAGCCAAAAGTCTCTAATCTAAACATAAAGCTCCTATTTATAGGCCTTGGCTTTTAATGAGATTTCTCATTAATTACAATATTGCCACCTTGCCTTTTGTCTAGATATTACATCATAACGACTCGTTTTCTTCTGTTTCTCGCTACGGTTCAGATTGACGAAGGCGATAGACAAATGCACTAACAGACTCCCCCTTGGATATTGCCGCAGTCAATCTCGATCATTGAGTCAAACTCGTAGCGTCTTCTCTTCTCTTTTAGTCTTCTTGAACAGAATCCCGGTGGATCTGTCTTCAGCTTCAGCTTCTTCTCCTTTTGTAGACTCTTTTCTTCATCAGGCTCCCCCTTTCGTCAAGCTTCCGTGCTTTGGGATCGACACCTTGCTTTTCGTATACAAGCTCTTTCAGGATAGTTACATGACTCCTTGAATCCACGCTTCCTTTTGCGTTGAGCTCGTCTTCAGACTCCCCCTTTGACTCGGCTGTCGGGATCGTAGTCTGGAATCACATTTGCAACACTCATACATTTATAAGTAACAACGTATTGAATATTCAATTTTCCAGAAATCGTAATCTGGCTCTATTCAACTTTCTAAATCACTTCCCCTATCAACAATCTTTACAAATTTGGCAGTGTTAAGTATCCAAAATCCCTCACAGTTAATCATCCAAGTCCAACTTAATGACCTTGGAAATATTACAAACTGTTTTTGAATTTTTGATGTTAATTCAAGTTTCAAATTAATGAACTTGTTTTATTTTCAGAAACACACTCAGCTTACTTAGATTTTGAAACTCAGCATTTCAGAATTGGTTGTCGAAAATAAAGCAGAATCAAAAATCTTTTTGTATTTTCTGAAAATATAAAACAGTAAAGAAATATGTACAAACATATTTACAGACAGTATTTTTGTTTGAGTATGCGTCAGAGGATCATGTCAGTTTTTGACAAGTCACAAGTACCGTTGAGCTTAGTTACACATTAAGAATTAAATAATTCACTTAGATTGTCGATATACTGATCCACTTAAATTTTCACACAAAGTTCAACTGATTCAGGATACGAATTAGGTGTTTTAAGAACTTAAACTCATTCATGTGTCCCACCTCTTGAATATACTCCCGTATCCAGATCCCAATATTCAGTCTTACAGGTGAGTATACCTAGAAGATATCTGTAAAGGGTTAAATTGCGAAACCGTGAGAGCTCAGGTCAGAACTTCCGTTCAGCAGAGAGATGACAGCTTCGTCTTTTCGGTGTGTCCCCTTTAGAGGATCTTTTTTACAACAGCAATGACTATCAATTTTATTGTTTCATCAATTTGCTGAGGGCTGCGCTATTTTTCAAGCAATGCGAAAAGTATTATTCGGAGACTAGGTCAGAACTTCCATTCAGCAGAAGTCCCGGAATAATACCCCAGATATCACTAAGTATAAAGACCTAGTATCTCTGAAAGAGGGGTCTTTCAAACGAGATTTCAGGGGTTACCTATATATCCAAGTAGTGTTCCCCACGAAATAAGCAACTTTGAATTTAGGTTTATATCCCTAAAAAGTTTACTAAATGTATAAAAATCTACCGATACATCCACGGTGAGATCATTTAACACATTTAAACTTTACATTTCTTTAGCATACTGTAACTGTCTACTGATGTACTATCATTTCCTCTTTTTACGCAAAAACTCAATCTTTGAATTTTATCATGTTTTTGACTTTTCAAATTTTCAAATGTTTTTGTATTTTCTAACAACAATACTCCCCCTAAAATGCAAAATCATTTAAAGAAAATTTGACAACCAACACTGATAGCTTTGTCTCGCCATCCATTTTCTGCTAACTATGCTCTGTTTTGCAGAAAAACTAATATAAAGTACCAACAATTACCCCCATGATTTACAACCCATTGATTTTCGACAGTTTGAAAACCGTTTTTCAATCTTGTGAAAGTAATCATGTTTGTTCCGCCTTGAGGGTTTCGGCGTATTCAATTAACACATTTTTGAAATTTTTTATTTTTGACAAAACAAAAACATATTTTTGGTTTTACAAATTTTTTCAATTTTTAGGGTTTTTGAAATATTGTTTATTTATATACAGAAAACAAACAAACTTCCTGTTTCAACCAACACAGGATTCAGCAGCCTCCTTTCCTCGTTGTGCCAGGCTGCTCTAACTTCCATTCTCACAATCTTTGAATTTGTTGAGCACCTGCACATTCAGACTAACTCAATTACTTGAACAATTTAGCCCAGGTCTGTTTAACCTTAGGCATTTCAACACAATATGCATCATTCAATTTTGGAAAATCCTTGTCATTCTGAACAAAGACTTTTTCATCTTTAACTTCAACTATCTCATCTTTTACCGAAGTCACTTGTTTCTTAAGAGACCATGTTTGACCTTTCGGCGTACCTCTTTTATAAAAATGAGACTCTTTTTGAACATTTTGTTTTTGAACAACTTTTGGTTTCCAAAACTCTTGTGGTTTTGTCATATCAACATATGTTTTCCAGCTTTGTGTTGTTTTAAATCTGGGTGTATGAGAATTCCAGGTCTGTCTAGAATCGAACCTGTTCGAGTTTGATTTCCAGTTTTGATTCGAAGCAAACTTGTTTGTGTTGTACCTCCAAGTTTGTTTTGAGTCAAATATGGTTGACCTTTGTCTCACATTCTCAGATTTTTGTTTCTCAGCATCAATCTTCTTTATGTCAACATCCACAGGTTTCAGATTTGGACACTTGCGAGCAAGATGTCCTTTTTGATCACATTTAAAACATGTTCTCATGGACACATCTTTGACCTGTGGTTGTTGCTTTTTCTTTTGAGCAAGAAACTCTTCAATAGACTGTTGTCTAAATTTGAGTTTTTCCTCTTCTTCAAAACTTTTTCCTTGAACAAAATTCTTTTTTGCCTGATAAGTTGGCACTTCATTTTTCTTCCAATTCTGTTTCTTCTTATAACCCAACCCAGCCTTCATGTTTTTCTTCTTGAAACTAGGTTTGTTATACGAACCTTTATGACTCTTACCAGCAAACTTTGAAATCTCAGACTTTTCAATCTCAACCATTTTGAAAACTTTATCAACCTTTTCTGAAATCACATTCTGAATCGGGAATACAACATCTAAGAACAATTTGTCCGATCCAATCATGGTATAAACCAATCCTTTTGAATCTTCATTCAAATTTTTCTCGGATTTTGAGTTTTTCAGATATACATCATGAAAATTACCTTTATTTTCATCTTGTGATTCAGATTTACCTGTATCAACCGACTCTTCTTTCAACACACTTTCAACGACTTTACCTACCACCTCTGAATCATGAGAATCATCAGATTTGGAATAGGTTATGTCAATGTTTTCTGGCAATTGATCAACCAGGTTGAAAGCTTTTTCGACCTTTTCCTCATCATAAAATGCAAATTTTCCCGGTGGTGGAACTTGATGAAACTCTGAACCAATGCCTTTCTTGTTTTGCTCAGGCTCACCATCTCCCGGTTTTATATTGAAAATTCGTTCAAGCACATATGACGACACGTGATAACTTTTTAACTTGTTGTTATCCTGTTCTAGATCAGCAATCTGTCGCTTTAGCTTAGCAACATCCTCAATATAGGAATTAACAACATCTTGTTTTATTGAATACATTCGTTTAAGTTCTTTAGTTGTTTCAGAAAGATAATTCATTCTTGATTGAGCAAATTTCATTTCATCTTTCACTTTTTCATATGACTCTTTTGTAATGTGATATGCTAATTTTATTGAGTCATATTCTTTCTTCATTTCTTGACAAACAATTTTCTTTTGATCATATTCTTCTGTATTTTTCAAAACATTTTCTTTCAAAACTTCATTTTCTTTTTCTAACTTTTTGCATTTTTCCAAAAGTTCTTCTTCATTATCTTTCAAAACTTTTTCGTTTTCCAACATTTCTTTGCATTTATTTTTGAAAACTTCTTCAATTTTAATAAATTGTTTGTCTTTTTCAGTACAAGCACTGCACGTTTCCATGCATTTCTTGCACTGTTCAACAGTTTTCAAGATTTCAGAGTTAGAATTTACCTCAGTGATTGGCACTTCGGTGTTTGCTGCATCTGTCTGATCAACATCATTCTTCTTTCCTTCAACACCAACTTCTTCACCAACATCACTAGTTTCCAAATTCTCATTCTTCACTTCTTCTTTCTTCTTAGTTTCTTCAACTTGCTGCTCTTCAGTAACAGCTTTCTCAACTTCTACATTCACCACAACTTCTTCTTTTACTTCCACATCTTTCTTCACATCCTCCTCAGCAACTTTCTTTAATTCTTCAACCATACTCTCAACATTCTTCTCCATTCTCTCTTCATCTCTCTTTTTCAAACTCGATATCATGACTTCTCTTATGAGTTTTTCCAGCTTTTCCTCATAATTTTTGTCTTTTACAGCATTTGAATAAAATTCGCCGACCCGAGGAATTACTAGAAGAACATCATCAAAAACTATGTCCTTCTTGGAAACAACAGGTTCACCATATCTGTTGACATAACACTCTCGTTTCTTATCCCATCTTTTGTATCTGACAGCTTCATCATATTCTCTTTGCATATCATTCATTCTGTTCGCAGCCATTCTTCTTTCTCTGTCTGTTTTCTCATTCAGAATTTCTTCTCTGGTTTTCTCTTTGATTTCAGCCATGATACTATCTCCTTGAATCACCTTGAATCACACAAACAAACAAAATCAGTTCAAACACTATCAAACAACTGAATTAAAATAATACTCGAACTGGTGAATTTTCTGTGCGGACTGAAGATTGACAAACTGTGTGGACTGCTATGACCTGGATCAAATTCAAACAACCTTTTCCAATGACCTGGCTAAAACACACGACCTGAATTCACACTGTGTGAACTGGGTAATGTTCAATCCGTATGAACTGGAGTTTAAACTTGTGTGACCTCAATGATGACCAGAAAAAAAACTTTCAAGTGTTTTGACCAATTTCCAAGCGATCTAAGGAACCCAAACTTCAAACAACCTGAACTAATGCGAATTGAATTTGGTGTGGACTGACCCAAACCTTGGGCTGAAGATATATTGGGCTTTAGTAATGATTGGGCTGACAACACACTAAATGATATTACCAAACTTGTGTGGATTAGAATCATTTAGTGCGAACTGATATCTATAAACTTCACATGCATTCTGACAAAATTCACATGTACTGTCAATTAGTATCTTGGGCCACACTATTTGTAAACCCAATAGACTTAGACTTTTAATACTAAATCACATGTAATGATAAATGGATCTGAACACCTAAACCACTGATTGGACCGATGCTTATAATGGTCAGTTAAAGCACATGAGTTGAAACAATAGCCGACAACTTTCAAATACACAATGTTCAATTCTGATTGAGCCAAAATGTCGACACCACTAAACTGACAAGTTCATTCTCGAGATTCTGTTAAAGCCGACACTATAATACTGAATCAATACTATTGGACCGCAACAATAACGGCTGACTCTATATCTCGAGATTCTGCAAAAAAAATTCACGTGAACAACTGAACCACTTTCAAACGTACATCGTGTTTCAAACGGGACAGCTAGCTTCAAACGTAATCCTCAAATGGAATACATTCCTCAAACGGATGTTTCAAACGAACCACATGTTTCAAACGTAATCCCATGCAATTTCAAACGGAATGGTTCAGTTCAAACGAGATGACCAGCCAATTTCAAACGGTATGTCAGATTCAAATGGACTCTGTCAATTTCAAACGGAATCTCGCTGTTTCAAACGAAATCGGACCTAAAAACTCGAATTTCTCCTAAACGGCTAGGAGTTTGAATCTGAAATTTGGTAGGGATGTAAATCAGATGTTTTCGCACAACATATCAAAAAATCATGAATTTTGGACGGTAAAAACCTGTTCAATTTGACTATTTTCAGTGAAAAACGTGATAAGAATGAAAAAGATGAAGAAATATATGAAATTCAGATCTGAATCAATGAAATCACGAGCGGAATTGTGTGTTGGATCAGTGCAATCGAGCTCCTGCTCTGATACCACTTGTAGGACCGGTTTTGACTCCGAAACGATTGCGAAATGAACGTATGACGTGCGGAATCCGTACACGAACGTGACCTAACACACAAGACGTAATATAAACGTGATTCTATTAGAAATCTAACAAGAACAAGCACCTTGAATCACTTTCTCTCTCTAGATCTAGAGCTCTCCTAAACACAAATAAGCCAAAAGTCTCTAATCTAAACATAAAGCTCCTATTTATAGGCCTTGGCTTTTAATGAGATTTCTCATTAATTACAATATTGCCACCTTACCTTTTGTCTAGATATTACATCATAACGACTCGTTTTCTTCTGTTTCTCGCTACGGCTCGGATTGACGAAGGCGATAGACAAATGCACTAACACTAATTCCCTATAACCATGAGCTCTGATACCAACTCTTCTGTCACACCCCGACCACGTAAAACAACAAATCGTGGCGGAAACGTCGGGGAGTGTCGTAACAGAATCATTGTTTCACAACACATGGAATTTAGAATATTGTTTTATTACATAAAAAGTTACATTGTCTTGGAATTTGATCAACAAACAGTACAATTGCCGTTCATGTTTTTATGATTACTAAGGCCCATGTCAATCCTATGTAAAGCAATCAACAGTCGTCACGAAATAAAACCTGAAACATATGTGAAAGTAAATACGTCAGCATAAAAATGCATGTGAGTAATATAGGTTTTGTGAATTAGATTCATGGCTGTGGATCATATAAGAAAAGATTATATGTTTATAAAAGTAGCCATGAATCCTTGATAAAAGTTTGGTTTCTAGAACACTTTGCATTGATATAAAAGTTGTAGTATACATAAAAATATACCTTGGTTTTAATAAAGTCGGATAAGTAATATATTAAAATATATTTTAGTTTCAAAACAGTTAAACAGATAGTATATCAAATATACTTTAGTTGTTAAAATAATAGTTTTCGGTAGTATATCATAAGTGAAAGTAAATACGTCAGCATAAAAATGCATGTGAGTAATATAGGTTTTGTGAATTAGATTCATGGCTGTGGATCATATAAGAAAAGATTATATGTTTATAAAAGTAGCCATGAATCCTTGATAAAAGTTTGGTTTCTAGAACACTTTGCATTGATATAAAAGTTGTAGTATACATAAAAATATACCTTGGTTTTAATAAAGTCGGATAAGTAATATATTAAAATATATTTTAGTTTCAAAACAGTTAAACATATAGTATATCAAATATACTTTAGTTGTTAAAATAATAGTTTTCGGTAGTATATCATAAGTATACTTGGGTTTTCTAAATAACATATCAACTATGTTTTAGTAAATAACAAAATATATGTTGGATTTGTACATAGTATATCAAATTATACTTTGGTAAATAACAGCATATCAAATTATGCTTTAACAAACAGTATCACGTTGGTAGTATATCAAAATATACCATAAGTCACGATTTAGCAATACATTCAAACCTTAGTGTATCAAACTACACCTTAGAGACTATAGAAATACCACAAAGGCAATTTCTATTTGGATAAAATTCGGTTTCTGACATTCCATGCAACAGGAATGGGGTGTCTAGTCCTATAGCGCTATATCGTACTACCAATCGCCTTGATCATTGTTAATGAATGTATAAATAACAGTACAAATGAACAATTAGTTCTAACAAACCTTGGAAATCAGTCGTTTAAACCATAGATAATATTTCAATTCGTCAAAAGTTAGTACTTATGCATGTGAAATCATATAGTCGAAATCATGAAAATAATGAATAGGCACATATGAATCACCCCAAAACATTTGAAAACGTAAAAGAGGGGACTATGTACTCACCTTTGGGTGCGTTTTTATATGTTAACACAATCCCTCAAATTGTTTATTCGCCCTAAATTAAATAAGAACGATTTAATAATAAAAAACCCACAAAAATACATAAGTTTCTCCGATACGTAGAATTTTCACATAACTTTGAGATTTTCTCGAAAAGTTATTATTTTTTATTATATTGGTGTATTTATGTATATACGAGTTCATATACATATTTTAAGAACTTTGCGACTTGAACGATTTTATTGGTGACCCTCAAATGTAACATACTAATAATAGCGTAATACACATAATCTTGTCAAGTATTAACATGTCATCATACACATATTATAAAACACATAACACATTTTAACACATAAAATTTACCCATGAACAACCCATTATAGTGTATGTTGAAAAACACGTATTTTAGCGATTCGGTAACGTTTTTTGGGCGCCGGAAGTCACGTATGACTAACCAAACACCAAGTAAACTTAATATAAGTTAAATACTTATTTTTATATCAAAAATATCAGTTTACTTACTGATCTAAAACAATTTTGTAAAATTTCTCCGAAAAGCCGATTTTTAACCGTTTTACCGCATAGTTTTGCATCAAGCGTTACCCTAACCATCCCAAATCGAAACGACTTGATATTTTAACATAAACCATGTTATTTACGGAATAAAATAGTGGTTATACTCATGATAGTGCAGGTCTCACATAAAGCACATAAATCATGCAAATTTCACATATTTTACCACTTTTCAAGCTATATGTACAACATGCAAAGCTATCAAACCTATGTCAAAGTTTCATGCCATTATAATATACCAAATAATGTTATTTTTAGTGTTTATAATCTGTTCAAAATCATTTTTTTCATATAATCATTTTTTTACCATTTCTTGAGCTTTAAATCAACATGTATTCTCATGTACAAGTGTCTAAAGCACACTATCATATCGTCAACATTTCATATGAATTTAAATGAATCAAACATGTGATTTATTTATGTTTATTTGCTGATTTAGTGGAACATTTATCATATCATGCACAAATCATCCAACACTTGCATTTTACTATCATTCAATAACATGTAACAACTTAAAAATTCTCAAATATGTCTAATAAATTTTTAGCCATTTACATGTCAAAATACTAACATTATTCCAAAGTATAACTCATGATTAAATCACTTCTTTATATCTCTAACATACTTGTACATAATCTTGTTCATGCAAGTAACCATCCTAAACAAGTACTTATCAAGAAATCAAACTTCAAAGCTCATACACACATATATATATGTACGGTTATATACACACATATACACCACCATTTTTATTTTGTATCAAGACCCATTTCTTTTTTAGATTTCAAGTTTGTGAAAAATTCCAAGATTTAAGAGAAACTTCAAATCATGAAGAACAACCAAGAATCAAGAGTATGATTTAAACATAAACTTTATACCTTCAAGATTCAAGTAAGTTGTTGATGAGATTTTGATGATATGGAGCTTGAAATCACTTGAAAACACCTTGGAAACTCCTTTGGATCTTCACACCAACTTGAAAATAGCTTGAAATGGGGTTGGATCTTCAAGAACAAGGTTGAAGATTTGAAGATGGAAGAGAGAGGGGTGTTTAAGGTTTTGGGAGGAGAGGAGAGAGGAAGAAGATTGCTTGAAGATGGTGTTGTGATCTTGGAAGGATTGTGTAGGATATATAGAGATATTGAAATATTTATAAAAGATTTAGGGGAAAGCATGCATCAACAAGTGTCCATACAATCAAGAATCAAAGATTACCCCTTTTTGGAACCTTCTGGGGTAGCCCAGTTGGCCAGCCTCACCCACCCTCTCCCTAGAGGTCCCGGGTTCGAATCTTGGTGTCCGCAACCCACGGCCAAGCTCTTCGCTCTCGGTTGGGTAGTCACCCCCAGGCAGCTATGGGGCTAAGCTAGCTTGTGGAGTGTGATCACTCCAGCGGTTGGGAGGACCGTGGAATATCCCCCCCCTACAATCAAGAATCAAATCCTTGAGTGGAAGGTGGGTCCTAGTGACCGAAAATTATATGGTGGGGGGGGGGGGGAGGTTAAATGTAATTTTTGAATGGTAAAAATGGATAAAAATAGGTATTTAACTGGATACTGGGTATTTTATTTAGCGTTTAAATCCCGGTTTATGGCGTTCTAAATTATTTTTATTATTCTATAAAAATAAACTCGCCAAAATATTACTGAAATATATTTCAGTTGTCGAGACTAGCTACGTTGTCTGCGTTTCGTAGTATAAGCACTGTGTTGCGCTGTAACACGCGGTACGCGCTTAAACTTGAAAAATAGCGTTTTTAAGCGTTTTAATTTATTTTTTAACACGAACATGATTAAAAATAAAATTTTAATCGTAACAGAATATTTTTAGGATTTAAATATTATTCGAGCGGTCACCAACGTTCGTTTCGCAGTTTTGTCGTAATTAGTCCTAAAGTTCGAACAATCATGTTTATGCCATACCGAATTCTTCGAAACTTATTTCTAAGTTATGTAAAGGGTATTTAGGGTATGTTTGGCTTATCTCACAGTTCCGGAGTGTACGTCGCGTTAAACTGATTACGTTTACGTAACAGTTTATGATTTCACTTCCAGAACAGGTTTGAGAGTTCGGAATTGAACAACGATTGAAAACGTACTAATGTCACAACTAATTAAACAAGTATTGAAATTAAAACGTTATATTTCATTAAACACAAAGTTGTTCGGAATAGTACAAGGGTTAAAATACACAGATGTCACAGTTTCCATTCTGAAAAGAACAAGAAGAACAATCAGTAAGCGAGTCTGTTTAAGTTTGTTTGAAAAAATAACCGCTGATTAGAACCACTGTCTGTTTAAGTCTGATCAAACTGTGGCAAGTTTGTTAGAAAAAATAACCACTGATCAGAACCGCAGATTAATCAGAAGTAGGAAAATAAATTGCAGAAGAAGTAAACGATTGAACCGGGCTTGTGTTTAACACAATTCCCTTAAACAGATTCGTCGTCTGTTCCCAGGGTACGCCGATTCGAAGCAGCACCGCGCACTGCCGGACTTGAGCACTTGCCTGAAAAGAACAAGAAGCTGTGTTGTAGAAACTGAGATAGAGGGAAGAGAAGTTGTTTTGCATATCTCAACTGATCAGCCTAGTCTTTGATTTATACTGCCAGAACCCATAACCGAAATTAGCAAATAAAAGACCATATAATGGTCATTAGTGTATATCGGTTACGAAACTGACTGATAATTCATGACTACAGCTGTTAGGATTTTTAAAATGAAATAATGATCTCATTCATTCATTTCAGTTTCAAAAAACTGAAAGTCAAGAGTGCAAAAAACCGCTCCACGCGGACCTGGGTTTTTGGAACTGCATTCGTGTCCTCCGGTTCCATTTTTTGCACCCCCCTTACGCGCGCGCGGGTAGGACTTGTGGTAAAACATGTCATAAGACTTCAAAGGCTTGGTTAAGGATTCACCTTATAAATAGCCTATCATTTTGTTCCCACTCCGATGTGGGACAAAGTGGTTTTACCACTTGTGACTTTCCATTCACACTATAACTTCCAACACATATGGCATGGTGAGTGCGATAATTGTTCGGAAAATGGACAAAAGTATGGCGAAAGGGAACCACATGAACATGACCAACATACTTAGTGGTTCGGGTCTATAGGCTAATCGTCTATCATGAAAGATTAGGTCTTTTGGATATCTTTCCCTTGGAAGGGTTCGCCATGCCTTCTTTTCTCCATTACTAACCATAAAAACCTCCTGGGAAAACACAATCAAATCAATAAACATCCAATTATGTGCAAGAAAAGCCACTACTGGAAAACTCGGTATTTGCAACCGTATTTTGCATCGCATATAGCCTGCTATGCGACTGACAACTATTTTATGATCAAATCTAGAGACCGGTAATTATTCCTAAAAATACTAGCACTTTTTTGTGCGACTACTTGTCTTGTGACCATTCCGTGATCACTTTTTTGCGATCGTTTTGCAACCTATTTTTAGGTTGCAAATGCCTAGTGTTTTTTTTATTAGTGAACAACAGTACATTGCTATTTTGTTAATGGTTTGTATTTTTTAAAAATTAACTTTAGATACACATTATGTACCTACTTAAAACCATTAAAGTAATGTGTTTATGTGCCTTTTTAAGTTTTAAACATTTACCTATACCTGGATACGCTCTACATATAAATAATATTTGTTTATATATGTATATATTATATACACGTAAATATCGCATTTCAAAATTAACTACTATTATAAAAATATTAAAGATTAAATAATCAATGATCAAGTGGGGGTTGGATTCAATTGGGGTTGGATTCAACTGGCAAGATCATTGAGGTTAAAATGTTGCTCCCTTAGCCGAAGACATATTGGTGTAATTTAATCCGTTAAAATAATAATAATGATAACAATGATTAAAACATTGTGTTCCTTATGTTCTCGTAAAAAAACTTGTTATGCGTTATGACATACCTTGCTACATGCGATCCAATCGCGCTTAACCGACTTGTTTGAGAAGCAAACCGTTTCATCATCGTCTTCTAGTACTTCATGTATAAGACGCTCGATGATGTTCTTGTGTTCTTTCATGAGACCAACAAAGTAGCCACCAAAAACCTTTAGCTTGTAGGAACTAGGTTCACGTTTTTATTAAAATATTAATAAAATAAATATAATAACGAGACTCTCGTTATTTGTGGGAAATTCGACTGGTACAATACCGGTTACAACACTAAATAAACGAAAATAAAATACAACTAAATTGTACCAAACTTGATTCAAAGCCAATGTCTTTGAAAACTTCAACCGCACTTACGAGATCGAAACTCCGCTGCAAGACAAGCAAAATTGTTGACGGTTTTGGTTGAGGCACGTGTTCAACACGCTTCCCTTAAAATAGATTCCGCGTCTCCTCTCAGACGGTTCTGTCTCCCAGGGTACAGCAACCGGAACAGTATGTGTACTGCCGGAGATGGCACTCGCGCCCGAGATAGCACCGGGTATCATAGTGTTCTAATTTACGTGGGAAAATAAAGATAAGTTGGTGATGGTGGAAAAATTAGAGAGTACTCCTCTCTAAATTCTATAAAACTTTGTGCATAATTTTCTCTAGTATATTTCTTTCATCTCATTTTTCTCTATTTTCTTTCTTGCATCGAACAAAGAGTCATAAGGTTCATTTTATACTCAAAACTAAAACTCCATATTTAATTTCTATTGTTTAATGATAATTATAACAATAAAAACATTCATTATGAGTCTAGTAATTTATTATGAGTAAAAAGGGGATTAATTTACATTCATGACATATTAATGTCATATTAAATAAAATAATAAGACATAATAAAACTTACATCATGACTCTTGAATAGAGATTAAAAGTCATAAAACCACCAATTTATGACATAGATGAATTTATACTAGAGTCACCAAAGTTTAGAAATATTCACTTCAATCACCCAACTTCGAGCATCGATATTCTATTCATCTTAGCTCCATTTTGGACATAGTTTGATTCATTATTATGATGCTCTCACAACATAGAACACAAACCCACTAATTATTATTTATACCACACATATATAAATATAATTATTGATGTCCAAAATATTTAGTGAAAACTCATTTTCACTAAAATTTCCAACAATCCCCCACATGAATGGAGATCGATTAAAACACCCAAAATTCTCCGATGAAACCTCGACAGTCGAGTATTGCAGGATAGGTAGGTTTTGCCTTTGAACCTTCCTTTGTAAAGCACACTTAGTCTACTAGGGTTTTGTAGACGTGATGTCCTTGAACAACCCCCCATTTGTGTAAACGACAATATACATTCACACAATACTTTCCCTAGCCGGGCCATCCCCTCATTATCGTGTCCTATTATGGTCCTGGAACACTAGCCTGTTCTGCGAGAGCTCTAGGACTGCGCACCCCACAATGCCATTCGAAGCGACCCTACTTCTCTCTCACATAGGTGATTCCTTTGAATCATTAAAAGCATTATGGCGTACTATGATTTCCACAAATCAATTAGCCATATATTATGCTTAGCCTCACAACAATGTCACTGAATATTATAGGAATGGACTAGGACATATTTAAACACCCTTTTATAGTTTTAGGGGATATATGAACATATACACTAGCTTACATATAAACATATATATTAGCTATGCCCCCACAGTGACTACCATTCGGTTCATGATTAAGTTGTCCTATTGAACCTAGATCTTGGGATCTCCAGTCAACTAGGTTAGGTTTCCCTCATGTCCCTTTTTCATGGGCTTTAGTCTCATTCCACAACTTGATCTCTTATCAACCCACTGGTTGTTGGATCCAAAATTACTTGTTGACTTCGCTAAGTCATCAACAATACTTTTCAGTTTAGATAAGTTGTTCTAACGTGTTCTTGACTCTCTAGTCACTTTTGCCTTTTAGTCGATTCATAAGACTTATAACTCGTGATCTCAACTTGGGTCCAGTTATGTACCTTGTCTTTAGAATGACATGAAACTCAATTCATGGCTAGACACGTTTTCACCATGACTTTGGTGTGTCATAACTGACATCTTACTAGATTTTGAATCTAACCAATTGGCATTCGAGTCCAATCTACTCGATTGACTCCATATACCCATTGTGTACTCCACTTGGTCATGCGTTTGCAATATATGCAAGTCACCCCCACATTTAAGTGTAATTGGATAGCATCCAAATGGGGCGATGAAAGGTTCTCCCTTTCATTTCGAGTTTAAGAAAACTTCTCAACTCCCATTTCCACATTCAAATGCAAGTCACCCCCACATTTAAGTGTAATTGGATAACATCCAAATGGGGTGATGAAAGGTTCTCCCTTTCATTTCGAGTTTGAGAAAACTTCTCAACTACCATTTCTTCATACCCTAAAGGGTTTGTTTCTTAAATGGTTCCTCCCCCCACATTGCTTGCATTTTAATTAACTATCCTTTAGGACTAAAATGAAGTTATCTTTATAGTTTTGTTTTAGAACAAAATTCGTTCTTGTGTCATCACATATTTTGAATGTTTAAAGTTAATTTAATCTTCTTCGAGCATATAAATTAACAAGTATTAGTCTAGCATGCTTTAGACCACAATACTTTAGCATGTGAACAGAAGATGCATCATTCCGATTCTTCACAGCCTTAAGAGATAACGCACTATCTCTTCCGAACATTCGTTTCTTGGTTTAGACAAAATAATGAAATTTTATTTCACCATTCCAAAACCATCAGTTTTAGGAAGGCCTCAAAACCGTAGTTAACTCCATCCATTAGGATCATAACTCGTTTGCCTTTTTATCTCCAAGGCTTCACCATTGACTTTCTAAAGACTTAAACATAAGTCTTAATCCAAGTCACTTTGATGAACGATCTTTGTATAAAATCACTTGAGACTTAAGATATAGCCAATTAGATTGACTCTCAACAACAAAGCATTCACGTATGCCTATAGTGATATATACATTTATGTTGTTGTTTCATTAATACCATGTATTGGGATACTCTCCCAAATTGAGGACCAACCCTCCACATAGTTTAAACAACATTGATGGTGGTAGAAGCATCTACAAGTCCATCACTATTGTAAATTTCCCTTAATAAATTTGTTAAATTTATTAAAATCATTTACAATAATAACATATATTTCTTTCATATGTTATATTCTATGAAAAACTCGCATGTGAATTTCCATGTTGATGCTCTCAACATTAGATGCCATATCTCGTTTTCGTGCATTTCATCTCAAACCATTCACCACGTTTCTTACGACGCCATTATGCATTTGATGTTTGATTTGTGACTTATTACATAAGTCATGATCACAACCCGCTCGTTGTGTTTGTGTAAATTACTTTTTACACTTTGTACCAAATGTGTATCATTTTGACAAATTATTAGTAGTCCAAAATAAATATTTATCTTTTATTATAATTAAACCATTTGTTTATGTTAAATAAACCCAAACGATAGTCTACCATTTATAATAAAATAAAAGTGGACAAAAAATAAAACGAATACACTAAAGATGTCTAAACATCAAATGCCAAAGTGTTATTATCTTCAACACTTTTGACCGAAATAAACGCAATTATTTCGTTCGGTGTCATGTTTTGAGGTACTCCCTCATCTTGAAACTCTAAACTTGAATAATCACAAGTTGTCCAAAAGTATAAAGTTGTTTACAATTAACTACTCGCAAGTAGTTAAGCAACTTATTATGTCTCTAACAACATCGAGTTGTTTTTCACTAAATAGTCTTTCCAAGACTATTATATGGTTCAAGACGTTATACTTCTCGTGGAAGTATATCGAATCGCTTATAACTCGCAAAGACATGTTTTATTCGTTCAAAACATTTCTCGTTTTGCAAGCGTTTTAAAAATAAACTATATATTTATTTTTTGATTAAAAAACAAAACAATAGACCTTATAATAATTTATTAAATAAAACAATTTCAAACTCGCTCGTTTGACAAATAAAACGAATACACGTCGTTTTAATAGTTGGTTTATCATATTTAAACCATTTCTAACCGCTGTTAGATAATAATGATTACCGATCGTTAAAAATGAGTGGTTTGTATGATAACCAATTCTAATATGCTAATTAGAATTTTAATGTTTATCAAACATTCAAAATATTCGGTTTTATATAAAGTAAACCGTTTCTAATGCGCTCGTTAGAAATAAAATATATATATATATATATATATATTCACTTTTGGTTTATTTAAATGAACGTTTTATAACACGCTCGTTAGAAATAAACACAAACCTTTTCTAACACGCTCGTTAGAAAATATATAAACCGGATACAAATCATGTTAAATAATTTATCATGGTTAACCCGGTTCTAACCTGCTCGTTAGAAATTAACGATTGCAAATCGTTAAAAGGTTTCTAACACGCTCGTTAGAACTAAACGATTACAGAATTTGTTTCGAAGTTTATAAAAAAAATATAAACTATTTCTAATACGCTCATTAGAAATAAACAAATACGAAACCGTTTTAACATTTATGTAAAAAACCGTTTCTAACTTATTTGTTAGAAATTTAAAGGTTTAGACGAAACCGTTACAAGGTTAATTATTATCCATAAATTGTTTCCAGCTCACTCGTTAATAATTATTTGCAACAAAAAAAATTTCTAACACACTTGTTAGAAAATCTGATCGTCTTTTAAGTAGTTAGATTTACAAAATCATCGTATCTAACACGCTCATTAGATATACTAGATGATATTAAACCTTATTATTCTATAAATTTCTAACACACTCGTTAGAATTAAACGATCATTTATTGCCATAAGCCGTTTTTGGCCTATATAAAATAAACGTTTTCTAACCCGCTCGTTAGAAAATTAAAAATTGCCAAAGTCGTTAAATCATTTCTAACACGCTCATTAGAAATAACTTATTACAATTTTTGTTTTGAAGTTTAAAAAAAAACTATTTCTAATACGCTCATTAGAAATAAAAAAATACGAAACCATTTCAAGATTTCTTATTATCCAAAATAATTGTTTCAAACACGCTCGTTTAACAATTATTTGTAATAATAATATTTTCTAACATTCCCGTTAGAAAATCTAAACGTCTTTAAACTATTGTTTCTAACACGCTTGTTAGAACATTGTTCCTAACACGCTCGTTAGAACATATAGTTGTTTTAAAACTTATTATTATACAAAATAATTATTTCTAACACGCTTGTTAGAATACATAAATGTTTTAAAACTTGTTATTCTTTCAACATCAACGTTTCTAACGCGCTCGTTAGAAAATATTAACACTTGTTATTTTATAAAATAATTATTTTCTAATATGCTCATTAGAAAATATACATATTTCAAGACTTTTAAAACCAACATTAATATATCAATTATTGTTTCTAAAATCTTATTAAAAGGAATTAAACGTTACAAACACTTTTGTAAGAGATTACAAAATATTTTTTTCTAATACGCTCATTAGAAAATTTAGTATTTCAAAACATATTGAAATACATATTAGTTTGTATATGGTTCGGTTTATCTAAACACGAACATAAGCCATGAACTCCAAAACTTGAAACAAAACGTTCGTTTTTGTAACACGGTATTCGGATTAAAGATTGTACTCCGATCATAAAATTAATCCGACTCGTTTGTACTACATATATATTTCCCCAAAAAATATTTACAAGATTTTAACAAAAAAAAATCCCATTAAATATTTTAACTTTCGTGAACCTAAATCCTCGTAGAGAAGGGATTTATGTGACAACTGGCTCAAACCGGTAATTTCCGTACACTTTAATTAGTGCTTAATGACTGCAATTATGTGCTTAATTGTCAGCCATGTCTAATTACATACTAAACAAGTGAATTCATGCAAGTTGTATACTACAAAATATTGCTTTATGCACAAACGAGAGCGTTGCGTCAAAAATACTAAGTAAACTCACCGGTAAGACACTATGTGTCAACGGAACTGCAGAAAGCAGCCAGACAATAAAAATTGGAGCCTAGGTGTAGGTCCGACAGCAAGAATGCATTAAAACCCAAGAGTACATACAAGGGTTTAATATATATGCAATACGAAAGCAAAAATAAGCACTAAAAAGCACCCGAAACGCACTTTAAGTGCAGAACTTATATAATTCAGCAATAATTCAGCATTTAGACATATAAATATTATGCAGAAATGTCGTTTTATTATCCAGAATATTTCCCTAAGTGTTGGGAATCGATAGTTTTATAAAAAGATACTTATTAAACACTAAAAGGTACAATTTAGCACTTTAACGAATCGGTATGCAACCGAACAACCGGACTTTACCCGGAACATGAAAATATTGTTAATAACGTTACTTATCTTTTTCTGAGCCAGTTAGGGTCCCTGAATACCCTAACACCCGCCCTGAAACACAACACACAACTAACCGGGTTAATCCCTAAACTTAACTAAGTTAACCTAACTAATAAGCTAACTAAATGGTTAGAATGGAACTAGAACCCCCCCCCCCCCCCCCTTGGGCCGATTCGGTCACCTTGTGACCTACCATGTACCATTTTCATTATTTAATCCTCTTATGTTCCATATCAAGAGGACATTGAAACCTTTGGTCCATAATCTCTAAATTACCTATAAGTAACTAGTTAAGCACATAAGATCATTCACATCTCATAACTTCACACATCACACTCTCTCTTGCTCTCTCAAGCTCACGGCCAAACACCCATAAGCATCCATCAATTTTTCGAGCCTTCTTCAAGCCATTCCAAGGTCACACAAGCGTTAAGGATCATATTCGAGGAGGCTTGGAGCAAACGGAAGGCGAAGGACCTCTCTACCTTGCTTTTATCCACCCTATTTGCGCTTAGATTCTTCCCTAGCCTCGAGCTAGTGGTATGTTGCTTAAATCACCTTCTTGAACTATTCTAAAGTGGTTAAAACGATATATGACGGTTAAAATTTATGAACATGCAAGTTGAAGCACAAAAGTCTACTAAAAACACTAAAAATGATGGTTAAAAGCTCATATGTTGTGTAAATCTTGTAGTATTTGATGTGTGTGGTTATTTAGGCCCGATCTATGTTGTGGTAGCTCGGATCATCATTTAACCCAGTTTAGTCATGATCTTGGATTATGACATAAAGCTTGTTTAAGTATAACAAGGGTTAGAAGATGAAGCTCTACCACACTCGAATCATGAACTTGTGTAAAATCGATTTAACTTGTGAAATAGTGTTTAAAACTAGTAGATCTACGTATCTACAAGCGGTATTTTCAAAGGACCGAGCGTCAAAGAAATCATATTTTCTAAAGCCAAGTCTTACATGAAAAAGAATGATTTTAGCAAACACACGAGTATGTAAACACTTGTGTAACACAAAGTTTCGACAAAATAACTATTTTTGTAAATGTTGACCGGAAGTTGTAAAAATGTAACTTCTTTAAAAGCGAGACTTTCAAGAAGCAAAGTTGATCTATACAAAAGATCCACTAGAAATAATGGAAAGATACTACCTATTTTGGAAAAACCACAAGTTCATGTATTTTTGCGATTATATCTATTTTAACTAGTTGCATATTGTTTATTGTTGAATGACGAGATTGTTGACGATTTAAAAGAAAATAAACACATGTTTTGAAAACATGGGAAACCTCCATTTTTAGGGGAAACTCTGTCAAAATTTTTATAAATTTTGACACTTAGAAAAATATAAGTTTTTGAGAAACTTATTCCCTAAAAATGTGTTTAAAAGTATTACCAAGGTTTCCCTAATTTTTGGTGATAAGAAATGAGGATTTCTTCAAAATAACAACGGATATTAAGTATGTATATATTTTTGAGAAAAATATATATATTATTTTATCACCAACTTTTGTGCTGAGTGTATATAGTATGTGTTATACGTGCTAGCGTATTAAGACTTAAAAATACACTAAATACTCGTGAGGAGTATAAACATAAAAATACACATACTAAATACAAGATACATAATTCGGGTGCGAAGTGCAAAACACAAAAGACTTATATTTATTTTAGAAGAAATAATATAATAAGATACGTAGTTAAAAATATGAAATATTTTTAACACAACAATACAAATACAAAAGAGAGTGACTGTACTTGTGCGACGCAAGTCTAGTGACTAACGTTAAGAAAACGCGTATAGGTTACGACGTTAATTAAGCAAATCCGGTGAAGTTTACGACGCACAGGAACGCAAAGTTGTGAGTTCATGCTCCCCCTTTTTCTTTTAACTGTTTTCAGTTTTATAACTTCGGGGGTGAAATACATGTTACAAATATTACAATGTTTACAAATGGTATGATGGATACAAGAATGATACGAGAAATCATGTCACGAATAGGGTACCATAAGCACCATTAATCGTGTACATACTTAGACCGCAGAACAAAAGGTTAGATCTAATGGGTTCCGGGCAGCCCCACTGTTGGCCACTCTTTTACCAAGCAGTGTTTTTGTGTCTCAGTCGTAAATCGACTACAGAAAAATGCCTATGGTTTGGTGACTTCCTATGTCGTGTCACATGTTAATGGCTTTGCAACCCATTAACACCTGATACATACAGAAATATTTGACTTATACATGAGTACGTGGTGTACACAAAAGATTTGATTTATACAAAAGACAAATTATGTTTTCATACAAAGTATACAAACGTGAAATACAAAAACTGCATGAATTCACACCAACTTTATGTTGACGTTTTTCCAAAACTCACATGTATTTCAGGTAACTAGGATGGATGTGCGCGTGGTCTTACTCATGCTCGTGGATATCTCTTTGTTTATCTTTAAATAAAGTTGTGACTTTTAAGACAATATGTTATCTCGTGTTGTAAACACTTGACATATGTTTTCAGTAATGTAATATTTGAAGGTATTTTTGAGCATGTAGTATGTTTACTCTTCGTATGCAATGAGAACCTTTCATGATCACACCTCGTGCTTCCGCCGCAGAAAGGGGTGTGACAGATTGGTATCAGAGCTGCGATTGTAGTGAACCAGGATTCCTTCTCGAGTCTAGTCTACAATCTCTAGGATCCTTTCACGAAAACAATTTTCAAAGAGTTTTCATTGCATAAAAACGTCCCGCGACATCCACTACCTGAAACTGACTACATGAGTCTAGAAAAGACACTACGAGACTTAGAGTGCACTTGAGTAGCACTTGTCGTTGACTAGAAATTACTTGCAATTATGTGTGATAATTAGCATGTACTAGAAGTAGAATGTCACAAGTATATGTGACTTTACCTGTAAGCAATGGCCCACCTGAAGGAAGAAATACGAGGATGAAACGAACTGTGCGGACTGTGCAAGGAGTTACGTAATTATGGATGCATACATAATTATGGAATTCAGTGCACAGACACCACAGCAAGTCTTGTCACGTATAGATTTCCACAGAGCAAGCCTACTAAGTACTCTGCTAGAGTAATAATTGTTTGATGTCACTTATGTGGTATATATACCTGTGAATATATGGTACTACTGTCTAGTGTGACGATATCAAACAAATGCCTAACCCTGTTGTGTTATGTTCTGTCAGAACATGGCACCCAGGAAAGCTGTGAATGCTCGCAATGACGACCAACCTCCTCCTCCCCTACTGCCCAGAACTGCTGATGAGCTGAACGCCCTGCTGGAGGAAAGGATCTCCGCTGCTATCGCCCAGTACGAGGCGAACTGAACTCAAGACAGTGGAGGACCAAGCAACACTAGGCGTAATGGGAATGGAGATTCGTCTGGAGGCAGTGCAGCTCAAGGCTGCACTTTCAAGCAGTTCCTCGACTGCAAGCCGATGAACTATGATGGCACAGGAGGTGCAGTAGCATTTGTGCGCTGGACAGAGAAGACTGAAGCTACTTTCCGCATGAGCAAGTGTACCGCGGATCAGCAAGTCACTTTCGCTACTGGGTTATTCGTCGATGAAGCTCTGACTTGGTGGAACCTGCAAGCCCAAACTTTGGGTGATGATGCCGCTTATGGCCTAACTTGGGAGGAACTGAAGGAAAGAATGAGAGAGAAGTACTGCTCTCGTGCGGAACTCCAAAGGCTGGAAACAGAGTTCTGGCACTTGACTATGGAAGGTGCTGACATAAATGGTTACACTCGAAGGTTCCACGATTTGTCCAGAGTGCTTCCCTACATGGTGACTCCCGAATTCAAGTGTGTTGAACGCTACATTTGGGGACTGGCCTCAGAGTTTCGTGGCATGGTGACGTCAGCCAAACCACAAACAATCACCGAGGCTGTAACTCTGGCTGTCAGCCTTACTGAAGATTGTGTTCGAATGAAGAAGCTATCACTGAACCCAACAGAAAATGCCGAGACGCATGCTGAGTCGTCTGGCGACAAGAAAAGGAAATATGCAAACTTGAATCAAGCAACTCGTAACAACAAAGGTTCCAACAAGAAGCGTGACCCTAACCCGCCTCAAGGGGTGAAATCTCTTGCAGCTATGAACGACGCTCCAGCAAGGGGATACCGGGGCACCTTGCCCAAATGCCATCGGTGTAAACACCATCACGAGGGAGCTTGTCGTGTCCCAAAGTGTGACAAGTGTGGAAAGTTGGGTCACCGCACTGAAGACTGCTGGAGTAAGAGGAACGGGAATGGAAATCGTAATGGGGCTGATGATAGGAACAATGGTGGAAATGGAAACGGTGCTGGCAACGAGAATGGGCGAAACCAAGGATGCTTCAGATGTGGAAGCAAAGATCATTTCATGAAGGACTGCCCAGAGAGAAACAATGCTCAGGCCCGAGCATTTGTGATTGGAGCAAGGGACGCACGCGAGGACCCTAATGTGGTCAACGGTACGTTCCTCATTAACAATCACTTTGCATCCATACTATTCGACACTGGCGCCGATTATAGTTTCATTTCTGTGGAATTTAAACGCATACTTGGAATAGAATCTAGTAGATTAGAAATTCCTTATTCCATAGAATTAGCCAATGGTAAAATTGTTGAATCGGGCGAAGTTGTTAGAGGCTGCACGCTAGAACTTGGTGAACGAAATTTTAGCATCGACCTCTTACCTATTCAATTGGGTAGCTTTTATGTAGTAGTCGGAATGGACTGGTTGTCCAAGAACAAAGCTGAAGTTATTTGTCATGAGAAAATCATTCGCATCCCTTTAGCGAATGGTGAAACTCTCATTGTGCATGGAGAAAGACGAAACACGCCTCTACGAATCATCAGTTGTATGAAGGCACAGAAGTGCTTAAGGAAAGGATGTGTTGCTTTCCTAGCACACGTTGTAGATAAGAAGGCTGTGGAGCCAAAACTTGAAGACATTCCTGTAGTGAAGGAATTTCCTGATGTGTTCCCTGAAGATCTGCCAGGACTACCTCCGCAACGACAAGTCGAATTCCACATAGACTTGGTTCCAGGAGCCGCTCCTGTAGCCAAGGCACCCTATCGACTTGCACCATCCGAAATGCAAGAATTATCTACACAACTCCAGGAGTTGTTGGATAAAGGATTCATAAGGCCAAGCTTCTCACCCTGGGGAGCTCCAGTATTGTTCGTGAAGAAGAAGGATGGATCACTACGGATGTGTATCGATTACAGGGAACTGAACAAGCTCACAATCAAGAATCGGTATCCGCTACCGAGGATTGATGACTTGTTTGATCAACTGCAAGGATCAAGCTACTATTCCAAGATCGACCTTCGATCTGGATACCATCAGCTGAGAATCCAAGATGAAAGTGTGCCAAAGACTGCATTCAGAACACGCTATGGGCACTACGAATTTCTTGTGATGCCATTTGGATTGACGAACGCGCCAGCAATCTTTATGGATCTAATGAACCGCGTATGCAAACCATATCTCGATAAATTCGTGATTGTATTTATCGACGATATCCTGATTTATTCGCGAACGAAAGAAGAACACGAGCAACATCTCAGAACCATCTTGGAACTTCTGAAGAAAGAGAAACTTTATGCAAAGTTCTCAAAATGCGAATTCTGGATTCGCGAAGTACAATTTCTTGGTCACGTGGTGAATGAGAAGGGCATTCATGTAGACACATCCAAGATTGAAGTGATAAAGAATTGGGAAGCTCCCAAGACCCCAACTGAAATTCGTCAATTTTTGGGCTTAGCGGGCTATTATCGGCGATTCATCGAGAATTTCTCAAAAATAGCTCAACCGCTAACGACCCCTTACACAGAAGGACAGGAAATACGACTGGGGTCACAAACAAGAAGAAGCCTTTCAGCTACTTAAGAACAAGCTCTGCGATGCACCGATACTATCGTTACCCGAAGGTACTGAAGACTTCGTGGTATACTGCGACGCCTCACGACAAGGCTTGGGTTGCGTGCTCATGCAACGCCAAAAAGTCATCGCTTATGCTTCAAGACAACTGAAGGTTCATGAGAGAAATTATACCACTCACGACCTGGAGCTGGGTGTAGTGGTATTCGCCTTGAAGATTTGGCGACATTACTTATATGGTACTCGATGTACAATCTTCACAGATCACAAAAGCTTACAACACATATTTGATCAGAAGGAATTGAATATGCGCCAGCGACGTTGGGTTGAGCTGCTAAATGATTATGACTGTGAGATTAAGTACCATCCTGGAAAGGCGAACGTTGTAGCGGATGCGTTGAGCCGAAAAGAAAGGGTTAAGACCCTAAGGGTTCGAGCATTGGAAATGACGATTCGAACGAACCTCACTGCACGCATTCGAGATGCACAACAAGAAGCTCTTAAAGGAGAGAACCGTAAAGCTGAATACCTACGGGGTATGCTTAAATACATGGCGCCAAATGAAGAGGGAGCCTTATACTTTAAAAAGCGCATTTGGGTTCCGCTCTATGGTGGCCTACGAGAAGTCATCCTTGATGAAGCGCACAAGTCAAGATACTCGATCCACCCAGGGTCGGACAAGATGTATCAAGACTTGAAGGAATATTATTGGTGGCCGAGACTCAAGAGCGACGTTGCTGTCTATGTTGCAAAATGCCTAACCTGTGCTAAGGTTAAGGCAGAATATCAGAAACCGTCCGGCCTACTACAACAACCAGAGATTCCCGTGTGGAAGTGGGAACAAATCTCGATGGACTTCATAACGAAATTACCCAGGACCCCGAGAGGGCACGATATGATATGGGTAATAGTTGATCGATTGACGAAGTCTGCGCATTTCCTACCAATCCGAGAAAAGGATAGCACTGGAAAGCTTGCAGAGATATACTTAAGAGAAATTGTGGCACGTCATGGAGTGCCAATCTCAATCATTTCAGACAGAGATGGACGCTTTGTCTCGAGAATCTGGCAATCATTTCAGGAAGCCTTTGGATCTCAGTTAGATCTAAGCACGGCATTCCATCCACAAACAGACGGCCAGAGAGAACGGACTATACAAACGTTAGAAGATATGCTTCGCGCATGCGTCATGGACCTAGGCGACAGCTGGGATACTCATCTACCTTTAGTTGAGTTTTCCTACAATAACAGCTATCATACGAGCATAAAAGCTGCGCCGTTCGAAGCTCTGTATGGCCGCAAATGCCGATCGCCCTTATGTTGGGCAGATGCCGGAGATAAACGTATGGTTGGTCCTGAACTTGTACAAGAGACAACCGACAAGATTGCGCAGATCCAAGAGCGCATTAAGGCGGCTCGAGAGCGACAAAAGAGCTACGCTGATCCGAATAGAAAATCGGTAGAATTCAAGGTGGGAGACAAAGTGTTGTTAAAAGTCTCACCATGGAAGGGCGTAGTCAGATTTGGAAAGCGTGGAAAACTGAATCCACGATATATCGGACCATTCAGAATACTGAAGAGAATTGGTACCGTGGCATACAAGTTGGAGTTACCGGAAGAACTTAACGGAGTACATGATATGTTTCATGTATCCAACCTGAAGAAGAGTCCAACACAAGAAAACGTGATCATCCCGATGGATGAAGTGCATATTGATGAAGCTCTCCGATTTACAGAGCAACCCGTTGAGGTTACCGACTGGAAAGTCAACAAGACCAGGAGGAGCAGCATAAAACTTGTCAAAGTACGTTGGAGCTCTAAGCACGGACCCGAGTACACATAGGAACGTGAAGACCAGTTCAAGAAAAAGTATCCCCACCTATTCAAGAAGACTCCAGCGAGAGTGAGTTCAGTCTGAATTTCAGGACGAAATTCTTTTAACGGGGGGAGACTGTGAGAACTGGCTCAAACCGGTAATTTCCGTACAATTTAATTAGTGCTTAATGACTGCAATTATGTGCTTAATTGTCAGCCATGTCTAATTACATACTAAACAAGTGAATTCATGCAAGTTGTATACTACAAAATATTGCTTTATGCACAAACGAGAGCGTTGCGTCAAAAATACTAAGTAAACTCACTGGTAAGACACTATGTGTCAACAGAACTGCAGAAAGCAGCCAGACAATAAAAATTGGAGCCTAGGTGTAGGTCCGACAGCAAGAATGCATTAAAACCCAAGAGTACATACAAGGGTTTAATATATATGCAATACGAAAGCAAAAATAAGCACTAGAAAGCACCCGAAACGCACTTTAAGTGCAGAACTTATATAATTCAGCAATAATTCAGCATTTAGACATATAAATATTATGCAGAAATGTCGTTTTATTATCCATAATATTTCCCTAAGTGTTGGGAATCGATAGTTTTATAAAAAGATACTTATTAAACACTAAAAGGTACAATTTAGCACTTTAACGAATCGGTATGCAACCGAACAACCGGACTTTACCCGGAACATGAAAATATTGTTAATAACATTACTTATCTTTTTCTGAGCCAGTTAGGGTCCCTGAATACCCTAACACCCGCCCTGAAACACAACACACAACTAACCGGGTTAATCCCTAAACTTAACTAAGTTAACCTAACTAATAAGCTAACTAAATGGTTAGAATGGAACTAGAACCCCCCCCCCCCCCCCTTGGGCCGATTCGGTCACCTTGTGACCTACCATGTACCATTTTCATTATTTAATCCTCTTATGTTCCATATCAAGAGGACATTGAAACCTTTGGTCCATAATCTCTAAATTACCTATAAGTAACTAGTTAAGCACATAAGATTATTCACATCTCATAACTTCACACATCACACTCTCTCTTGCTCTCTCAAGCTCACGGCCAAACACCCATATGCATCCATCAATTTTTCGAGCCTTCTTCAAGCCATTCCAAGGTCACACAAGCGTTAAGGATCATATTCGAGGAGGCTTGGAGCAAACGGAAGGCGAAGGACCTCTCTACCTTGCTTTTATCCACCCTATTTGCGCTTAGATTCTTCCCTAGCCTCGAGCTAGTGGTATGTTGCTTAAATCACCTTCTTGAACTATTCTAAAGTGGTTAAAACGATATATGACGGTTAAAATTTATGAACATGCAAGTTGAAGCACAAAAGTCTACTAAAAACACTAAAAATGATGGTTAAAAGCTCATATGTTGTGTAAATCTTGTAGTATTTGATGTGTGTGGTTATTTAGGCCCGATCTATGTTGTGGTAGCTCGGATCATCATTTAACCCAGTTTAGTCATGATCTTGGATTATGACATAAAGCTTGTTTAAGTATAACAAGGGTTAGAAGATGAAGCTCTACCACACTCGAATCATGAACTTGTGTAAAAGCGATTTAACTTGTGAAATAGTGTTTAAAACTAGTAGATCTACGTATCTACAAGCGGTATTTTCAAAGGACCGAGCGTCAAAGAAATCATATTTTCTAAAGCCAAGTCTTACATGAAAAAGAATGATTTTAGCAAACACACGAGTATGTAAACACTTGTGTAACACAAAGTTTCGACAAAATAACTAATTTTGTAAATGTTGACCGGAAGTTGTAAAAATGTAACTTCTTTAAAAGCGAGACTTTCAAGAAGCAAAGTTGATATATACCAAAGATCCACTAGAAATAATGGAAAGATACTACCTATTTTGGAAAAACCACAAGTTCATGTATTTTTGCGATTATATCTATTTTAACTAGTTGCATATTGTTTATTGTTGAATGACGAGATTGTTGATGATTTAAAAGAAAATAAACACATGTTTTGAAAACATGGGAAACCTCCATTTTTAGGGGAAACTCTGTCAAAATTTTTATAAATTTTGACACTTAGAAAAATATAAGTTTTTGAGAAACTTATTCCCTAAAAATGTGTTTAAAAGTATTACCAAGGTTTCCCTAATTTTTGGTGATAAGAAATGAGGATTTCTTCAAAATAACAACGGATATTAAGTATGTATATATTTTTGAGAAAAATATATATATTATTTTATCACCAACTTTTGTGCTGAGTGTATATAGTATGTGTTATACGTGCTAGCGTATTAAGACTTAAAAATACACTAAATACTCGTAAGGAGTATAAACATAAAAATACACATACTAAATACAAGATACATAATTCGGGTGCGAAGTGCAAAACACAAAAGACTTATATTTATTTTAGAAGAAATAATATAATAAGATACGTAGTTAAAAATATGAAATATTTTTAACACAACAATACAAATACAAAAGAGATTGACTGTACTTGTGCGACGCAAGTCTAGTGACTAACGTTAAGAAAACGCGTATAGGTTACGACGTTAATTAAGCAAATCCGGTGAAGTTTACGACGCACAGGAACGCAAAGTTGTGAGTTCATGCTCCCCCTTTTTCTTTTAACTGTTTTCAGTTTTATAACTTCGGGGGTGAAATACATGTTACAAATATTACAATGTTTACAAATGGTATGATGGATACAAGAATGATACGAGAAATCGTGTCACGAATAGGGTACCATAAGCACCATTAATCGTGTACATACTTAGACCGCAGAACAAAATGTTAGATCTAATGGGTTCCGGGCAGCCCCACTGTTGGCCACTCTTTTACCAAGCAGTGTTTTTGTGTCTCAGTCGTAAATCGACTACAGAAAAATGACTATGGTTTGGTGACTTCCTATGTCGTGTCACATGTTAATGGCTTTGCAACCCATTAACACCTGATACATACATAAATATTTGACTTATACATGAGTACGTGGTGTACACAAAAGATTTGATTTATACAAAAGACAAATTATGTTTTCATACAAAGTATACAAACGTGAAATACAAAAACTGCATGAATTCACACCAACTTTATGTTGACGTTTTTCCAAAACTCACATGTATTTCAGGTAACTAAGATGGATGTGCGCGTGGTCTTACTCATGCTCGTGGATGTCGCTTTGTTTATCTTTAAATAAAGTTGTGACTTTTAAGACAATATGTTATCTCGTGTTGTAAACACTTGACATATGTTTTCAGTAATGTAATATTTGAAGGTATTTTTGAGCATGTAGTATGTTTACTCTTCGTATGCAATGAGAACCTTTCATGATCACACCTCGTGCTTCCGCCGCAGAAAGGGGTGTGACAATTTAAGATTGTAGCAACAATCTTCACGAAAGTCTGTTTTAAGATTGTAGGAACTAGGTTCACGTTTTTATTAAAATATTAATAAAATAAATATAATAACGAGACTCTCGTTATTTGTGGGAAATTCGACTAGTACAATACCGGTTACAACACTAAATAAACGAAAATAAAATACAACTAAATTGTACCAAACCTGATTCAAAGCCAATGTCTTTGAAAACTTCAACCGCACTTACGAGATCGAAACTCCGCTGCAAGACAAGCAAAATTGTTGACGGTTTTGGTTAAGGCACGTGTTCAACTGCACGCTTCCCTTAAAACAAATTCCGCGTCTCCTCTCAGACGGTTCTGTCTCCCAGGGTACAACAACCGGAACAGTATGTGTACTGCCGGAGATGGCACTCGCGCCCGAGATAGCACCGGGTATCATAGTGTTCTAATTTACGTGGGAAAATAAAGATAAGTTGGTGATGGTGGAAAAATTAGAGAGTACTCCTCTCTAAATTCTATAAAACTTTGTGCATAATTTTCTCTAGTATATTTCTTTCATCTCATTTTTCTCTATTTTCTTTCTTGCATCCAACAAAGAGTCATAAGGTTCATTTTATACTCAAAACTAAAACTCCATATTTAATTTCTATTGTTTAATGATAATTATAACAATAAAAACATTCATTATGAGTCTTGTAATTTATTATGAGTAAAAAGGGGATTAATTTACATTCATGACATATTAAATAAAATAATAAGACATAATAAAACTTACATCATGACTCTTGAATAGAGATTAAAAGTCATAAAACCACCAATTTATGACATAGATGAATTTATACTAGAGTCACCAAAGTTTAGAAATATTCACTTCAATCACCCAACTTCGAGCATCGATATTCTATTCATCTTAGCTCCATTTTGGACATAGCTTGATTCATTATTATGATGCTCTCACAACATAGAACACAAACCCACTAATTATTATTTATACCACACATATATAAATATAATTATTGATGTCCAAAATATTTAGTGAAAACTCATTTTCACTAAAATTTCCAACATAGCTCCCTTCCAAAAACATAATCAATCTCCAAATAATCTTTCAAGAAACACTCAACCATGACTTGTGGCAACTTGCTTACACCAACCGTCTTCTTTCCTCTTCTCAACACATCAAAACCCTCCACACCAACATCTTCCAAGAAGAACTTGGGCAAAACCGAACTTCCAACACGAAACCCATCTTTCTTGATCCCAAAAAAGGAAACCATTACCATAATCTTGATTGATAACTCGTCATTAACCAAGTAAATAAGCGGGGATAGAGCAAAAAGCACAAAAGCCCGAATCAAACTTCCAGATTCAAATGCAACCAACATGTAGTACGGAAACACGAATGATGATCTCAAAAGGGTTTCCTCGACATCGAAGATCAACGTCTTTCGTGAAAGATCCGAGTCCTGAACAGAGGACATTAGGGTTTGTGATATGAAACGAGAGCCATGCATGAGAGTGCTAGTTAGGGTTCTTCTCAGAGCTCTTGTGTAGTTGTGTGCCTATTATGGAGTTTTAGTGTAATACGGTTTGAGTGCCTTGGGTAAAGCTTTGAATTCCAATTTTTTTTTTGAGTTAACGCAGGATACACGAGGTGTGGGAGAACGATGGCACTATTTAAGGTTGTTTTTCCTTTTGTTTAGTCAAACATCATTTAAGGTAGTTCGCAGTTGAGTAGACAAAAAGCATTTGGCAACAACAATATTAATTAGGCTGAAGGGTGTGGTAGCATGGGTTAGGTCATCAAATAGGACTATTAATTTTTTTTAAAAGAAAACTTCATTAAAACATACCCGAACCCGAAAACCGGGACGGAAACAGACTACAGAGATTACATAATTACAAGTTTACACCACTTCAATCAACGAATATTTCTATACTTGGATCTGCTCCTAAACCAAAGGAAGCCTAAGGATCTAATATCATTAAAAATGTCATCGATCTTAGCCTGCACACCATTAAATCTCAACCCTTTCCTAGCCTTCCAAAGAACCCAACAAGCGATCAGAATTATGCCATAGAACGCCTCTTTTTCTCCCGCCTTTTTACCGCAATGATTGTGCATTTCGACAAGATCGCGGAATGAAAAAGCAAAAAAGCAGGGAACACGACTCCACATACAAACCTTCTGCCAGATGACCGATGAGACGAGGCATGAAGTGAACAAATGATCCACGGTTTCTTCCGACGAGTTACAAAAGGGGCACATGTCATCGACAATGAAAATTCCTCTTTTTTAGGGCCTCGGCAGTAGGAATTCTGCCCATTTCAGCTTGCCACGCCAAAATATTACACTTGGACGGAACCCATGAACACCAATCCATAACGTACCTGTCGTTGTAATCAAAGGAGCCGGTAATGAGGGCCTTAACCGAACCCACGCTGAACGAGCCCGAGTTACAGCCGAGCCAACGCCAACTGTCAGAGTTGCCGGAGAGAGGAACATTCAACACCAAATCCAACAGCTCATTTAACTCGGACACTTCGACATCCTCATCCGGGTCGTGTCTCCACAGCCAAGATCCTTCACCGTCGAGACGGTCCTTAACCGAACAACACTTTACCATCTCTAACCTGAAGATATTCGGAAAACAGGACTTCAAGGGAACGTCCAAGATCCACGGGTCCAGCCAGAAGCAAACATCCTCCCCGTTGCCGATAACCCCTTTAAAGCACGACCGGAAAGATATGTTAGAAGCAACCGGTTTATTAATAACCGAGACAATAGAACACCAGACGCCCCCTAAAGATTTTTTAACTGGAAAAAATCCCAGTTAGACGAACCAAAATGAATGGCTGAAATAACTTTAACCCAAAGGCTCTCGGATTCCGTCTTAAACCTCCAACCCCATTTCGCCAGGAGGGCAATATTGGAATACTTAAGTTTGCAAATGCCCAGACCCTCGAGCTTCTTTGGAGAGGCAACCCTATCCCACGCGACCCAATGAGTTTTCCGAACCTCGGACGAACCACCCCAAAGGATTTTTTTAATAATCACCTCCAAGTCATGAATCACTTTAGCCGGCGCCCTATAGAGAGAAAAATAATAACTTGGGATGGCTTCGAGAACAGAGCGGATTAGAGTGACCCCCCGATAGAAAGCATCTTGGCTTTCCATAACGACAGACGCGACTCAAAAATATCAAAAGCGGCCTCCAATTGCAAGCATGATTCATGTTGGCCCCTACCGTAAGCCCAAGATACTTGAATGGAAGGAAATCAGCCAAACAACCCACAATCTCGGCCATCTCCACCACCTCCGAGTTGCTAACCCCCACCCCATAAAGGTTCGATTTTCCTAAGTTGATACGAAGGCCCGAGCAAGCATAGAAACATCTAAGAATTCTAACCACATTCAGAACATTTCCCCTAGACCACTCACCAAGGATCATGGCGTCATCGGCATACAAAAAGTGGGAAAGAACCGGGCCGTCATTAGGAAGAGCAATACCTTTGAGAGCACCAACCTCACTAGCCTTGTAAAGCATACACGAGAGGGCTTCCATAGCTACAATAAAAAGAAACGGCGATAAGGGATCGCCTTGTCTCATCCCTTTGTTGCACTTGAATTCAAAAGTAGGCGATCCGTAAACTAAGACAGAGGCCCGAGCCGATGATAAGATGCCCGAAATCCAGACACACCACTTCGAAGGAAACCCCATTTGATCAAAGATGCTAACCACAAAACCCCTGTTTATATTATCGTAAGCCTTTTCGAAGTCGATCTTGAGGAAGAAAGCTGAAAGCTTCCGATTTTTCAACCAAGAGAAGACTTCATTAATCATAAGGGGACCATCAAGAATGAATCTACCGCTCAGAAAAGCCGATTGAGAGCAATAAACCACTGAACCGATGACCTTCTTAAGGCGATTGGCAAGGACTTTTGAGATAACTTTGTTGATCACACCAATAAGACTTATGGGACGATACTCACCAAGACTCGCCGGGTCTCTAACCTTGGGGGATAAGGGCTATAAACGACGACCCACAGCCGCAAGAAAGGGTACCGGAATCGAAGAAAAAATCCAAAATCTTCACAAAATCATCTTCGAAGAAAGACCAGAAGTGCTTGATGAAGCGAAAATTGAAGCCATCGGGGCCAGGGGCCCGAACATCGCCACATCCGAAGACAGCCAATTTAATTTATTCTTTACTAAAAACGACAAACAAGACTAGACGTGTCGACGTCTGATAATTTTTTGATGTCTGGAACAAGTAAAGGGGGCGTACCGGATACTTTTCGACAAACTTGGAGCTGAAAAAAATTAAAAACCTCCTTCTTGATGAGCGACGGTTTCGAAATACACCTGCCACCAACTTCAAACCCATGAATAAAATTACTGGCCTTCCTACAATTGACCATAGAGTGAAAAAAGCTGGAATTTTCATCCCCCTCCTTAGCCCACCTAACACGAGACCTTTGTCTGAGATCTTTGATTTTGTTTTCTTCCGCCTCCTTAGTAACTTTTTTGATTTCCAAATAGGACCACTCCTCATGATCGACGAGGTCTCTAGTCTTAAGAATACTCTCCAAAAGAGACAATTCATCCTTAGCCCTTGAAACAATCTCCCCTTCTTTTTTGGTAACCTTGTCTCTCCAGTCTTTAATACGGTTTCTGAGAAGCCGAAATTTGTTGAGGAAAGATAAGTCAGGCGGGCCAGCTTCAGAGTACCCAAGGCAAACCTCAGCCACAATCTCCTCATAACCAGGTCTTCCGATCCATGAGTTAAAAACCCGAAAGGGACGAGCTCCGAAATTAGTCGAATTAGTGACAAGGATAATCGGGCAGTGATCCGAAAGATGACTGGGAAGAACCCGAGCACAAGCGTTTGGCCAGGAGTTGAAGAACTCAGAGTTGACCAAAAATCAGTCGAGTTTACTGAGCATACGACCATTCTCAGAGCTACGAGTAAATTGTCTGCCAAAGAAAGGATATTCGATGAGGCTAGAATCAAAAAACAAAAGAATTAAAATTGACCGCACAAGCTGGTTTAAACACTAAGTTACGACGTTCCTCCCGAAACCGAACAGCTTTGAAATCGCCCATAACAATCCAGAATCCATCATTACTGCTGATTAGCGAAGTAAGAGAATCCCAAAGGGATTTTTTGGCAGCAATACCCTGGGGCGCATAGACATTGAGCACATTCACCGCTTTATCACTGCCATTGATGTAACCTCTAATAAAAAGGAAGTTCCTGGCCCCCAACGAACTAGAAAACCGGAATACCTTAGAGTCCCACATGCAAATAAGACCGCCGGAGAGACCAACAACGTCAACACATTCAAAACCAAAATCTCATATCCCCCAACAATTAGCTAAAACCTGTTGAGAAACATCAACCGCCTTGGATTCCTGAAGAGCAATGAAATTGATACCGTGAGACAACCTGAGGTTTCTAACCCAACCCTGTTTATCGGGCCCCCCGATACCTCTGATATTCAAAGAAAAACAATTCAGTTGGATACTCCCTTAATTCCTTCTGCCAAGATAGATTCTCTGACCAAATCAGTGTGATTAACCAGAGCAGCCCCAACCAAATCGCCGATGGATACTTTGTCTCTAACTTCCTGATCCACCAATCCATTGACATTCCTACCACTGCAGGCTACCATCTCAACATCATCAGCAGCCTCGAGAGGCATGTCATCCGCCTTGCTGGGTGATGCGGAAGCCACCCTAACATTCAAATCCAATGTAACGCTTCGCATTTTTGTACCTTTCTAATTGTAGCAAGTCTTGTGGTACTTTCCATATTTATACACTTGTACTCTCATTGTATTCTATTTCGTATTAGTTGTAATCCGAAACTTGAAATCATAATGAAAAACTAATCTATTTTGATCATATTCATGTTATATTTGTATGCAATGTATGCACGATATTCGATACAAGGATTCTTGACTCTTTATTTATCGACATTTGAAGCACGTTAAACAGATTTAAAACTCGTGAAACAATGGAACGTTGATCCTAACTCGGAAACTAGTCACATCAAGAGGTTATCCTAATCCTATCCTAATCAGTAATTCTTTCAGCATTCGGTTAGTTTACCAAATAAATTAATATTTGAAGTAAATAATATTAAAGATTTAAACATAATTTAGTTAACTAATTAAATTAATTAATAAATTAAAATAGTATTTTAAGTTTTTAATCAAAATTAGTTAAATTAATTAAGAAAACCAGTTAATTAAGTCTAAAACTACGTTAATTCAGTTAGCACAGTTGTTAAAACTGCAGGGACTAAAATGAAAATATTAATGGTGTTTTAAAAAAAATAATAAAAGCTGGAGACAAGGGTCGAACCAGGGTCTCTCAGACCGCGCACACGCATACAGAAATCACCAGACCACTGCCATCATATGTGATCAGATTGGAACCAAATTAATGTTATACGCTAATTAAAATAAAATAAAAATAAGAAGGGTCACGCCCTGACTCGAACCCGGGTCTCCCAACGTTTAACGTCTTAACACGCAAATCACAAGCAGGCTGAGCTGACCATGAGAACGCAATTTTGTGGAATAGAATTATACTTATAGTCTCATCAAGTCGTATGATTTTCTTTCAATCTTGCCGCCAAACAGAAACATCATGGCCTTCATTTTCCAGTTTGCAACCGTCGCTGAGTTTCCGGATTTTATTCATTCCGCAAATCATTTCATTTCGGTTACACGCTGATATATCGTAATAGGAAATTAATTCCGTTTTGCAAAACCAATCAAGAAATTTAATCGATAATCATGGCTCATACGACCTATATATATACCTCCACAAAATCTGTTTCGATACAACTCTCTCTCACACCTTTTCACGTAACCTGCCGCCACCGGAGAAGAAAGCTTTCGCCGGAGTAACCCTTCATCTTAATTCCCACAAACCGAAACCTCATCACTGTTACTCTCTCTCTCTCTCTCTCGTGTTAACCACAACAAGCTCACGGGACTCGTATCTTCACGTCAGAGCTCGAAGACGACTCCGCAAGCCGCCGGAACCACCGCCAGAAGACTCGCCAGAGCAAGAGGAATCGTCGGAGGGCACGAGACGTCGCCGTAAACCGACGACGGAAACACCTCATTCCTTGGCAGTTCGGTATACCTTCTTTGTTCTCTCTCTCTTTGTGTTTCATTAAACAACCTCTTAATACACAACCATTTCGGATCCCATGCAATGTATAACCCATTAAATCTATGTGTACAGTCGAATGGTCTTTATGAAAATGAAGATGATGAACTGATGTTGATCATTATTCAAGCAAAATAAAAGAATCTGTTTCATAATACATTAATCTTTGAATATGAACCTTACTGTTAAGAGTTTTTAACTCAAAGTATCCTTGTATTTTTCTATATAATTCAATTCATTGAAACCATATTATTCACTTATGACTAGTAGGATTAATACATCAGGGTTAATGTATATTTTGTTTCTTAAAAAAAAATATATGTACTTACACATGCAGGTCACATTTTAAAATTTAATAATGTCAAATAATAAATAGTTTTAATATAATTCTTTTATATCGAGAAGGGTATTATGAGATAAATTATAATACGTAAAATTATTAAATTGGAAACCATGAAACATTAGGAATCCTATTTAATCTATGCATAATAACGAGTTATTTATGTGTTATTCTAAACATTTAGGATAATCGTTTACGTTCATTCTCTTGGAATTCTCCCTCAATCTTTACTCGTGCGTTATTTTTCAAAGAATCGCAACGCAACCACTGTGAGTATACATGATCCCATTTTCATTTTAAACACTTTTGGGTTCAACTTGTATTCATATTCAAATTCACAAACACGTTAAACTTTATTTATTCACACTCTATCCAAATTACACATGAAATGTTTGATTCTTGTTATACATGTGATGCTAATGTAAACACTTCATGACTATATGCTCATTAACTTCGTACAAGCCTACCTTAACAATTATAGCGCTATAGGTTGTAACGCCCCGCCCGCTATCCTTGGGTATTGTTAAGTTAAACATGTTAACCTCTCGCTAAACTTTTGGGATAGGCACTTTAATTGCGTAAACATTGGTTTGAGCATGTAGAGTAACATCGTTTCGGCATAACTGTTAACTAGTATCATCTTATTCATGTTGGATATGAGCACATTAAAACATTTTATTCTACTATGCTATGTATCAAACTTGTATACTCGCCAGCATATTTGTTGATCATTATTTTAATACATGTTGCAGGTTGATAGTCAAGTTGTTGAAGAAACAAGATTAGGGTGGACTAGAAACTCACCTATGAAATAAATTATGTTTGAAAAATTGTTTCATGTTTGATTTATTTGAAGATGTATGACATTTTTAGTATTTTATTATGAAATTTGAATTTAATTATTTTGTCACAATAGTGTTATGATGCTTTGAGCGATTTGTTCGTCTCATCCTGATGTTTCCGCCATCGGTTGGGGTGTGACATCCAAGTCCGCCGAATTAGACATTCCACACCCCTCTGAAGCCAAAGGAGCCTTCCAGAAGAACCTGTCGAAGTTGTTGTCTTCTTCCATCTGTAACCTAGACCTCTTCACTGGTCTCAATGAGTTAGGTGAAACCATCGGTCCACCTTGGGCTCGTCCTTTTTTAATGGGCTGGGTCAACACAGGTTTCTTAAAAGCCCTTTTTGATTTATCTCCTGAAGAGAAAAAGAAAACCCCTCCTTCGGCTTTACCCACTTTGGCAGATAGAGATGGGCCAAAATAAGGAGAATCAAAAGACCCAGAGACATTGACCCCCAGGACACTATTCTTAAAAAAACCGGGCCCCACCAAGTTAATTCCTGAACCACCACCTCCTGGATCTTCGCTTGCCTTTTCACCTACCTCGAAAAGATTAGTGCCACTTTTTTCTATCTCATCGTGCATGGGGGAATAATGTGCATGGGAAGGATCGACACAACGCACAGGAGCCGAAGCACCCCCAGCCGCCTCATGCTCTGAAGAAGCTGCTCCGTTTCCCGTGGTGCCCCCTGTCTCCTCGTTAACCGAATGAAACTTGCCATCCGTCTCCTCGTCTTCCACCTGACTCACCACCTGTTGCACCCCCTGGTGCCCCCGTCACCGGAAACCTCCATCTGGGCGACCGGAGATGATCTCAAAGGAGACGTATAGTCCGGCACAGAACTGTCATCTGACCTATCCCGTTCCAAGCAATCCGGAATCCAAATCTCCTGCTCCTCCTCAACCCTGATTCTGAACAATCTATCTTTCCACTTAACGGTCACTGATTCGTTGATCCTAAGAGCCTCCCCAGCTAAAACACCAACCCTACAGGCCGAAAGGTCCTGATCTTCTTCCAAACCCTTAGGAACATGAAGCACTTTCCCGAACAACTCACCAATCCGGAGCAAAACATCTGAATCCTGCAGATGCAAAGGAATGCCAAAAATCCTAAGCCAAGCCACCCGTTCCAAGGGTAAACACTGACCGTTCCAAGCATCCAGTTTAGAGAACCATGACTCCCAAATCTCACGAGACTTTAAGAACTTAGCTGCCGAGGCCTTATCACGAAACGAAATGAGGGTAGAAAGACCACCCAAATACTGTAAAGTCGAGTAAGGGGTTTTGGCAATCCTGAGAAGTTTATCAAGGTCTATCAGAGTCTCCAGGTCAATAGTCCTACCCACCAAAGCAAAGCCAACGAAGGCTGTTGTCCTATCCGGAACTATTTCAATCTCACAATGAAGACGAAGTGAGAAGGAAAGTAGTGGAAAGGATTAGTACATAAGGGGTCCTGAAACTGTACCGCAAGAAGATCTTCTGAAAGAAAGGAAGCGATGGTTCAAAGTGATGCCAAAGGAAAGAAAGTACAAAAGGCCGTTGCAATACTTCACTGATCATCCAGATAAATCTCTGGGTGATATTCTCTCGTGGGATACTTGGAAGATTTAAAAGTTTATGCAATCAGAAGAGAGCATGGAGTGCAATACTTTGAATTCTTATCTGACATCAAGACACTGCCATGGTGGGATGTAGAGGAGCTTTTACAAATGAATAATATAAAGCAGTTCTACTATGGTCTGGAAGTTAAAATGCATGATCAAAAGATGTGGAACTATATAAAGCTGCAAGCTAAAGAGAATTTTCCTGATTGGAAGCCTCACAAGTCAAAAGAAGTTGTCAAAGTTGATCCTATTACAGGCGAAAAGGATATTACTTTGAAGATAAAACCACCAAGGTGCTTAAAGAACATGCCGCTTAGAGCTATGGAGCAAGACTTCTTTGAAGATTTCAAAGGTTGGCTCTACAATCAAAGCACAGCAGAGGCAGTAATTTCATTGTTCGATAAGAAGACAGGTGAAACCAGATGAATCAATGTGCTAGATCTGATGTGGCTGGTTAATTGTTCAAAGAAAGATATCGACTGCCTGTTCTTCAACAAGATTGTGTATAATGAGCCTGATAAAGTTCAAGCCCAACAATATCAGAAGATTGTGAACGTGTGTTTCGCGAAAGATATCAACTCTGGGAGATATTGGGAAAAAAGTTTAGATATCTAGAGTTGGAAGAATTCCTAAAAGCAGAGAAAAGAAGTGAAAGATTCAAGAAGATTGCAGAGAGAGCTGCTTAGTTGGGAAAAAGAAAGCTTGAAAGGCCGCCAGATACTGATCAAACACCTATCGAATCTCAAGAAAACAAGATTCCTAGGTGGTGCAAATCAAGAGATAGTGATCCAGAGTATCTCAAGTGGTGGATTGAAACGGGAAGACCGTTAAGGGAAAAGATGCTAAAAGAGAGAAAAGAAAAGAGAAGACGGAAAGCAAGGGAGTACAGACGCAACAGGAAGGCACGTTGAAGACTGTACAGGAAGGAAGACTGAAGCTACATCCAAGGGGGAGTCTGTAGATGCACTATCTCTGTAGCTTCCATCTGTACTTAGTCTATATTTTGTCATGTTTATGTCATTGTATTTTGTTTGTATTGTATATTATATCTGGGAGAAAACGGAACGTATCAGATATTGTTAAACCCGTCCGATCCCATGGCTTGGGTCATCCGGACGGATGGTCATTCGGATGATCATCCATCTGGATGACATGTTCTCTCCCAGCTAGCCCGCCTATAAATAAGAGACTTGGGTCTCAGTTGTAAACAGTTCATGTGTTGTCTCTGAGGCGGAGCTCTGTTCATTTCTCACCGGAAATTTGTAATTGCACATCTTTAAATGAGAATGGAATCTTTAAACGTTGAACTCGTTGTTGATTCTACTTCTACACTGTATATGGATTCCGCACTTCTACAGTGATAGATCCGACCTGAGTTGTTCAATCTAGAACTGAACCAACCGGTCCTCACACTAAATAACGCCACTGAATGTAATATGATAAAAGCACTTATATATAAGAAGTACCAGCGGCGTATCTACCATGCTTTTATCACATTACACCCGTCTCCTTATCTAATCACATACCAAAAACCAATCGTTCAATTGTACTTGTTCTCAAATTGTTCGTGTTATCAAAACCAATCGTTCAACTCGTTCGTGTTATAAACCATCGTTCAATCGTTCAAATTGTTCAAATCGTTCGTGTTTTAATTTTGAAAACTAGCTTTTGGTCGTCCTCGTTGAATACATTCAAACCTGTTTTCAGACTCGACTATACCACCAAAGGGTATCTTTAACTCGACTAACAAACCACTAAAGGGTTTGTTAAAATCACCAGGTTCTTTCGTTACCCATAATACCGCATAGCCATGGCGATAGTCCGATAACGGGATTTGTCAGATCCTATGGTACCATAACATACTATTGGTCGGCTTGATCATTGTTAATGAATGTCATTCGTGTTATGTATTAACGCACCAACAAATTCATCCACATTATTGAAATCGTTGTGTTTAATATAAACCATAGTATTTGTTTTGAAAACTCAAAATCGTTTAGCACATATGAATCACCCCAAAACAATTGAAAGCATAAAATAGGGGAACTATGTACTCACATGAGATTTGCAAGTATCATCGATTAAGTGAACTAACACAGCTCGGGCAATCAAGGAATCAAGTGACACCTAGTATCGGATCACTATGTTAATAAATCGGGGCCTAAATCGGGAGATTGGGTAGAATGAGGTTTTGTAAACCAAATGAGTGTTGGAACTCATATGATATGGTTTAACAAAGCTACATTCTGATTTGAAACATATCATAAGTGCTTATGACCCGTTAAGGTAGTCTACGCTACTTTAACGCGTCATTTGCACAAAAGCGCATTCGAATAGCCTAACTAGTCCTATGACAAGTATTATATGCCCTAACATGTTTAATATTGTTGCATAATCAGTTTAAGTGTCAAAATTTAAGTTACATAAGCTTAAATTCAAATTATGCATGAAAAAGGCATTTTGGTCATTTTTCCTAAGGCATATAAACTACCTATCATATAACTAATTAAACTAAGTGACCATAAGATATAACCTCGGAAGGTTATTCCCTATACAACTATGGTCACAAAATATGTTTGGTCGGATTCTAATGATCGACCAAACGGGTCGGGTTCGAACGTCTAAGCGGTTGTCGAGACCGCTTGACTTACGACCCTAAATAAGCACTAAACTAAAAGTGACAAGTTAAACATGTTTAACTAAGTTAGAAATGTAGGATCGAGATTCGACCTAAACGAGTCGGTCAGAAGAGTTCTCGATCAACACGAGAGGCAGAAACAGACGTATTGATGTTGAATCAGCTTGAAATGCACTTAGAATCACTTTAATTGTCTCTTGTATTGATATAACAACGTTTTACAGGCTTGGAGACACTTCGGCAGAGCTTCGCTACCGGAATCCAAAGTTACAAATGAAATACACAAGTCACCTATTTATAGGAGATCCAGTCCCCACGAAACTGCCACACTCCAGTTCGCACGAACTGGCAAACCCAGTTCGCACGAACTGGTCAGTTCATGTGGACTGGCTTGTTTTGACATGTTTTCCTTTTTTCTTGAAATACGTGACACGATCTAACAATTCTATTACAAGACTCGATACAAGACGAAGTCGACATACATATGCACCAACAGACTCCCCCTTGGATGTTGACGAAGTCTTCGGTGTCGAGTCTTCAGAATGACAAGTCTTCAGTCTTGATCAGTCTTCTCGCTCTCTTCCAAAATATCTAACATAGTAAGCATCCTTCAATCTCTTTCTTTCTCTCGCTCATCAGCATCAGCAGCTTCTATCTTGAACAAAGTTCCAGGATCAGAAACTGGCTCTTACATCTTCAAACTCCCTCTTGGATGTTGATCAAAAATCTTCAGTATTAGCAGACAAGATTTGAACCTGGCTTTAAAGTCTTCAGACTTCCCCTTTCGATAAGCTGGGATCACAGTCTGGAATTCACAATCTACAGGCTTTGGATCGGAAACCTGGCTCAAACTCTGCTCATCACGCTTTGCAGCTTTCACAGGTTCAGGAACGTTTCCTGGCTCTCCGTAGCAACAGGATCTGGAACCTGGCTAGAATCTGCATATCCTTAGGAGTCGAAACCTAGCTGCTTTTACCTGCACAATCTCTACCTCAAAATAAATTTCACAAATTTAAAAAATTGACAAATTTAGAGACCACTTGTAGATATCGTTCAAAATGATTTAACATTTATAATCTCTCATGACCACTTGTAAGAATACCATTTTTCTTATCAAATAATCTCTCCCAACCCTGTTGTTCATCATGTTTAGCACTCGGAATTTTGAAAATCATCTTTCCAACATCAGTTGTCGAAAATATGATGAAATAAAATCCTTTTGAATTTTCAAAATTTATGCTAAAACACTCTTTTTGGATTTTGTTTTTATAATGGAAAGCAATAAAGAAATATTTGCATACAATATTTTTGTGAGTTTGTGTAAGAGGATCATATCAGTTTATGAGACAAATCACTAACACCGTTGACCTTTTTAGACTTTAAGTTCTAAACGATTCACTTAGATTGTCAGTATACTGATCCACTTAAATTTTCACACAAAGTTCAATTGTTTCGAGATACGAGTTTAGTGTTTTAAGGATTTAAACTTATTCGCGTGTCCATCTCAGAATATACTCCCGTATCCAGACTCCTATATTCAGTCTTACAGGTGAATGTACACTAATGATATATGTAAACGGGTAATGCGAGACCATGAGAGCTCAGGTTAGAACTTCCGTTCAGACAAAGAGATGATGGCTCGTCTTTAGGTGTGTCCCGTTTGGGGATCTTTTCTTCAACAGCACATGATTAGCATTTTTCAATGTTTCATTATTTTTTATGATGAGGGTTGGCTTTAAGATTAAAGCAGTGCAAAGTATTATACGAGGACTAGGCTATTGCTTCCGCAAAATCAGAAGTCCTGGTATAATACCCCAGATATCATCACGCACAAAGACCTAGTATGTCAGAAATAGAAAGCCCTTCAAGCAAGATTTCAAGGGTTACCTATATATCCGAGAGATGTTCCCCACGAAATAAGTAAGTATTGATATTTAGGTTTATATCTCGAAAACAATCTACTGAATGAGTAAAAACCTACTGGCGTATCATCAGTGAGATCGTTTATCACATTTGACTTTCCAAATATTTAGCATGCTGTGATAGTCCACTGATGTACTATTATTTCCTCTGTTTCACAACAAAACTCATTTTTGATTTTTCAATGTTTTTGGCTTTTTCAAATTTTATCATGTTTTTTGCTTTTTCAAATTTTCTAATGTTTTTGGATTTTCTGAAATTTCTTACTCCCCCTAAAATTCAAAACCATTTAAAGAAAATTTGACAAACCGATGTGAATTGCTTCAATTCTCCATTCACTTGGCATAAACAATCAGAACTCCCCCTGACAACAAACTATTTTCCCATTATGATTTCAAAACACTTAAGTTTGTTTTAATCAAAATGGTTTTTCCGAAAAATTAGCTTTGTTGAAACCACTTGAATGAAAGTTAAATCAAGTTCAACTTAATGACCTTGATTAACCACTTGTAGGTTCTTATCAACCAATACCACTTGTAAGTTGAAATATAACAATTTTGAATTTTTCAAGAAAGATGCCGATTCCTGCTCTACAATTACCAACTTGGGAGCTCCGGCAAGTCAGGTTTTTCAGATATAGAGATTTTCCCAAGCCTGACGGTCCTTGGGAGTTTCCGAGTCATCCTCACTCGGTTTCTTACCTTTTTTCTTCTTCTCATAGAATTCCTTTACCCCTTTGACCTTCCCGTCAACCATTTTTCCAAAAATATTTTGAACTTTGGGGTTAAAGGCTTTTTCAACATCAAATTCTTTCTTTTCAGAAAAAAATTGATTTGAAATCTCAACTTTGCCAACTTTTTGTTTATAATTTTCAGTCCGCAATGGTGGAAAGTTGACGTCATCCATTGGCGGAACTGAATTTTGACGAATCAGATTCATCGCCAGAACTAACATCTGAGTTCTTAACAACCCACCTTTGGTTGTTAAGTTTCACCTTTCTTTTGTAACAACTTTTTGAACACTCACCAACCTCAAATTTTGAGTTTTTAAACACTTTAAATTGTTTGGTTGGTGGTTCATGTAGGTCCACCCGGAGGATCGAGTAACCTCTATTCCCTGTTTTCCGACAAACCCGTGAGTGCGGAATCCAAAGGGTAAGCTAAACCAAGTTACGAACACGCAAGACACAAAGATTCAATGATTAACACGCAATGTATTAATACTCTGAAAAGGTTACAATGCAATGTTTACAAGATAAACCTATAAACTCTCTGTTGTGTGTGTGTGTTCTCTCCGAAATCTATTCAGACTTCTGTTATTGTTTCTGTCTGTTGTCTGGGTATATATAGTAACACAGTGACGAAAACCAGTGGCCCACGAAAACACATGGACGAAATCAAGGTCCAGACGAAATCACTCCTGATTTCGTCCCATTTGGTTTTCACCAAAAAAGGGTTTTCACCACCAAAGGGATTTCGCCTAAACAGTGTCTTCATCACATGGGATTTCGTCACTTTGTTGGGCTTGGGCCTTGACTTCAATGTTTGGCTTCAGGGACTTCATCACATGTATGTTGGGCTCAACTAATTTCACTACTTGGGCTTTGACATGATGAGCCAATACAACAAACAGACAAACACTTAACACTATAAACTAGTCTAATATGCAAACTGCACATACGCAGTTTCATTTACGTAAACGTTACAAAGTAAATCGCATACCAAGTCAAGACAGGAGGATGTTTTAACTACGAACTTCACTTCGTAGCCGAGTTGAACTGAGCCGAGCCGTATCCACATAATATGTATCAACAAACTCCCCCTTGGATGCTGCCCGCGAGGTTCGTAATCTCGTTCTCCATCTCCTGATGGTTCTTTTTCTCGGAAAGGACCTTCAAAGTCTTCACGTGTCATACATAGAAAGTGTATTAACAAACTCCTGCTTTCATTTAGGAAGTGTATCAATAAACTCCCCTTTTGATTATGCTTGTGAATCTTTTGATCTTCAATACTTTAGATCCTTGTGGTGTTGATGATAGATCAGCGGCAACTCGATCATCTTTATCTTTTGAGTGCCTTCATGTCGTGTCTTCATTCCGAAGCTCATCATCGAACATGTTCTCTTCGCCTTTAGTATCTGCACATGCAAGAAAGCTAAACGCGTAATGAGAACAACTGCTTGGAATATAGTTAACATTAAACAAATAACACACATGTGACCATGTTTTCAACTACCGTCCGACAGTTTGTTTGAAAAGTTAACAGATTTTTCAATTTTGATTATTAACTTTCAAAACTTGCAAACTCTGACCGTTTATGAAGATTCAGTCGTTTTGGTTTTCATCAGATTTCAGGCAATGAAGACTTGAGTTCCAACATCGGTTAATCAAAACTAAAGCAGAAATAAAATCTTTTTGACTTTTATAAAGTTTATATTAAAACAAACCTAAAATCTTTTTGGTATTTTGAATATTTCAAACTTAAAGACTGAAAGCAGTAAATAAATATATACAGAGTTGCAGAAACTAAGAAAAGTAAATATATACAAACATTCTTTTTGCGAGTTTCGATGGTAAGAGAATCATATCAGTGTACGGTCATGCCAAAATGCTCTTGTTGTTCAGTTAGTTAACATTTTGATAAGCATCCTATAACGATTATCGGTATTGTTATCCACATAAGCTCAACTTATCGTATGTAATCATGGCGAGGGGATACGTTAAGGTATGATTTATACTTACCGACCGGTGTTCATCCACATCACGACACATTCCCGTATCAAGGTATGCACGAGGATTCATCTTAATGGTGAGTATACCATTTATCATCTGTTTGACCGTATGAAAATGTGAGAAACTCACTTATTTTGAATTGAAAACAAGCCCTATGTGATAGAATCACTTATTGATGAGGAACTTGATTTTCAGATGCATGAGGGCACATGAGCAAGTCCGTGAACAGTTCAGTACTTTCGTACAGCAAAGAGACGAACTTGACTCCCGGATAAATGTGATATATTATCACTTGTTTTGTGGACATGTGATTGTTGATCACTTATTGAGGTCGTATGCAGTATATACACGTATGTATGATATCATGGAAGATCTAGACTTCGTCTCCGTTTGTTTCGGTAAAAGAAACAACCATGATACCCAGATGATAAACAGCATAAATACCACATATCTCAGAACCTCGACAATCTCTCAAACGAAATTTCGGTACTAAGACAATATGCCAATGAATGGTTCCCACCTGGTCTTCAGTCGATTTAAGTTTATATCACCCTGCACACTTTAAGATGATTGTGAGCCTACCGATACATCTTATATAGAGCTGCTTAACATTTTTCATTTTGCATTCTTTTTAAGCTCAAAGAAGTTTCAATAGACCACTGATGTACTATCATTTTCTCTTTTGCTCGCCAGGAAACTCATTTTTGTTTTTCTATTGTTTTTGAGTTTTGAAATTTTTCGATGTTTTTGAATTTTCAAATTTGGATTTACTCCCCCTAAAATCAACAAACGTACAATAAATTTTTAAAACACAAAGATATTTACAAAAACGATTTTCCGATGTGGATTACTCTTGCTTGACCTTAATGCCGTTTACCAACAATAAAAAGTCAAATCTTGATTTATCAAAAGCTTTGGTAAAAAGGTCGGCACGTTGGTCATCGGTGTGGACCATGACAACATTGATGAGTTTCATAGTGAAACAATCACGTGTAAGGTGATATTCGAGTTCAACGTGTCAGATTAAAGAGTGCTGTACGAGATGTTACTAAATCATAAAGCAGCTTAAATATCGACAAGTATAGGAGATATTAGAAATTCAAAACCGTATCCTACAACTGCTTCGTGCATTGCAAGGAATCTGAGCGCTCTCCCAAGCTGGATATCCAGGTGTGGATTTCAAAGTCGATTTTTGTTGCTACTTCAACTAACCAAGAAATCTCTTCACAGCAACAAGATCATAAACCTCTGGGTCCGGCTGGTCTTCCACATTGCACCAGCGAAGGTCTTTGTCTTTCTCTTTAAGAAGTAGTGTGTTGTTGGTCAATCCACGCCAAGGCATCCGCACACCCGGTTGGTTTGTTCAACAAACACATTTTCTTCAATCACACCGTAGAGAAAAGTACCCTACACGTTCATCTTGTGGACTTTGAACTTCTTGTGGAAGAAAAAATCCATGAATCTTCAAAAGGCTTCAGACGTGCTGCAGGCGCGTACTTTTTATTGGAATCTTTCCTGTTGACCCGATCAAAAACCATAACAACCAAATTTTGGCACATATTTCATCTTGTCAAATTTTTCAACTTCATTCAACCACATTCTTTCATCAGACATTTTTTGTCTTCTTTTCTCCTCTCTCCATCAAAGGCAACAATATTCTCCTTGGATACAACAATGTTTCGGAGCCTTATGTCGCCGATCTTGTGCATGGACGCTCCACTATCAACAATCCTAAGACTATCAATAGTTCCTCCTGGAACATCCTGCACACTCATTCAGAGATTAGTTGGAGAGGGGGACCCAAGCCTTCACAGACTTGGGTCGTCCGTCATCATCGAGAATTGTGACATCCATTTCCCGATGATTCGGAATTGATGTAGCTCCCCCTGAAACAGTTACTGGTTTTGGTTTCCAAATCTGTTTTTGTTTTTCATTTTTAATTTCTAACTTAACAGACTGCGTTTGGACAACCTCTGGTTTTAAAGCATTTTCAACTTCTTTTCGTTGTTTCTTTTTCTGTTTCGTTTCCCGTTGTTTAACAAGACGAGGGTCCTGTCTTGGTGAAACAGATCTTTTATGGTAACTGTTACCATGGGGGGCATCAACCTTTGCCTTTCCTTTCGTGAGATATGGACAATTTCTGACAATGTGGCCATACTCACCGCATTCAAAGCATGATCTTCGCTCAACAAACCTCGGAGTATCATAATTGTAAGAACTTGATGATGAACTTCGTGATCTTGAGGTACTTGGTCCTACATCACAACCGTTTGTGTATTGTGTATAGTTGTTTTGACTGTTTCTTTTCAAAATTTTCGCTTGATAAACAAAACCTAAGTTAGATTTGTTTGCAAAAGATTCCAGTTTATCCGTTCCCTTTGATTTCACAAAGTTCACCTTCTTGCCCTTTTTCTGGGTCTGTTTCTTTTGACCTTGAGTCGGTAAATTACCTTTTGGCTTGGTGTGATTTTGCTTCTTTTTCTCTGTTGGTAATTTTTGTTTTCCATTTTGTTTGCGAATTTCAGCTTTGGGAATTGGCGGACACTGTGTTACTACAACGTGTGAACCCGTCTTTCCTAAAAACTTACTTGTTGTATCCTCAAAAACCTTATTGATTAAAGATTGATTAACATTTTTAATCGGAAAGTCTTTGTTTGAATAAACCTTTTCATCACCAACTAGAGTGTATAGCAAATTCACACTCTCAGACTCTTGAGTGGACGTGGATTTGGTCAGAACAGTCGTAGCAGGTTTTGCGGGGGGGGGGGGGGGGGATCACAAAGAATGTGATTCTCGAGAGGAATGTCCTCTTCTTTGATTACCGCATCTGACTGTGCTGAGCCTTGTTGGATCTGAGTTTGTTTCTGATTGTATTTTATGTTTGTAATTTAAAATGAAAATGGATGAGTGTGCAACGGAATTATGATGAAAACAAACTTTGCATACAATCAAACGAGAGTAATACTTTAATCAAATATCTTTTCACAATGAATCGAAAGATTGAATTTATTTCAATAACAATTACAATGATTGATGAATGAATGCAAACTCCCCCTCAGCCAGAGCTCAGTTGTTTGTTCGTGCAAAGAAGACGATGATGCAAAAGAGCTAATAGAACAGTACAAAGTACTGAACTATTTATAGGCACTTGCAAACCACTGAGTATCTTAGCTGACGTCACCATGAAAGTGACATCTAACCTCCTAACAAACTCTAACCTCTGATCTATACAGACACTGCTATGTTAACTACTGCTATTACATTACATTACAAAACAGACTATTGATCAGCTGCTGCAACCTTCCACTGCTGTGAACCCAACAGTACTTGTCCGGATCAGCAGTGCTTGACTAAAGGCAGTAGATTGAATCAGCAGGGCTTTAGTCTTTCATCAGATCTTTACTTGAGCAGCAGTTGTAGGTCAGCAGTTTGCACGATCAGCAGATAGGAGGTCATCAGATGTTGAAATCACTTTCAAGGGGAGAGACTTGTATGTAAACATCTGCTTATTCTGGATCCACTGCTCTGATCCAGTTTTGGCTTTAATTATCTGTTCCTTTGATAGGGTTCAATCCCAACAATCTCCCCCTGGAACAGATAATGCCAAAACTCTTCATTATTGTGGAATTCTTTATTGCCTCATCAACAGTTCCCTTATCTGACCTTTAAATTGTAGTTCAAAGTCTAGGGCATCTGTGTCTTCATCATCCCTGCTAAGTGGAAGATCAAGGAGATCCTGCAAATCTTCAAGACTCAGGCCAAGAGCTTGTTCCCTTGATATTTTCTCCACTTCTCCACCAGACCTGAGCAAAGTCAATACGCAGGTCTGTTTGTCAGTTTCCCACTTTTGTATTTTTGAGCCTGGTGGGTTTCTTGGGAGATGTTTATTTGCAGAGGTATTTGGTGAGGCTGGCCTATTCATAACTGGCTGAGCAGTACTTGCAGTTTGATCCAAACCAAGATTTTCTATGATCATTTTCTTTATGCCTTCTTTTACAAGGTCATCTCCTTTTATCATCTCTTGGATGGTTTCACCTCCCAACTGTTTGAGTGTCCTTCTTTTATAGATGGCAGCACCAGTTGGAGCAGTGGCTCTCCTGATTTGCAACTTTGATGGTCTTTTTGAAACCTCTGCTTCAGGATAGTCAGGCTTTTGAGGAACTCTTGGATCTTTCTTTCTTAATTCCTCCAACCTTTTGTAGGTGATCCTGACCACATCTTCTTTCCATCTAGCAACTTGTCTTTTGTTTCCATATTCAGCAGCAACCAGTTCTTCTTTCATTCTTTTCAGTTCTACCTGTTTGTCAGGTACATTCTTTCTAAACTTTGCCCAGTCAGGAGGAGTGTGAGTGACTTTCCTTTTTATCATGTCTTGAATTCTAGCTGCTTCATTTTCAAGCTCAGGAACAGTCCACTCTTTGTACATGTATCTCTCTCCTTTGTACTTTTTGTGAGCCATGATGCTTTCAATGTAGTCTTTCTTCAAAGTTTCAGCTGCTCTTTCTGAAATTTGTTGACTGATATTTTTTGCAAATTGTTCTAGGGATCTGACCTGTGTGAGCAGATATTGATAGTTTCTTGAAATTTCATTGTCAGATTTCCCTTTTGTATTTCTTTTTGAGATATCCTCTGCTTGCTTGGCCTTGATTTTCAAATATTCATCAACATTTTTAGGCCAGGGATATCCTTTTATTGATGGCAAACTCCTTTTGGCAGGGTCATCCTCATAGTAAAAAGATTTTATTTCTTCTCTAACAGCTGCTAGTTCAAGAGGAAATTGAACACCTGCACGAGGTAAGGGCTTGTGCATTTGAACTAAAGAGAGAGGAACTAGTTTTGGTATTGTGACAAGAGCCAAAGATTTTGAAGATGTTTGTGGTGGTGAAGTGTCATCATCTTTGAGAATTAGCCTTCTCCTCTTTATTTGAGGAGGGGCTGATGATGTTTTGGATGGAACAGTGGTGGTGGATGTAGTGGCAGTAGTTTGTGATTGACTAACAGTTGTTGAAACAACTGGTGTTCCAACCACTGTTGTCTTTACAGCAGATGTTGTAACAACTGCTGTCTTCTGCCTTTTGGCAGGAGGTGATTTTATTTTTGGTGGTGATGGTGGTAAAGCAGTGGATGTGGTGTGTGTTGAAGTGGTGTGTGTTGAAGTGGGAGCAGATGTTGAAACAACTAAAGTACCAACAGTAGTGGGTACAACAGGAGTTACAACAGCTGTTTTAGGTGGTGCTTTTGGAACAGACTTTAAACGTCTGGTTGGAATGGATTTGGGTAACCTTACTCTTCTTGTAGGCTTCTTCTTTTCATCAACAAGATTTTCATCATCTTTTGACCCTGAAGTACCCTGATCCGGATAATCCACCCTGGTTTTCCTTTTGGCCTCTCTATCCCTTTTTACACTTGCAACTACTTCTGCCAGTGCATTTGTGGTCACATCAATTTTCTTGCTTCCATCTGGCAAAGGGATCTGTTTGGTCATGTTTGCATTTTCAGGTTCAATGTAGAGACCATCTTCTATTCCCTTCTTTTTCCACTCCTTAATTTTCTCCCCCTTTTTGGCATTATCTGGGGGAAGTTGATCAATGAAGAGAACTGTTGGAGGAGCAGTGCCAGTGGTGTGCAGGATCTGAGTTTTGAGAGCCTTTAGATCAGCCTGAGTGTTCTTGAACCTTGACTCCATTGCATTTCTCAGCTGTTGGACATGTTTTTCATGTTGCTGATCTGCTATTTGTGCTTGTTGATGGAGAAAAGGTTGAAATAGATTCCAGAGCTCATTTGTAGCAGGTGCCTGTTATGGAGCAGATGCTTGAGGTGGAACAGCAGTGGATTGTACCTTTTGTACTTGTAACAACTGTTGTAGCATATCTTTGAGTTCTGCAACAGAGTTATCAAGCTTTTCAACACGATCCGTCAATTTCTGGTACATTAAACCATCACCCAATTTAATGGGATCATCTGATTTCCCACTAGCAGTGGTTTTATCAGTGGTAGAGGTAGGGAGTATACTCCAAACATTAACCACTGATGCCCCTTTTTCTTGGTACTGGGGTCTTCTCCCTTCAACACTTGACAACCTTTTGATATTGCCAGTAGGATAAATAAATCCACTGGTGGTTGGCAGAGGTGCTATAAAAGGAATTGCCTCCAAGGAAGTCTTATTGATATAACCACTGTCCAACTGTAAACCAGTGGGTTCAACAGTTGTAGTGGCTACTTCACTTGGATTACCACCAAGAGTTACTTGTAACTCAAGGGGTGTAACCTCCTCAGGTTGTGTTGGTGGGTTAGCAAGGAATGATACATCAGGCTCAGTCAGTTGTTGAGGCATAGTCTCATTAACATGTGATTGAGAAGGACTGAGTAATGCCTGGTTCAAATCTATTGCATCCAACAAAAGTTGTGTTTTTGGTGGAATTGTGGATGTGAGGTGGGGTGTAGAAAGAGAATTTGCCCCGGGCATTGGGCTGTGGATGATGGAAACGAGTGTTTCCAGAGCATCATAATGTGGTGGCCCTATGTGTACAGCCTGTTCTTTTTGTGAAGAAGCAGGAGGAGTTTCGGTAATGGGTTGAGATATTTGTACCAACTGCTGTGAGGAAGTAGCAGCAGTGGTTTCTTGTGACATTTGTGCTGTCACAGGCATTAGCTCTGGTATCTCATCCTCCAGAGTTGCCTTTTAGATTGGTTTGGGGGGTTTTTGAATTTTCTTTTTGTTTGGCTTTTTGGGATTTGTAGGCGTGGGTTTCAAAACAGTTGGTCTGCTGCTTTGATCACCTTGAGCAGTGGGCTCAGCAGCAGATACCTGAGGAGCAGTGGTAGCTGCTAAATTCTGCTCAGGCACCTCTGCTTGTGTTTTGCAAGGTGCTAACATTCTTGAAAATGTTTCAGTTGTTAAACTGTTTATTTTAGTAGAATCACCTTGATTTATTTCTACTAAATCATTCTTACTGAATTTCTTTTCAAAATAGTAACTTAAAAACCTTGGAAACAGTAAGAATGATTTTGTTTCAACATTATTAACCAAATCTTTAAAAATTTCCCGAGAATAGTTAAAATTTTCTTCTTGAAGAATTGCATATCCCAGATTTTGAATCTTTAAAGGGATTTCATTGAAAGAAGTGGTTTTATTTGAAACACATAGTAGGAGGGTATGAAATAGAAATCTGGTTGCAGAAGGAAAATAACCCTTTTGTAAGGTAAGTTTCTTCATCATTGTGGCTTCATACCCTCTTTCAATGAAGTCAGTTTGTAACTCGTTTTTAGTGAAAGAAATTTTACCTTCCTGATCACCGAGTTGAAAGACTTCTGAAATGGATTGTGGCGTGATTTGGACAGATTTACCCTTTATAGAAGAGTGTATGGTGGTTGCAGTGTCTCCTTGTTTTTCAAGGGTTGCATTCTTCCAGAACTCTCTTTGGGTCGCCAAATAGATTGGTGCATCGGCGGTGAACAAAGTTTTGTACTTTGATTTTGCCATGGTGTCAATGATGGAATCGAAAACATTTGTGGTTCCTGGTTTTGTGAGAAGACCCAGGAGATTGTGAGATGGTTTATGTGGGATTTCAATGGAGATTGCCTTTTGAGAGGCTATTTTCGATGATGATTTGGATGTGGGTTTTGCAGATGGCTTCGATTTTGTCATTTTTAAATAGAATGATCGAAGAAATTTGTGAAGGATGAGATGAAAAACTGCGTTGAGAAGAGAATTTTTAAGAATTCAATTCGACAGTAAAACCCTGTTTTGGTTGGTGAGTGGGGGATTTTATAGGGAAGAAAGTGAATGCTGAGGTGGTAGCCGTTACAAAAAAAAATCTGACCACTATGTACTGCCCACGTGACAACCCCTGGTGAAAGTGAAGGACAGTACTTTGATGAAAGTGACTGATGAAGGTAGTGGTAAGAAAGCAGTGGATGATTTTCACTATCAGTGGATAAGATACTGCTTTTGAACAACAGAGTTTATCAAAGGAATGAGAGAACAGGGGTTGACTTTCAGCAGTGGACAGACTTTTGAAGCAGAGCAGACTTTTGAACAATCAGAGGTTAATGGCAGACTTTTAAGGATTTTAATGAAAAATTTCATTTTTAGCTATTTTTAAGGATGGATTTTTGATTTTCTGAAAACATTTTAGTGCTTTTATACCTAGAAAAACAAGATGTTGCTTGTTATTCCATGTTTAGCATCCTAATTCTAGAGACCAAGCTTTCAAAGGTGGCTGTATCAAGTGCTTTTGTGAGCACATCTATCAACTGGTCTTTAGTTGGGACATGATGCAGAGAAATCAAACCTTTTTCATAGCAATCCCTCACAAAGTGATGTCTGATGTCGATGTGTTTGGTGGTTGAATGGGAAACTGGATTTTTGATGATATTTTCTGCTGCCTGGCTATCCAACATGAGTGGTGTCTTTAAGGCAGTGATACCAAAATCCAGTAACTGATTTTGAAGCCACAGGAGTTGGGCTGTACAGCTTGCAGCAGCAATATATTCAGCCTCAGCAGTGGATGTTGAAACTGCTGCTTGCTTTTTGCTTTGCCAAGAGACTAAGCAATCACCTAGAAACTGGCACCCTCCTGAAGTGGACTTCCTTGTGGTGTAACATCTAGCAAAGTCACTGTCTGAAAAACCTGAAAGCTTGATGTTCCCATTAGCTGGATACCAGATACCAAGTGTGGGAGCACCTTTTATGTATCTGAAGATCCTTTTTACAGCAATGAGATTTGATTTTCTGGGAGCTGATTGACTTCTTGCACAGACACATGTTGCAAACATGATGTCTGGTCTAGATGCAGTTAGGTACAATAAAGACCCAATCATGCTTCTATAAAGTGTTTGGTCAATCAGCTCATCCTTTTCATCAGACATGACCAGCTTATTTGTTGCCATGGGTGTGCTGCATGGTTTACAATCATTCATATCAAATTTGCTCAAAAGTTCTTTAGCATATTTGCTTTGATGAATGAAAGTTCCATTTTGCATTTGCTGTACTTGGAGACCAAGAAAGCATTGCCGCTCACCCATTGCACTCATTTCAAACTCAGCTGTCATGAGTTCTCTAAACTCTTCACACATTGTGTTACATGTGCTTCCAAAAATAATGTCATCCACATAAATTTGGACAATCATTAAATCCTTCCCTCTCCATTTTAGAAACAGTGTTTTATCAATGGTACCTCTTTTGAAACCATTTGAGAGTAGGAAGTTGGAAAGAGTTTCATACCAGGCCCTTGGTGCTTGTTTCAGGCCATACAGAGCTTTGTTCAGCCTGTAGACATGATCTGGATAAAATGGATCCTCAAAACCTGGAGGTTGACAAACATACACCTCTTCTTGAATTGTACCATAGAGGAAAGCACTTTTGATATCCATTTGAAACACCTTCATGTTGTGGTTGACAGCAAAGGCCAGGAACAGTCTAATGGCTTCCAGTCTTGCAACAGGGGCGAATGTTTCATCATAATCAATCCCCTCTTCTTGTCTGTAACCTTGAACCACAAGCCTGGCTTTATTCTTGACAACAATGCCCCTTTCATCAGTTTTGTTCTTGAAGACCCACTTTGTGCCAATGGGACTGACCTCTTCTGGCAGTGGTACAAGCTCCCATACTTGTTGTCTTTTGAACTGTTGGAGCTCCTCTTGCATGGCTTCTACCCAGCTGTTGTCTTTCAGTGCCTCTTGGTACTTGACTGGCTGATGGAGTGATAGAAAACCAGCAAAAAGACAAATGTTTTGGGTTTGGCTTCTTGTGAGCACCCCTTCATTGATGTTGCCAATGATTTGATCAGGTGGATGAGATCTCAAGAAGATTAAATCTCCTTGGTATGGTATGATGGCATTTGTTGGTGAAGGCTGCAAATGTGTATCATCTGAGCTAACCACTGCTGGTGACTTTGATGACCCAGCAGTGGCTTCAAAAGGTGGTGGAATAGGAGGTAATGAAGTGGACAACTGCTGACTTTTATCCACTGTTTGAGGACTTTTGTCAGCAGTGTTTGAGGATGTGGAAGCAGTGGTGGATGGGCTACTTTGGTCAACAACTGTTGAGGTAGCAGTGGTTGAGCTTTGACAACTGTTTTGAACAGCTGGTGCTTTTCCCTTTGTGGCAGACCTTTGAGGGATGATGATTTCATACCCATAGTCTGATGTTGTATCCTCTGATGTACCTGCACTGTTAGTCTTGACAGCAGTATTTTCAAAAGTAAAATTTTCAAGATCAAACAGATTTGCAGGGTTTGCTGGTATTTTCATTGATGAAAGTTCATTGAACTTAACATTCAAAGTCTCCTCCACTGCCTTGGTCCGTGTATTGAACACTTTGTAGGCCTTGGCAGTGGTTGAGTATCCCAGATGATAACCACAATCAATTTTGGCTGCAAATTTTGAAATGGAATCTTTTAAGTTCAAAATAAAGCATGGGCAGCCAAACACCTTGAAATATGAGATCAGTGGTTTGATTCTATACAGAATTTCATAAGCAGTCTTTTTGTGCCTGGGGTTTATTAGAACTCTGTTATGGACATAGCAAGCAGTGTTTACTGCGTCTGCCCAGAAAGTTAATGGCAAACCTGAATCTGCAAGCATAGTTCTGGCAGCCTCAATCAAAGTTCTGTTCTTTCTTTCAACTACCCCATTTTGCTCTGGTGTTCTAGGGATGCTGTACTGCCTTACAATCCCTTTCTTCACACAGAAGGCATCCAACTCCTTATTTTTAAATTCTGTGCCATTGTCACTCCTGAAGCTTTTCACTGGAAGGTCAAATTGCTTTTCAACCTGTGTCACAAAGTCTTGCAAAATGCATGCAGTCTCATCTTTTGAGTGTAAAAAGAAAGTCCATGTAAACCTAGAAAAGTCATCAACAATAACCAAACAATATCTTTTCTTCTTGAGGCTCATGACTTGAACTGGGCCAAACAAATCCATGTGTAGCATTTGCAAACACTGGGTTGTTTTGGACTCTTCAATGGACTTGTAAGAACTTTTATGCTGTTTTCCTTTTAAACAGGAAATGCAATGTTCAGGACATGAAAACAATTTTTGTGGTAGGCCTCTCACCAAACCATTTTTTGAAATTTCAGTGATTGTCTTAAGATTTGTGTGCCCCAGCCTTTTGTGCCAAAGTTCTGTCTCTTTGTTAGAGGCAGCTGAGAACAGACAGGCATCAGCTCTGGGACACTCTTTTGACATATCAACAACATAAACATTGCCACTTCTTTGAGCAACAAGTTTAGTTTGACCAGTTTTGATTATTGCTTCAATCTTTTTGACCATTTCTGGTCCAACAATCCTACAACAATCTTTTGTGAAGAATGACCCAAACCCTTTGTCACTCATTTGTAATACACTCAGAAGGTTGAATTTTAGATTGTCTATCAGATTGACATTTTCAAATTTTACATTTCTAGATTACACTGTACCAGACCCCAGAACTTTCCCTTTACTATTATTCCCAAAGGATATATCACCCCCTCCATGGATTTTAAAGTCTTTGAGGAGGGCTTTACATCCTGTCATGTGCCTGGAGCCTCCACTATCTACATACCAAAGACTATCAAAGCATGCAGAAGCTCCCTGCACATGAAGTAAAAGGATTAGTTCATTAGGGTCTCCAAAGCCAGCAGGGCTTTGGATGGGGTCTCAACAGTGTCTGGGATGGATGCAGAATGATGGACAGTGGTTAGGTCAGGGGTTTGGACTGTTTTAGGACAGTGTTTCTCTAACCACTGTTGTGGGTCCTGACCAATCACCTGCTGGTAACCAAAAGGATGCCTGTTCACTCTGGGTTTAGAGGGCCTTTTGTAGGCCTCATAAACGTGTGGAATCCTTTGGTAAGACTGTTTTCCTTGCCTTTTCTGAATTGATTAGCAGGGGGTGCATCAGTAACCTGAACATATCTTTTGACAGATGTTTGGTTCAGCTGTTTTGTGACAGCTGTTTGAACTGGCACAAACAGTGGTTGTTTCTTGGTGAATTTGACAGATGATGATGATGATGATGATGATGGACTCAAGGATGTTTTCGCCATGTACTCATTCTTTTTCACATCAAAGTTTTTGAGATACACACATGCTTGAGTTTTGTGGTTTGTTTTACCACAAACAATGCAACTTTCTGCTGAAACAATGACACTTGTTCTGTTTAAATCATAAGCTTTTAAGTGGAAACAGTCTTTTGTTAGATGATTCCTTTTCTCACAGAATTCACAAAACAAGTTATCAATTTTTTCCTTCTTCTTTCTCTTTTCAGACTCCTTTGCAGCAGAGGTTTTAACCACTGCTGGGATGTCCTTGAGAGGTATGACTTTAGATTTTAGAGCTTTAACACCATCAGTTGATGTAAAGTCCATTGGCTTGAAATTTTCAAGAATATCACACTCATCAGACCATTTTGGTTTAAACCGATAATCTTCAAGCTCCTCAAAAGTAGAGGATCCCATTGGTCTGTCAAGTGTGACTTTGTTACCAAGTTTGTCAGTGATTTTCACTTCTTGGCCATTCTTGTTTATGGGGATGAACTCAGTGGTTACATCAGTGGTTTGAACAGATTTTCCAAAAGCAGTGTTTTCATCATCATGTTTTCTATAACCAACCCCAAATTTCACATTGCTTTTTATCTGTTTTTCAAGCATAACCTCATACCCTTTGCATGATTCCACCCATCTCTCACATGTGATCTGGGTGGACTCTAACTCTTTTTTGCAAACTTGGTATTTTTCTACCATAGTTTGGAGTTGGGTTTTGGTTATGCTCTGCTCTTCTTTCATGCTGCTAATCTCTTTCTCTTTTTCAGCCAATTTGTTTTTAAGTTCTTTTAGAGATCTTTCAAATTTGACTTCATCAGTTAAGATTTTATCCCTAAGGTTTTCGTTCACCTCTTTGATGTTAGCAAAAGCAATAATGCAATTGTCAAAACACAGTTTTTCAAGAACTTGAGGTGATACCTTGGCAGCAGCCATCATTGCACAATCCCATTGAGGATTTTCTTCATCTTCAGCTCTTTCTTCTTTCTCACCTGCTTTTTCTTCTTTCTTTTCTTCCTTGTTCTCTTCGGACCATGGGTCTGTCAGTGGTTCAATCCGGGTACCTAAACTTTCTCCCAACAATAGCTCACCAGCCACAACAGTAACCACTGCTTCAGTCACCTCATCCACTGTTTCAATGCTCAGTTGTTCCTCCTCAGTTTCAACCCCCTCCTGTATTGACTCTAATGCCATCAAGCAAAATTCATTATGAGAAGAATCATTAGAAGCATAGAGTGCAAAATTTGCATCACTAAGGTCTTCAGGCATACTGCTCCAGTCAACAAACCCTTGAGTGAAAAAACTTTGTTGATCTGGTTGTACTGCTGCTGGAGCAGTGGTTTGAGGTGCAGGCTGCACTTGTGCATGGGGAACAGGGGTTTGAACATATTGGATCTGTGGAACAGTAGTTTGGACATAGTGCACTGGCACAGGGGCAGCAGCATAGTGAGCAGTGTTCACTTGAGCTGCTGTGGCATATTGGGCATAGTGCATAGTGCCTTGATTTTGAGGTCTAGGATTTGAGCTAGGATGAGTGATTATGGGACCAGTAGTTTGACTCCTACATTCCCTAGCGAAGTGTCCCAACCTATTACACTTGTAGCACTTGATTTTCGATTTATCCAACCCAACCCTTAGATTCCCATGCAAACCTGGGAATTTTCACCCTGTTCTTTTATAGAATTTGCTAGTTCTAACACTTAGCAAAGCCAATTGGTGCAGAATATCCATTTCTTCTAAGTCAGTGGGATCAAAATGTTGTAAATCATTGAGTTCAAAGCTTAAATTGTCTGACATCTGGTTTTCTTTTGCAGTGAATGCATAACTAGCAGAGTGAGGATCAGGGTTGTTAAAATTTGCACCAGCAGTTATGTCAATGAAGTGATCATAACCCTGATCCTTACCACTGCTCCCAGATTCTTCTTGACCCAGAAGAGTAGTGTTACCGAAAGTGTAATCATCAGTAACTTTTCCTGACTCTTGCAACCTCCTTTTCTGGTTCAACTCCCTTTCGTAGGTCAGGAGTCGACCGTGAAGTTGGGTCAAGGTCAGATCCTTGAACTCAGGTGAGTTTCTGGTGACAAAAGCTATGGTGTCCCATTTTTCTGGCAGTGACCTGAGGAACCTGCTATTTTGAGTTGAGTTTGTAAAAGTGGTGTTAACAAGCCTCAGTTCACTGATGAGACAACTGAAACGCTCAAATTGTTGCGTTAGTGATTCACCCTTAACGTAACAAAATGTTTCGTACTGTTGGTTCAGGATTTCTCTATTGTTTTCTATGACTTCTTCGGTCCCCCCAAACTGTTCCTTAATTGCGTCCCATAACTCTTTGGCACTGTTACAGTGTAACAGTCCAGCATATATTTCATTGGGCAGCGCTGATGCTATGATGCTAAACGCTTTAGCATCTAGTTCGAACTTTTGATAATCGGTTTCGGTATAATTTTCAACTGGTTTTGGAACGAACTTTTTAGCATCTTTAGCGCTTGGCACTATGGGAACGTGGGGACCATAGATGACAGACCTCCAACAACCTGTGCTTTGTTGAGCGAGGATGTGACCCATCCTCCTCTGCCAGATGTTGTACTCATTTCTTTTTAGCATAGGTGGTTTCAAAAGCGAGCCGATGTTGTTTTTATTATCCTGAGATTGTGACGTCATTCTTGTTGTTTTACAGACACTGAGAAATCAACTTTAATGGTGATTAATCCTTGCTCTGTTTTTCAACAAACGAACAAACGATCAGTATCAACTGTTATGAGCTGAACTATTTACGTCAAAATGATTGTTAAATCAAATTTGACTGTCCAGGCTCTGATACCAATTGTTGGATCTGAGTTTGTTTCTGATTGTATTTTATGTTTGTAATTTAAAATGAAAATGGATGAGTGTGCAGCGGAATTATGATGAAAACAAATTTTGCATACAATCAAACGAGAGTAATACTTTAATCAAACATCTTTTCACAATGAATCGAAAGATTGAATTTATTTCAATAACGATTACAATGATTGATGAATGAATGCAAACTCCCCCTCAGCCAGAGCTCAGTTGTTTGTTCGTGCAAAGAAGACGATAATGCAAAAGAGCTAATAGAACAGTACAAAGTACTGAACTATTTATAGGCACTTGCAAACCACTGAGCATCTTAGCTGACGTCACCATGAAAGTGACATCTAACCTCCTAACAAACTCTAACCTCTGATCTATACAGACACTGCTATGTTAACTACTACTATTACATTACATTACAAAACAGACTATTGATCAGCTGCTACAACCTTCCACTGCTGTGAACCCAGCAGTACTTGTCCGGATCAGCAGTGCTTGACTCAAGGCAGTAGATTGAATCAGCAGGGCTTTAGTCTTTCATCAGATCTTTACTTGAGCAGCAGTTGTAGGTCAGCAGTTTGCACGATCAGCAGATAGGAGGTCAGCAGATGTTGAAATCACTTTCAAGGGGAGAGACTTGTATGTAAACATCTGCTTATTCTAGATCCACTGCTCTGATCCAGTTTTGGCTTTAATTATCTGTTCCTTTGATAGGGTTCAATCCCAACAAGCCTTTTTCATTAGATTCATCATCTGAAGAATCAGCATCGTCAACAATGATTGGAGGATCCTGATTCTGTTCAGCAGTTACAAACGTATTTGCTGATACATCCGAATCTGATGATACTTCTTGTGTGTATCCAAGTCCGGTCGCAAACTCCTCAATGTTCAAAGGAACAGTTGGCTCAAAGTAAGTTCTTTCCTCTTCATCAGGCATTGCATCATAATTATGTTTCACAGGTGGTGGACAATTTTTATATCCAATGCATGTGACATCCCTTTTCTCTTTCTGAACATCAATGATGTGATCCAATACATAGCTAGAGTTTAAATAGCTATTTAGCTTAAGATTGATCGCTTCACTTTCAGATTTTACACAAGCCATTTCTTTTTGCATTATCTCGAGCCTATTGATGTAACAGTTAATGGTTTTTTGTTTTCTTGAAACCATTTTCGTTAGCTCGGATTTGTTGTCTCTTAAAGTTTCAATCATAGTTTTATACTCATTTTCATGGTTTGTATAAAACATGTTGGCTTCTGTGCATTTTGCAAGATCCACGACCAACTTTTGATTGTGGATGAATGTCATATCATGCTCGCTTTGCAAAGCCTCATGTTTGCTTTGTAAATCGCACCACTTAGTGTACCACTTACCATCTAAAGCATCATGTTCTCTTTGCAAGTCAGACAATTTAGCATCTAAATCAGCACATTTAATACTTAAGCTAGTACAATTGGTTCATCGACACATACCTGGCTTGAATCACTCTCAGATGTTGACTCATTTGCCTCAGAATCAACAATCTCCCTTGATGATTCAGATTCAGATCCATCCTCGCTAGAACTTGAACTTGAAGTTGTAACATCTTCAACTGAACTTGAAACAACTTCAACTGAACTAATGTCATGTTCAGAACTGTCATCATTTCCAGAGGAATCACCATTGCTGACATTCTTGACAATTTCGGCATAACACGTAGTCCTTGTTTGACTACAGTTCCTTGGATCAAGAGATGGTGGAACTACAGTAGACCGATAGCGCTCTGAGGCAACTGGTGGTAATGGATTTCCATACAAATCTGTTGGTCCGGTAGATCGAACAGGCAATGGATTTCCGAACATATCAGTTGCTACAATAGATCGTAGGCTTTGCTGTTGTGGAACTAGTTGTAGTGGATTTCCATACAATTCTGTGGTTGGGACACATATTGCTGGTAACTGAGCAACTAGTACTAGATCACCATACAAATTTCTTGCCATTTTCGGTTCACTTTGAAGTTGGTTAGTAACCGAAGCCCATTGTTCCGCCGTAATTTTCGGTGCGGAGGATTCGGACCAAGACCAAACTGAAGTCATATTGGATGTATGATAATGAATACCTGCTTAAATCACTCAAACCAAAGGGTTATCAAGGAAATAAAAGTCTTCTATTTAAAAATAACACAAGTATGTGACGAAAATAGTGGTTTTCGTCGCTGATATGTTTGATTTCATTGCTGAAATGGTGATTTCGTCGCTGAAAGGGTGATTTTGTCGCTGAAATGGTGATTTCGTCGCTGAAATGGTGATTTCGTCACGAAAGGTGATTTCGTCCTGAAAGGTGATTTCATCGCGAAAGGTGATTTCGTCGCTGAAAGGGTGATTTCGTCGCTGATGTGCCTTTTATGACGAAATCAGGGGTTGTTTTCGTCGCTAATGTGCCTTTGACGAAATCAGGGGTTGTTTTCGTCGCTGATGTGCCTTTTATGACGAAATCAGGTGCTGTTTTCGTCGCTAATGTGCCTTTGACGAAAATGGGGGTGATTTCGTCGCTGTGATTTCGTCCAGCACTGATTTCGTCCAGAATGAGGTGTTTTCGTTGACTAAAGTGTACAACCTGAAGATATTTTCACAAAATAAAATAAAATCTTATCTTCTTATCTTCTGACAACAAGACTTCTTTTTCAAACAACCATGCTACACACTACTTTAGGACTCAATATTCAACAAACATAATCATTTCACAGCCAAGTATTTCAAACAATAATAATATAATCAATAACAAATCGAAATTTCATCAAACAAAGATCAAACATATATATATGAAGAACACTTTGAATACTCTTATGAACTTGATGAAGTTTCTGAGTTTACCAGCCACCGGAAAGATTTCCGATCACAATTTTTGCTCAAATGTTCAAACAAAATCCTTTCTTAACATGTATAGATGAAAACTAGCAAGATTTTTATAAGAACAATCAGCAAAAACACAAGATTTTCAAAGATTTAAACCTGATTTTTCTGAAAATATGAACTTTCTGTTTCAAAAATCAAGAACAAACCTGGAAACACATGAAAATCTACTTAGTTTTAACAAGGAATCGAGCCAATGCTCTGATACCAATTGTAGGTCCACCCGGAGGATCGAGTAACCTCTATTCCTGTTTTCCGACAAACCCGTGAGTGCGGAATCCAAACGGGTAAGTTAAACCAAGTTACGAACACGAACACAAAGATTTAACGATTAACACTCCATTGTATTAATGCGTATGAAACGGTTACAAAACAATGTTTACAAGATATCCTTATAAACTCTCAGTGTGTGTGTGTTTACAGTGTTCGCTCTCAAATCTATTCAGACTTGCTTTTTGTGTTTCTGTCTAATGTCTGTGCTTATATAGTAGATGATCGACGAAAACCAGTTCTTGACGAAAACCCATTGACGAAATCCAAGGACCAGACGAAATCACTCCTGATTTCGTCCCATATGGGGATTTCACCATAAAGGGGATTTCGTCCCACATGTGTTTTCGTCATATGTATGGGCCTCAGACTTGGGCTTTGGATTTCATCACTTGGCTTGGGCCTTGTTCAATGTTGGGTCAATACAAATAGACAACTAATAAACATAGCACATAAACTAAATGCAAACTGCACATACGCAGTTTCATTTACGCAAACGTTACAAAGTAAATCGCATACCGAGTTAAGACAGGAGGATGTTTTGACTACGGCCTTCACTTCGTAGCCAAGTCGAACCGAGTCGAGCTGTATCCACATAATATGTATCAACAGTTCATTATCAACCATCTTTTCTTTGAGTTTTTCAGAGACTCCCTGTTTTGTGTTGGTTGCCTTTGGACAGTTCAAGGCAATGTGACCAACTACTTTGCATTGATAACAGGTTCTCGTCTCCTTTTTCTGAACAACACTAATCTTCATTCCCTCTTGCTTCTTAGCAAGGAATTCTTTGTTCGATTGCTTCCAGAATGAGCTTTTTTCTTCTTCCTTTGAACTTGTTCCTGAAACAAAAACAGTTTTTGGTTTATAAATTTTCTCATTTTTATGATTTTCTGGTGGAATAAAACCTAGACCTTTCTTTTTGAAATTACCGTTATGGTTTGGTTTCTTTTGAAAACTCGAACCAGAACTGTAACCTTTTTTCTTGTTTAACCTTTGTTGAACTCTTGAGGTGTACTTTTTAGGTTTTTCAGTAAGATTTACATCTTTTATTTCAGAAATATTAATTTCTGTTAGTTTGAAAACCTTGTTGATCATTTCAGTTTTAACACATCTTATTGGAAATTCTTCATCAGAATATAATTTGTCAGAATCATTCAAAGTATACGCTACTTTGAATTTTTTGTCAATCAAATTATTTTGTGACATAAGAAAATCTTTATTGTAAACCCTTTTGCCCTTTTTGACCGTTGGACTTGAAGGGTCGGACTTTGACTCTGACATTGACTCCTCGGTTTCATCTTTATCCAACACCTGATCGACTACTTTCTTTATTAACTCTGACTCATGATCAGTGTCGGACGATGTGAATGTGACATCAATGTTGTCTGGCAATCCATCTGAAGGTTCATTTTCCCACTTTAAATTTGTTGCCTTTTTTACTCTTTCTGAATTAGGATTTCATGGAGAATATCCATTTTCAAGCAGGGGTGGACACTTGGTATAATCAGTACTATGTTTCTTACCAGTATCCTTTACTTCAGTATCCTATTCTTCGAACGCTTTCATGCCTTCAACTGTAGGATAAATCCTGTCAATCACATAAGAAGCACATGAGTAACTTTTCAATAACCTGTTTACCCTTTCAGTTTCTATCCTCTGGGTTTCCAATTTTTGTTCAAGTTCAGCACATCTCTCAATGTAATTATTGATGATTTTCTGCTTCGTCATGAACGCTCCATTGAGTGTCTTCATAGCTAACGCTTGTTCACTGCTTGTCTTGTTGTATTGATTCATGGCTTTATTTAGAACATCATAAGATTCTTTCTATCTGTTCATGTTATGAATCAATTTGTTGTTGTGCCTTTTCACAGTATCACAATTTTCACATTTCTCAGGTATCTTTTCTGCATCAGCTTCCTTTTCAACCTTGAAAGCTGGAATTTCTTTAACCTGCTTCTTTATCACTCGAACATCTTCATCATCACTGTCATCTTGTTTTTTAACTTGCTTCTTTATCACTCGAACATTTTCATCATCATTGTCATCTTTTTCTTTAACAGTTGCTGCCTTATGATTCTTCTTTTTCGCCATCTTTCGTTGTTCCATCTCTTGAACTTCGAGTTTTTCAATAAACTTACACAACGTTAGATTTTCAAATTCATCATTATTTTTCAACATCATATGATACGTGCCCCAAACATCTTTTGGCAACGCATCGGCCAACTTTTCAATCCATTCTTCTTTATCTTTCTTGATGTCCAATCTCTTCATGTTCACCACCACATTGCAATATCTTTCAATAATCTGCTTGGTGTTTTTAGTTTTTAATCCACGAAATAGATCAAATTCTTTCTTCAAAAGCGATTTTTTGTTTTTGATCATGTCTTGACTTCCAACAAACTTCGTTTTTAGTGCTTTCCATATTGAGTGTGCACTTCCGTTTTGTTGTAATAAAATCAAGATTTCTTCTTTAATGGCTTGTTGCAATATACTGATCATCATCTTTTCACTTTTGTATTTCTTTTTCTGATCATCACTTAGATCTTTAATAGCAACATTCTCTCCGTCATCATCAGTCGGTCTAATATATCGTTGTTCAACACATTCCCATGCATCTAAGTAATTTGCTTGAACCCAATTTTCAAAACGCTCCTCCCATCCACTATACTCCTCAATATTCATGAGCTTAGGCGGTTTTTGCATGGTTCCCATTTCATTTTCTAAGGTCGCGTTCTGAGCAATAGTGATCGGAGTTGCAAATGCGTTGTAAAATTCGTTTTCCATGAATGGTTTTGAAAATTCACACAATCAGATTTGTTCAAACGAACTGGAGACTTGAAACAAACTGAAATCCTCAAACGAAGTGACACTCCGTGCCAATTGGTTCACAATTACAAACAAAATGGTTCAAGTTCAATCCGTACGAGCTGATATATTCTAACCGTACGACCTGGGTCTTATTCAAACGATCTGACAAGGTTCAAACGAACTGGAGATCTTTTCAAACTAAACCCGTGCGAGCTGGAATATCACAATGTTAAACCACACTATCAACTTGTGCGAACTGAAGTAATTCGACTAGTGCGAACTGATGTAAAATCTAAACGACCTGAACCACAACTTCAATTCGTGTGAACTGATTTGGTACGAATTGACCTGGTGTGAATTGATGAGTTCAAACGAAGTGGAACCTTTTCAAACGAAATGATGATGTTTCAAGTGACATAATCAACTCGTGCGAACTGAGTTGGTGATGTCACACGATCTGATTCAATTTCACATGCAACTTTGTTGACTAAGTGACCCGAAGAGGTGATGATTTTCAAGCGACCTGAAGACCTTTTTAACCACACCGTACGAACTGAAGAATAAATTTCACACGATCTGAGATATATTCACCACTTCGTGCGAATTGAACTATTTTATAGGAATACATGAATCTTTAGGATGATTACATGTGTAAATGAGTTGTTTAAGGCATGATCATCACCACACACTTGTTATGCTCTGATTGGGGGACTTGGAGAACACATAAACCAGCCCACAAGATCAAGAAACCAAGGTTAAAACAGGTTGCAACAACTGGGTTTGAAGAAACTGGTTTTTGTTGTGCCGGCACAGGCTTATGGACCGTAAGCACCTTCCCATACGGTCTGTATGGGACCTGCAGAGCAGCCACTTTTAAAAATTGACAATTTCAGTCCCTGTGTGTGTTTCGTCGCGTTTTGGCACTTCTAACACCCGTCAAGCCCAATTTCAAGCTCCATAATGAAGTTAAAGTATATTTAACTTGAATTATGCTAAAAAATGTCACGGATGTCGGTTCGTTTGGCTCCATGATGAAGTTAAAGTATATAACTTTCCAGAAAGCGATTAAAAGCTTGAAATCGAACTAGAATCAAAAAGTGAAATTGTTATACACAAACTGTAACGCCTTGCTTTTTCGTACTTCCCATAAATAGAAAGTCTCGTTTGTATTTCTATTTTTGGAAGTCTTGTTCCTTTTGTATATCGTATTTCGTTTCAAGCCATTGTAAATCCGAGACTTTGATCGTAATGAAATGAATCTTTCATAAGAAATACTATTTTTTTTATAACATGCTTATACGTGTTGCAATACTCGGGTTGTACGTTACCAATCTCAAACGCATATGCGCGACCGATACTCGATATACTAGTACTCAAAACTTATACATACTTGTTAACTATTAAATATGTGGTTAAATTCTAGTAATATAATAATAATAATAATAATAATAATAATAATAATAATAATAATAATAATAATAATAATAATAATAATAATAATAATAATAATAATAATAATGATAATAATAATAATAATAATAATAATAATAATAATAATAATAATAAATCTAACAATGTAACAATAGTATGTTACATATTAACAACGTTAGTTGCATGCTTTCATAATTAGTTCCATGTGAACTACTAACCTATCATATTATAATGTAAAATACGTAATTTGTGTGTTAATCAAATAACAAAAAAAATATATATATGTAATGGCTGTAAATAGCCATTTGCGATCGAACAGCCTCATTGGGGGCATTTACTTGTTTTTCTAATATTAAAACCACCTAAAACACTTATGTAATAATTGAATTAAATGGGTAGTATATAAACATAACATATTATGCACTAACTTAAGATTTTCACACACAAAAAAAGGGGAAAAGTTGTTGGTTGTTGACAGCCTTCTGGCCGTAGGTACCAAGACAGCATTTAACTCTTTTTTTTATGTTAAACACCCAACTAATTTAATTAAATGCCAAACAACCCAACCCTAATCCATCCCTTATATAACCCAAGCCATCTCCAAGCCATTTTCACTTTTCTAAACAATCTAATCTCTCCCAATCATCCAAAATCGCAGCTGAAATCACAAGTTCGAGCAGATTGTTCAGCCTTCACTAAAGTGAGCATAACTCACTCAATACTTGTCCAATTTAGTCCATTCTTTTTCCTATGTGATTGGATTGACCTTAGCTTCGATTCCATGGGTTTTTCACAGTAAATAAGTCCTTGGAACTCCGGTAAAAAGGCTCCAAAGTTCACTGTTTATGTCTGATTTCATCTAATCTTTACTAAACTTGTTCAACTTGAGTCTAACTCATCTCAAACCTATGTCCTTATGCTTATAACCACTTCTATGGTTAGTTAGGCTTAAAAACAAGGTTGAGACATTCATAATTAGAGGTTAAAACCTCACATATATTCTGTTTTGTTTAGGGTTTTTGACCCACAAGTGATGTTCAAGCTTCTAGCTTGACGAAGGTGTGATTGTGGACTAACTTGGGTTGTCCAACATAAAATCCCCACATTACTTGATGATTTCTCATAGTGTAGTTGTTTATATTCTTGTATTATTCATAGTTCATAACCCTCCTTGTATGTTTTTACATCAAGTGTAGTGGTGAACCATAAGAGGTACCCAAATGGAAGACTATTCTTCCTACCTCCTGCATGAATTCTATGACACAATAGAGATACCTAAACGAAGATTTATCTTCTACCTCATGCTTGACTAATGGACTAAATATTACATATAATACTTATACGTATATATACTATTCGAACCCTCGATGGTGGACTTGTGTTCATTCGTCAAGATATTAGAATAACATCATCTAAGACATAAGACTTGTTACGATTCTAATGAGTATATTACTCATGAAAACATTAACCCTTGAGGTTTCATAGTGTCAAGAACAAGTACTTGGTGTTAAAGGATGATTACTTTCGAATACCTATATTCTTGTGTTTTAACTTCATAAATCCCTAAACGAACATATTCAACCTTCTAACCTCATCAACTTCGTCACATTGGATAATCGGAAAGCATATGCAAATTTTGTGAGTATACTCGTAACCCCCTTTTTATGTTTACCACTTTTTGGGGTGTAACATGTTACCTTATTAAAACCACACTTAAACTTATTCTTTATGCAATGCACGAAAACAATCCTTATACATGAATACTATGTTATGATACTTGATGCTTACGTGGACCATACTTATGTGATATGTTTTAGTCATAGCTTTCACGAGCCACCATTTGACATGTATAGCGCTATAGGAGTAACGCGTCGCCCCCTTAAACTTGTGGTCATGTCGAATTAACTAAACTTTCTTGCGTAAATAGAGGATTGGCTAGAAATATTGCATGCCATGTTAGGTTGATCTTATATAAACTAAGTTGCCATGTGGATTCGTTTTAAAATTTTATACTTATACATATTCCTAAACTTGTATACTCGCTTTTGCTTTTCCATTGAATTGTATTTTAAACATGTTACAGGTTGAGGATTGATGATGCTATGAAAACGGACTAGCAAAGATGCCTAGATACTCACTTAGACGTCTTAGGTCAAATACGTTGTATGAATTTCATATTCGTTATTGTATTGTTTTCTTGTACTTTTAATGTATTGTAACATTTATTTATGAATGAAATCAATTTATCTTTACTTTTGTTGTCACAATTAGCGTTATGTGTGATGAGCAATCATTTTTCGTCTCACTCCGATGTTTCCGCCATCGGTTGGGGTGTGACAGATTGGTATCAGAGCCATAACTATAGGGAGTTAGGAAAAAATTGCCATGCTTTTTACCTAGTCTATAGTTCTAGAGCTTTACTTTTATGTTTCGCTTGAATCACTTGCATGATACTTTATTTTCCCCTTATTTATTTTCTTTTGCCATTTTCAACATATATGTCACTTTGTGTTAATACTTGCTTTATTATTTGTTAATACTTGTCGTATTGTCCAATTCTTTATGTGTTATTCTTGAAATGTCTTTTACGTGTTATTTTCTTGAGATGCTTTATGTGCTTATACTTGTTATTATTATTTGGAACATACATCCTTTAACTCGTTTATACTAAAATCGAAACCACTCTTAATACATAAACGAGACGACTTTACCAAAATAGGCGTGAAACCAACTATTTGGTGAACGACCCTCAATCCATCTATTCTTTTTATACGAAATTCGCCACCAAGTTAGGCGTGAAATCCTCACCTTGATGTATAATTTCCATTTCGAATTCTGGTGGACCCTCGTCTAAGTGTTGAAATTTAAAATTTTGACCCGACGAGTACCAAACACACTTAGGATACGAAATCGTCAAGTTAGGGGTGAAACCCACACCTTGTCGACTAGTTCCACTCCTTGATTTTCTCATAAATCCTGCCAAGTCTCGAAATTTCGATTGATTTGGGACATGTAGTAACCGGAAGGGTAAATACCGTTAACCGACTTGTCGGTGAGAGTATTTCACCGATTAGGCCAAAGCATGCTCCTCAAATTCGAAAGACTTTTCGACCACTTTGGTTAGTCAACGTTCTGTTTTGGAACCATCCAAGTTTTAATCGAACTTTCGTTTTAATGATTTCGATCTTTTATGATACAATTCTCTCTTTTCAATTTCGAACTATTTTTGAAATTTCAATTTTACACATGCACTATACTAATACTTTTCATATGATTATACAATGTAACTTTATTTATATTCCTTGTAACAAAAATGGAGGCATATCATCAAGATAGGAATGATTTCCTTACCTTGACGACTAACTCCGTTTTTTTTTCATCTTACAACGATCTCACCAACGAGTTAGGGGTGATTCCCTCACTTAGGTGATCATTACCAAAGCCTTCCTTCAAAGAGACTTTATTATACAAACACGATCCAATTTTATACCTAAGTCGTTATCATTTGTCAAAAATCCCTACTTATGCAAATTTCGAAGTTTATTGTTTTACCAAATGTATTTCTTACCCTACAATCTATTTTTACATAACTCGCATACGCGAAATTCATAGTCGTATCGTAACGCATTTTATTACCCGAATTTCAAAACCTTACGAAATGATACCTATCAATTTAATCGGTCCAATGAATCTCTTGCCCATAAACTTCATATTCAACTTAAACACTAAAACACACGCACGTTATATCACCATACAAAAGACGTTCGTTCTCAATCGGAATTCAAGCCAACTTTCTCATATACTTAGAAGATCTTTTAGATATTATAAAATCGTTTTACCAAAGTCTCTTTTCAACATCAATGAATCAATTGTTAAAACTCTTTTCAATAATCACTAAGTCCATTTTGCTAAACTCCTTCTCTAAGGATCAAGGTTTTCATAGGAACCTCCAAAATTCGAAATGTCTTGTTTTGATAAAAATGAAACAAACCCATTATATTCGAAAACTTTTTTTTCTTCTACACTGCTTAATTCGTCATTTAAATTCAAAACACGTGGGCAAGAAGACTTCATGGGGGCCGACAACCTTCAACATACGTAAATTCTTTTAAAACAAAAGTAGCATTACCATTTATTACGAAACACGTTACGCATAACCAATGAATACTTTATATTTTCGTACACTTACAAACTATATTCTACCTTCCAAATCAAACTCGATTTATTTTTTTTCCTTTTTTGATTCAATAAACTCAACATCTCGCTTAAACAACTATACATCAATATCATCACGCACATGTTAGTCAATACCTCGCGACACTTTCATTTAGATCATCTTACATACTCGAATTTCTCAAACGTTTTATGTGCCTAAATTCGTTATGTTTCGACACATACTATATACACAAATTTTATTATTCGTACCAACACTCATACTCATATCATGACAATACATTTTATGCTTATACTTATACTCATACTACTCTTACGTTTTATGTTTATACTCATACTTACGTGCATATTCATACTTAAACTTATACTTATGCTCATACTTTCATTCATACTCATGATTCATACATTCGTACCGTACGCGAGCGTAATCCGAGGGATTCGCTTACGTAGGTCCCATACATACTTAAGCATGGACTTGCTTATATACTACATTCTTATACGTACACGTTCTTATATTTTAAATTATGTATACCCTGATTCATACATAATTAGTATAAGCTATGCGGATCATGCGACGATCAAAATAATCGCGGGTGCACACAGGATTATAGTGATAGACATATGAGAACCCTAGAGTGTACTACTGTGTATGGTAAGACACGGAACGTAACATGACATCGAATACGAAACGAACGTGATATGGTCAAAACATAGTGGATACGCCGCTGGTACTTCCTATATATAAATGTTTTCACCATGTTACCAAACTTTCGTAAAACGTGCCATGAGTAATTCAGTGTTTTGCAGACCTTTGGACCTAATACAAAGTTTAAACAACTCACAAACGCATTATATCCGATTATCCATGACGAGACTTCATTCTTAGCACGCTACTTTCGTCTATCCAATACATATGTCATTCTTATACTTGCATTCGTTTATTAAGAGTCAATCGTTCAATTCCATATACGCAACTATACGTTTCCAATTATGTTTGGTACCTCAAATCATTTTAGACAAACGAACTCCTTTGTAAACCTATCTTGTCATTCTTCAAAATTTCATACTTTTTACGTTTCAAAATTTTCGAGTCTCAATTCTTAATAATCACCCTTTTGCCAAAACTCTTTCAAGTCTTCCTCTTAAATAAATTTCGGGACGAAATTTCTAAAGGAGGGGAGACTGTAACGCCTTGCTTTTTCGTACTTCCCATAAATAGAAAGTCTCGTTTGTATTTCTATTTTTGGAAGTCTTGTTCCTTTTGTATATCGTATTTCGTTTCAAGCCATTGTAAATCCGAGACTTTGATCGTAATGAAATGAATCTTTCATAAAAAATACTATTTTTTTATACATGCTTATACGTGTTGCAATACTCGGGTTGTACGTTACCAATCTCAAATGCATATGCGCGACCGATACTCGATACACTGGTACTCATAACTTATACATACTTGTTAACTATTAAATATGTGGTTAAATTCCAGTAATATAATAATAATAATAATAATAATAATAATAATAATAATAATAATAATAATAATAATAATAAATCTAACAATGTAACATTAGTATGTTACATATTAACAACGTTAGTTGCATCCTTTCATAATTAGTTCCATGTGAACTACTAACCTATCATATTATAATGTAAAATACGTAATTTGTGTGTTAATCAAATAACAAAAAAAAAATATGTAATGGCTGTAAATAGCCATTTGCGATCGAACAGCCTCATTGGGGGCATTTACTTGTTTTTCTAATATTAAAACCACCTAAAACACTTATGTAATAATTGAATTAAATGGGTAGTATATAAACATAACATATTATGCACTAACCTAAGATTTTCACACACAAAAAAAGGGGAAAAGTTGTTGGCTGTTGACAGCCTTCTGGCCGCAGGTACCAAGACATCATTTAACTCTTTTTTTTTGTTAAACACCCAACTAATTTAATTAAATGCCAACCAACCCAACCCTAATCCATCCCTTATATATCCCAAGCCATCTCCAAGACATTTTCCATTTTCTAAACACCCTAATCTCTCCCAATCATCCAAAATCGCTGCTGAAATTACAAGTTCGAGCAGATTGCTCAACCTTCACTAAAGTGAGCATAACTCACTCAATACTTGTCCGATTTAGTCCATTCTTTTTCCTATATGCTTGGATTGACTTTAGCTTCGATTCCTTGGGTTTTTCACAGTAAATAAGTCCCTGGAACTCCGGTAAAAAGGCTCCAAAGTTCACTGTTTATGTCTGATTTCATCTAATCTTTACTAAACTTGTTCAACTTGAGTCTAACTCATCTCAAACCTATGTCCTTATGCTTATAACCACTTCTATGGTTAGTTAGGCTTAAAAACAAGGTTGAGACATTCATAATCAAAGGTTAAAACCTCACATATATTCTGTTTTGTTTAGGGTTTTTGACCCACAAGTGATGTTCAAGCTTCAAGATTGACGAAGGTGTGATTGTGGACTAACTTGGGTTGTCCAACATAAAATCCCCACATTACTTGATGATTTCTCATAGTGTAGTTGTTTATATTCTTGTATTATTCATAGTTCATGACCCTCCTTGTACGTTTTTACATCAAGTGTAGTGGTGAACCATAAGAGGTACCTAAATGGAAGACTATTCTTCCTACCTCCTACGTGAATTCTATGACACAATAGAGGTACATAAATGAAGATTTATCTTCTACCTCATGCTTGACTAATAGACTAAATATTACATATAATACTTATAGATATATATACTATTCGAACCCTCAATGGTGGACTTGTGTTCATTCGTCAAGATATTAGAATAACATCATCTAAGACATAAGACTTGTTACGATTCTAATGAGTATATTACTCATGAAAACATTAACCCTTGAGGTTTCATAGTGTCAAGAACAAGTACTTGGTGTTAAAGGATGATTACTTTCGAATACCTATATTCTTGTGTTTTAACTTCCTAAATCCCTAAACGAACATATTCAACCTTCTAACCTCATCAACTTCGTCACATTGGATAATCGGAAAGCATATGCAAATTTTGTGAGTATACTCGCAACCCCCTTTTTATGTTTACCACTTTTTGGGGTGTAACATGTTACCATATTAAAACCACACTTAAACTTATTCTTTATGCAATGCACGAAAACAATCCTTATACATGAATACTATGTTATGATACTTGATGTTTATGTGGACCATACTTATGTGATATGTTTTAGTCATAGCTTTCACGAGCCTCCATTTGATATGTATAGCGCTATAGGAGTAACGCACCGCCCCACTTAAACTTGTGGTCATGTCGAATTAACTAAACTTTCTTGCGTAAACAGAGGATTGGCTAGAAATATTGCATGCCATGTTAGGTTGATCTTGTATAAACTAACTTGCCATGTGGATTCGTTTTAAACTTTTATACTTATACATATTCCTAAACTTGTATACTCGCATTTGCATTTGCATTGAATTGTATTTTAAACATGTTACAGGTTGAGGATTGATGATGCTATGAAAACGGACTAGCAAAGATGCCTAGATACTCACTTAGACGTCTTAGGTCAAATACGTTGTATGAATTTCATATTCGTTGTTGTATTGTTTTCTTGTATTTTTAATGTATTGTAACATTTATTTATGAATGAAATCAATTTATCTTTAATTCTATTGTCACAATTAGCGTTATGTGTGATGAGCAATCTTTCTTCGTCTCACTCCGAGGTTTCCGCCATCGGTTAGGGTGTGACAGATTGGTATCAGAGTCATAACTATAGGGAATTAGGAAAAAAATTCCCATGCTTTTTACCTAGTCTATAGTTCTAGAGCTTTACTCTTATGTTTCGCTTGAACCACTTGCATGATACTTTATTTTCCCCTTATTTATTTTTTTTTGACATTTTCAACATATATGTCACTTTGTGTTAATACTGGCTTTATTATTTGTTAATACTTGTCGTATTGTCCAATTCTTTATGTGCTATTCTTGAAATGTCTTTTACGTGTTATTTTCTTGAGATGCTTTATGTGCTTATACTTGTTATTATTATTTGGAACATACATCCTTTAACTTGTTTATACTAAAATCGAAACCACTCTTAATACATAAACGAGACGACTTTACCAAAATAGGCGTGAAACCCATAATTTGGTGAACGACCCTCAATCCATCTATTCTTTTTATACGAAATTCACCACAAAGTTAGGAGTGAAATCCTCACCTTGATGTATAATTTCCATTTCGAATTCTAGTGGACCCTCGTCTAAGTGTTGAAATTTAAAATTTTGACCCGACGAGTACCAACCACACTTAGGATACGAAATCGTCAAGTTAGGGGTGAAACCCGCACCTTGTCGACTAGTTCCACTCCTTGATTTTCTCATAAATCCTGCCAAGTCTCGGAATTTCGATTGATTTGGGACATGTAGTAACCGGAAGGGTAAATACCGTTAACTGACTTGTCGGTGAGAGTATTTCACCTATTAGGCCAAAGCATGCTCCAAAAATTCGAAAGACTTTTCGACCACTTTGGTTCGTCAACGTTCCGTTTTGGAACCATCCAAGTTTTAATCGAACTTACCTTTTAATGATTTCGATCTTTTATGATACAATTCTCTCTTTTCAATTTCGAACTATTTTTGAAATTTCAATTTTACACATGCATAATACTAATACTTTTCATATGATTATACAATGTAACTTTATTTATATTCCTTGTAACAAAAATTGAGGCATATCATCAAGATAGGAGTGATTTCCTTACCTTGACGACTAACTCCGTTTTTTTTTCATCTTACAACGACCTCACCAACGAGTTAGGGGTGATTCCCTCACTTAGGTGATCGTTACCAAAGCCTTCCTTCAAAGAGACTTTATTATACAAACACGATCCAATTTTATACCTAAGTCGTTATCATTTGTCAAAAATCCCAACTTATGCAAATTTCGAAGTTTATTATTTTACCAAACGTATTTCTTACCCTACAATCTATTTTTACATAACTCGCATACGCGAAATTCATAGTCGTACCGTAACGCATTTTATTACCCGAATTTCAAAACCTTACGAAATGCTACCTATCAATTTAATCGGTCCAATGAATCTCTTGCCCATGAACTTCATATTCGACTTAAACACCAAAACACACGCACGTTATATCACCATACAAAAGACGTTCGTTCTCAATCGGAATTCAAGCCAACTTTCTCATATACTTAGAAGATCTTTTAGATATTATAAAATTGTTTTACCAAAGACTCTTTTCAACATCAACGAATCAATTGTTAAAACTCTTTTCAATAATCACTAAGTCCATTTTGCTAAACTCCTTCTCTAAGGATCAAGGTTTTCATAGGAACCTCCAAAATTCGAAATGTCTTGTTTAGAGACAAATGAAACAAACCCATTATATTCGAAAACTTTTTTTTTTCTTCTACACCGCTTAATTCGTCATTTAAATTCAAAACACGTGGGCAAGAAGACTTCATGGGGGCCGACAACCTTCAACATACGTAATTTCTTTTAAAACAAAAGTAGCATTACCATTTATTCCGAAACACGTTACGCATAACCAATGAATACTTTATTTTGTCGTACACTTACAAACTATATTCTACCTTCCAAATCAAACTCGATTTATTTTTTTCCTTTTTTGATTCAATAAACTCAACATCTCGTTTAAACAACTATACATGAATATCATCACGCACGTGTTTGTCAATACCTCGCGACACTTTCGTTTACATCATCTTCATACTCAAATTTCTCAAACATTTTATGTGCCTAAATTCGTTATGTTTCGACACATACTATATGAGCAAATTTTATTATTCGTACCCACACTCATACTCACTCATATCATGACAATACATTTTATGTTTATACTCATACTTACGTGCATATTCATACTTAAACTTATACTTATGCTCATACTTTCATTCATACTCGTGATTCATACATTCGTAACGTACGCGAGCGTAATCTGAGGGATTCGCTTACGTAGGTCCCATACATAATTAAGCATGGACTTGCTTATATACTACATTCTTATACGTACACGTTCTTATATTTTAAATTATGTATACCCTGATTCGTACACAATTAGTATAAGCTATGCGGATCATGCAACGATCAAAATAATCGCGGGTGCACACGGGATTATAGTGATAGGCACATGAGAACCCTAGAGTGTACTACTGTGTATGGTAAGACATGGAACGTAACATGACACCGAATACGAAACGGACGTGATGTGGTCAAAACATGGTGGATACGCCGCTGGTACTTTCTATATATATATATGTTTTCACCCTGTTACCAAACTTTCGTAAAACGTGCCATGAGAAATTCGGTGTTTTGCAGACCTTTGGAGCTAATACAAACTTTAAACAACTCACAAACGCATTATATCCGATTATCCATGACGAGACTTCATTCTTAGCACGCTACTTTCGTCTATCCAATACATATGTCATTCTTATACTTGCATTCGTTTATTAAGAGTCAATCGTTCAATTCCATATACGCAACTATACGTTTCCAATTATGTTTGGTACCTCAAATCATTTTAGACAAACGAACTCCTTTGCAAACCTATCTTGTCATTCTTCAAAATTTCATACTTTTTACGTTTCAAAAATTTCGAGTCTCAATTCTTAATAATTACCCTTATGCCAAAACTCTTTCAAGTCTTCCTCTTGAATAAATTTCGGGACGAAATTTCCTAAAGGATGGGAGACTGTAACGCCTTGCTTTTTCGTACTTCCCATAAATAGAAAGTCTCGTTTGTATTTCTATTTTTGGAATTCTTGTTCCTTTTGTATATCGTATTTCGTTTCAAGCCATTGTAAATCCGAGACTTTGATCGTAATGAAATGAATCTTTAATAAGAAATACTATTTTTTATACATGCTTATACGTGTTGCAATACTTGGGTTGTATGTTACCAATCTCAAATCCATACACGCGACCGATACTCGATATACTGGTACTCATAACTTATACATACTTGTTAACTATTAAATATGTGGTTAAATTCTAGTAATATAATAATAATAATAATAATAATAATAATAATAATAATAATAATAACAATAATAATAATAATAATAATAAATCTAACAATGTAACATTAGTATGTTACATATTAACAACGTTAGTTGCATGCTTTCATAATTAGTTCCATGTGAACTACTAACCTATCATATTATAATGTAAAATACGTAATTTGTGTGTTAATCAAATAACAAAAAAAAAATATGTGTAATGGTTGTAAATAGCCATTTGCGATTGAACAGCCTCATTGGGGGCATTTACTTGTTTTTCTAATATTAAAACCACCTAAAAAACTTATGTAATAATTGAATTAAATGGGTAGTATATAAACATAACATATTATGCACTAACCTAAGATTTTCACACACAAAAAAAGGGGAAAAGTTGTTGGCTGTTGACAGCCTTCTGGCCGCAGGTACCAAGACAGCATTTAACTCTTTTTTTTTTGTTAAACACCCAAATAATTTAATTAAATGCCAACCAACCCAACCCTAATCCATCCCTTATATAACCCAAGCCATCTCCAAGCCATTTTCACTTTTCTAAACACTCTAATCTCTCCCAATCATCCAAAATCGCAGCTGAAATCACAAGTTCGAGCAGATTCACTAAAGTGAGCATAACTCACTCAATACTTGTCCGATTTAGTCCATTCTTTTTCCTATGTGCTTGGATTGACCTTAGCTTCGATTCCATGGGTTTTTCACAGTAAAAAAGTCCCTGGAACTCCGGCAAAAAGGCTTCAAAGTTCACTGTTTATTTCTGATTTCATCTAATCTTTACTAAACTTGTTCAACTTGAGTCTAACTCATCTCAAACCTATGTCCTTATGCTTATAACCACTTCTATGGTTAGTTAGGATTAAAAACAAGGTTCAGACATTTATAATCAGAGGTTAAAACCTCACATATATTCTGTTTTGTTTAGGGTTTTTGACCCACAAGTGATGATCAAGCTTCAAGCTTGACGAAGGTGTGATTGTGGACTAACATGGGTTCTCGAACATAAAATCCCCACATTACTTGATGATTTCTCATAGTGTAGTTGTTTATATTCTTGTATTATTCATAGTTCATGACCCTCCTTGTATGTTTTTACATCAAGTGTAGTGGTGAACCATAAGAGGTACCTAAATGGAAGACTATTCTTCCAACCTCCTACATGAATTCTATGACACAATAGAGGTACCTAAAAGAAGATTAATCTTCTACCTCATGCTAGACTAATGGACTAAATATTACATATAATACTTATACATATATATACTATTCGTACCCACGATGGTGGACTTGTGTTCATTCGTCAAGATATCAGAATAACATCATCTAAGACATAAGACTTGTTACGATTCTAATGAGTATATTACTCATGAAAACATTAACCCTTGAGGTTTCATAGTGTCAAGAACAAGTACTTGGTGTTAAAGGATGATTACTTTCGAATACCTATATTCTTGTGTTTTAACTTCCTAAATCCCTAAACGAACATATTCAACCTTCTAACCTCATCAACTTCGTCACATTGGATAATCGGAAAGCATATGCAAATTTTGTGAGTATACTCGCAACCCCCTTTTTATGTTTACCACTTTTTGGGGTGTAACATGTTACCTTATTAAAACCACACTTAAACTTATTCTTTATGCAATGCACGAAAACAATCCTTATACATGAATACTATGTTATGATACTTGATGCTTACGTGGACCATACTTATGTGATATGTTTTAGTCATAGCTTTCACGAGCCTCCATTTGACATGTATAGCGCTATAGGAGTAACGCACCGCCCCCTTAAACTTGTGCTCATGTCGAATTAACTAAACTTTCTTGCGTAAACAGAGGATTGGCTAGAAATATTGCATGCCATGTTAGGTTGATCTTGTATAAACTAACTTGCCATGTGGATTCGTTTTAAACTTTTATACTTATGCATATTCCTAAACTTGTATACTCGCATTTGCATTGAATTGTACTTTAAACATGTTACAGGTTGAGGATTGATGATGCTATGAAAACAGACTAGCAAAGATGCCTAGATACTCACTTAGACGTCTTAGGTCAAATACGTTGTATGAATTTCATATTCGTTGTTGTATTGTTTTCTTGCATTTTTAATGTATTGTTACATTTATTTATGAATGAAATCAATTTATCTTTAATTCTATTGTCACAATTAGCGTTATGTGTGATGAGCAATCTTTCTTCGTCTCACTCCGATGTTTCCGCCATCGGTTGGGGTGTGACTGATTGGTATCAGAGTCATAACTATAGGGAATTAGGAAAAAAATTCCCTTGCTTTTTACCTAGTCTATAGTTCTAGAGCTTTAATCTTATGTTTCGCTTAAACCACTTGCATGATACTTTATTTGCCCCTTATTTATTTTCTTTTGACATTTTCAACATATATGTCACTTTGTGTTAATACTTGCTTTATTATTTGTTAATACTTGTCGTATTGTCCAATTCGTTATGTGCTATTCTTGAAATGTCTTTTACGTGTTATTTTCTTGAGATGCTTTATGTTCTTATACTTGTTATTATTATTTGGAACATACATCCTTTAACTTGTTTATACTAAAATCGAAACCACTCTTAATACATAAACGAGACGACTTTACCAAAATAGGCGTGAAACCCATAATTTGGTGAACGACCCTCTATCCATCTATTCTTTTTATACGAAATTCGCCACCAAGTTAGGAGTGAAATCCTCACCTTGATGTATAATTTCCATTTCGAATTCTTGTGGACCCTCGTCTAAGTGTTGAAATTTAAAATTTTGACCCGACGAGTACCAACCACACTTAGGATACGAAATCGTCAAGTTAGGGGTGAAACCCGCACCTTGTCAACTAGTTCCACTCCTTGATTTTCTCATAAATCCTGCCAAGTCTCGGAATTTCGATTGATTTGGGACATGTAGTAACCGGAAGGGTAAATACCGTTAACCGACTTGTCGGTGAGAGTATTTCACCTATTAGGCCAAAGCATGCTCCAAAAATTCGAAAGACTTTTTGACCACTTTGGTTAGTCAACGTTCCGTTTTGGAACCATCCAAGTTTTAATCGAACTTACCTTTTAATGATTTCGATCTTTTATGATACAATTCTCTCTTTTCAATTTCGAACTATTTTTGAAATTTCAATTTTACACATGCATAATACTAATACTTTTCATATGATTATACAATGTAACTTTATTTATACTCCTTGTAACAAAAATGGAGGCATATCATCAAGATAGGAGTGATTTCCTTAGCCTGACGACTAACTCCGTTTTTTTTCATCTTACAACGACCTCACCAACGAGTTAGGGGTGATTCCCTCACTTAGGTGATCGTTACCAAAGCCTTCCTTCAAAGAGACTTTATTATACAAACACGATCCAATTTTATACCTAAGTCGTTATCATTTGTCAAAAATCCCTACTTATGCAAATTTCGAAGTTTATTGTTTTACCAAACGTATTTCTTACCCTACAATCTATTTTTACATAACTCGCATACGCGAAATTCATAGTCGTACCGTAACGCATTTTATTACCCGAATTTCAAAACCTTACGAAATGCTACCTATCAATTTAATCGCTCCAATGAATCTCTTGCCCATGAACTTCATATTCGACTTAAACACCAAAACACACACACGTTATATCACCATACAAAAGACGTTCGTTCTCAATCAGAATTCAAGCCAACTTTCTCATATACTTAGAAGATCTTTTAGATATTATAAAATCGTTTTACCAAAGACTCTTTTCAACATCAACGAATCAATTGTTAAAACTCTTTTCAATAATCACTAAGTCCATTTTGCTAAACTCCTTCTCTAAGGATCAAGGTTTTCATAGGAACCTCCAAAATTCGAAATGTCTTGTTTAGAGACAAATGAAACAAACCCATTATATTCGAAAACTTTTTTTTCTTCTACACCGCTTAATTCGTCATTTAAATTCAAAACACGTGGGCAAGAAGACTTCATGGGGGCTGACAACCTTCAACATACGTAATTTCTTTTAAAACAAAAGTAGCATTACCATTTATTCCGAAACACGTTACGCATAACCAATGAATACTTTATATTGTCGTACACTTACAAACTATATTCTACCTTCCAAATCAAACTCGATTTATTTTTTTCCTTTTTTGATTCAATAAACTCAACATCTCGTTTAAACAACTATACATGAATATCATCACACACGTGTTAGTCAATACCTCGCGACACTTTCGTTTACATCATCTTACATACTCAAATTTCTCAAACATTTTATGTGCCTAAATTCGTTATGTTTCGACACATACTATATGAGCAAATTTAATTATTCGTACCCACACTCATACTCACTGATATCATGACAATACATTTTATGTTTATACTCATACTTACGTGCATATTCATACTTAAACTTATACTTATGCTCATACTTTCATTCATACTTGTGATTCATACATTCGTAACGTACGCGAGCGTAATCTGAGGGATTCGCTTACGTAGGTCCCATACATACTTAAGCATGGACTTGCTTATATACTACATTCTTATACGTACACGTTCTTATATTTTAAATTATGTATACCCTGATTCATACACAATTAGTATAAGCTATGCGGATCATGCGACGATCAAAATAATCGCGGGTGCACACGGGATTATAGTGATAGGCATATGAGAACCCTAGAGTGTACTACTGTGTATGGTAAGACATGGAACGTAACATGACACCGAATACGAAACGGACGTGATGTGGTCAAAACATGGTGGATACGCCGCTGGTACTTTCTATATATAAATGTTTTCACCCTGTTACCAAACTTTCGTAAAACGTGCCATGAGAAATTCAGTGTTTTGCAGACCTTTGGAGCTAATACAAACTTTAAACAATTCACAAACGCATTATATCCGATTATCCATGACGAGACTTCATTCTTAGCACGCTACTTTCGTCTATCCAATACATATGTCATTCTTATACTTGCATTCGTTTATTAAGAGTCAATCGTTCAATTCCATATACGCAACTATACGTTTCCAATTATGTTTGGTACCTCAAATCATTTTAGACAAACGAACTCCTTTGCAAACCTATCTTGTCATTCTTCAAAATTTCATACTTTTTACGTTTCAAAAATTTCGAGTCTCAATTCTTAATAATCACCCTTATGCCAAAACTCTTTCAAGTCTTCCTCTTGAATAAATTTCGGGACGAAATTTCCTAAAGGATGGGAGACTGTAACGCCTTGCTTTTTCGTACTTCCCATAAATAGAAAGTCTCGTTTGTATTTCTATTTTTGGAATTCTTGTTCCTTTTGTATATCGTATTTCGTTTCAAGCCATTGTAAATCCGAGACTTTGATTGTAATGAAATGAATCTTTAATAAGAAATACTATTTTTTATACATGCTTATACGTGTTGCAAAACTTGGGTTGTACGTTACCAATCTCAAATCCATACGCGCGACCGATACTCGATATACGGGTACTCATAACTTATACATACTTGTTAACTATTAAATATGTGGTTAAATTCTAGTAATATAATAATAATAATAATAATAATAATAATAATAATAATAATAATAATAATAATTCTAGTAATATAATAATAAAAATAATAATAATAATAATAATAATAATAATAATAATAATAACAATAATAATAATAATAATAAATCTAACAATGTAACATTAGTATGTTACATATTAACAACGTTAGTTGCATGGTTTCATAATTAGTTCCATGTGAACTACTAACCTATCATATTATAATGTAAAATACGTAATTTGTGTGTTAATCAAAAAACAAAAAAATATATATGTAATGGCTGTAAATAGCCATTTGCGATCGAACAGCCTCATTGGGGGCATTTACTTGTTTTTCTAATATTAAAATCACCTAAAACACTTATGTAATAATTGAATTAAATGGGTAGTATATAAAAATAACATATTATGCACTAACCTAAGATTTTCACACACAAAAAAGGGGAAAAGTTGTTGGCTGTTGACAGCCTTCTGGCCGCAGGTACCAAGACAGCATTTAACTCTTTTTTTTTTGTTAAACACCCAAATAATTTAATTAAATGCCAACCAACCCAACCCTAATCCATCCCTTATATAACCCAAGCCATCTCCAAGCCATTTTCACTTTTCTAAACACTATAATCTCTCCCAATCATCCAAAATCGCAGCTGAAATCACAAGTTCGAGCAGATTGTTCAGCCTTCACTAAAGTGAGCATAACTCACTCAATACTTGTCCGATTTAGTCCATTCTCTTTCCTATGTGCTTGGATTGACCTTAGCTTCGATTCCATGGGTTTTTCACAGTAAAAAAGTCCCTGGAACTCCGGCAAAAAGGCTCCAAAGTTCACTGTTTATTTCTGATTTCATCTAATCTTTACTAAACTTGTTCAACTTGAGTCTAACTCATCTCAAACCTATGTCCTTATGCTTATAACCACTTCTATGGTTAGTTAGGATTAAAAACAAGGTTCAGACATTTATAATCAGAGGTTAAAACCTCACATATATTATGTTTTGTTTAGGGTTTTTGACCCACAAGTGATGTTCAAGCTTCAAGCTTGACGAAGGAGTGATTGTGGACTATATTGGGTTCTCGAACATAAAATCCCCACATTACTTGATGATTTCTCATAGTGTAGTTGTTTATATTCTTGTATTATTCATAGTTCATGACCCTCCTTGTATGTTTTTACATCAAGTGTAGTGGTGAACCATAAGAGGTACCTAAATGGAAGACTATTCTTCCTACCTCCTACATGAATTCTATGACACAATAGAGGTACCTAAACGAAGATTTATCTTCTCCCTCATGCTTGACTAATGGACTAAATATTACAGATAATACTTATACATATATATACTATTCGTAACCTCGATGGTGGACTTGTGTTCATTCGTCAAGATATTAGAATAACATCATCTAAGACATAAGACTTGTTACGATTCTAATGAGTATATTACTCATGAAAACATTAACCCTTGAGGTTTCATAGTGTCAAGAACAAGTACTTGGTGTTAAAGGATGATTACTTTCGAATACCTATATTCTTGTGTTTTAACTTCTTAAATCCCTAAACGAACATATTCAACCTTCTAACCTCAACAACTTCGTCACATTGGATAATCGGAAAGCATATGCAAATTTTGTGAGTATACTCGCAACCCCCTTTTTATGTTTACCACTTTTTGGGGTGTAACATGTTACCTTATTAAAACCACACTTAAACTTATTCTTTATGCAATGCACGAAAACAATCCTTATACATGAATACTATGTTATGATACTTGATGCTTACGTGGACCATACTTATGTGATATGTTTTAGTCATAGCTTTCACGAGCCTCCATTTGACATGTATAGCGCTATAGGAGTAACGCACCGCACCCTTAAACTTGTGGTCATGTCGAATTAACTAAACTTTCTTGCGTAAACAGAGGATTGGCTAGAAATATTGCGTGCCATGTTAGGTTGATCTTGTATAAACTAAGTTACCATGTGGATTCGTTTTAAACTTTTATACTTATGCATATTCCTAAACTTGTATACTCGCATTTGCTTTTGCATTGAATTATATTTTAAACATGTTACAGGTTGAGGATTGATGATGCTATGAAACGGACTAGCAAAGATGCCTAGATACTCACTTAGACGTCTTAGGTCAAATACGTTGTATGAATTTCATATTCGTTGTTGTATTGTTTTCTTGTATTTTTAATGTATTGTTACATTTATTTATGAATGAAATCAATTTATCTTTAATTCTATTGTCACAATTAGCGTTATGTGTGATGAGCAATCTTTCTTCGTCTCACTCCGATGTTTCCGCCATCGGTTGGGGTGTGACAGATTGGTATCAGAGCCATTACTATAGGGAATTAGGAAAAAAAATTGCCATGCTTTTTACCTAGTCTATAGTTCTAGAGCTTTACTCTTATGTTTCGCTTGAACCACTTGCATGATACTTTATTTGCCCCTTATTTATTTTCTTTTGAAAATTTCAACATATATGTCACTTTGTGTTAATACTTGCTTTATTATTTCTTAATACTTTTCGTATTGTCCCATTCTTTATGTGCTATTCTTGAAATGTCTTTTACGTGTTATTTTCTTGAGATGCTTTATGTGCTTATACTTGTTATTATTATTTGGAACATACATCCTTTAACTCGTTTATACTAAAATCGAAACCACTCTTAATACATAAACGAGACGACGTTACCAAAATAAGCGTGAAACCCACAATTTGGTGAACGACACTCAATCCATCTATTCTTTTTATATGAAATTCGCAACCAAGTTAGGAGTGAAATCCTCACCTTGATGTATAATTTCCATTTCGAATTCTAGTGGACCCTCGTCTAAGTGTTGAAATTTAAAATTTTGACCCGACGAGTACCAACCACACTTAGGATACGAAATCGTCAAGTTAGGGGTGAAACCCGCACCTTGTCGACTAGTTCCACTCCTTGATTTTCTCATAAATCCCGCCAAGTCTCGGAATTTCGATTGATTTGGGACATGTAGTAACCGGAAGGGTAAATACCGTTAACCGACTTGTCGGTGAGAGTATTTCACCTATTAGGCCAAAGCATGCTCCTCAAATTCGAAAGGCTTTTCGACCACTTTGGTTAGTCAACGTTCCGTTTTGGAACCATCCAAGTTTTAATCGAACTTACGTTTTAATGATTTCGATCTTTTATGATACAATTCTCTCTTTTTAATTTCGAACTATTTTTCAAATTTCAATTTTACACCTGCATTATACTAATACTTTTCATATGATTATACAATGTAACTTTATTTATATTCCTTGTAACAAAAATGGAGGCATATCATCAAGATAGAAGTGATTTCCTTACCTTGACAATACTTTTCATATGATTATACAATGTAACTTTATTTATACTCCTTGTAACAAAAATGGAGGCATATCATCAAGATAGAAGTGATTTCCTTACCTTGACGACTAACTCCGTTTTTTTTTCATCTTACAACGACCTCACCAACGAGTTAGGGGCGATTCCCTCACCTAGGTGATCGTTACCAAAGCCTTCCTTCAAAGAGACTTTATTATACAAACACGATCCAATTTTATACCTAAGTCGTTATCATTTGTCAAAAATCCCTACTTATGCAAATTTCGAAGTTTATTGTTTTACCAAACGTATTTCTTACCCTACAATCTATTTTTACATAACTCGCATACGCGAAATTCATAGTCGTACCGTAACGAATTTTATTACCCGAATTTCAAAACCTTACGAAATGCTACCTATCAATTTAATCGGTCCAATGAATCTCTTGCCCATGAACTTCATATTCGACTTAAACACCAAAACACACGCACGTTATATCACCATACAAAAGACGTTCGTTCTCAATCGGAATTCAAGCCAACTTTCTCATATACTTAGAAGATCTTTTAGATATTATAAAATCGTTTTACCAAAGACTCTTTTCAACATCAACGAATCAATTGTTAAAACTCTTTTCAATAATCACTAAGTCCATTTTGCTAAACTCCTTCTCTAAGGATCAAGGTTTTCATAGGAACCTTCAAAATTCGAAATGTCTTGTTTTGATACAAATGAAACAAACCCATTATATTTGAAAACTTTTTTTTCTTCTACAGCGCTTAATTCGTCATTTAAATTCAAAACACATGGGCAAGAAGACTTCATGGGGGCCGATAACCTTCAACATACGTAAATTTTTTTAAAACAAAAGTAGCATTACCATTTATTACGAAACACGTTACGCATAACCAATGAATATTTTATATTGTCGTACACTTACAAACTATATTCTACCTTCCAAATCAAACTCAATTTATTTTTTTTCCTTTTTTGATTCAATAAACTCAACATCTCGCTTAAACAACTATACATGAATATCATCACGCACGTGTTAGTCAATACCTCGCGACACTTTCGTTTACATCATCTTACATACTCAAATTTCTCAAACGTTTTATGTGCCTAAATTCGTTATGTTTCGACACATACTATATACGTAAATTTTATTATTCGTACCCACACTCATACTCATATCATAACAATACATTTTATGCTTATACTTATACTCATACTACTCTTATGTTTTATGTTTATACTCATACTTACGTGCATATTCATACTTAAACTTATACTTATGCTCATACTAACATTCATACTCATGATTCATACATTCGTACCGTACGCGAGCGTAATCCGAGGGATTCGCTTACGTAGGTCCCATACATACTTAAGCATGGACTTGATTATATACTACATTCTTATACGTACACGTTCTTATATTTTAAATTATGTATACCCTGATTCATACACAATTAGTATAAGCTATGCGGATCATGCGACGATCAAAATAATCGCGGGTGCACACGGGATTATAGTGATAGACATATGAGAACCCTAGAGTGTACTACTGTGTATGGTAAGACACGGAATGTAACATGACACCGAATACGAAACGAACGTGATGTGGTCAAAACATGGTGGATATGCCGCTGGTACTTCCTATATATAAATGTTTTCACCATGTTACCAAACTTTCATAAAACGTACCATGAGAAATTCAGTGTTTTGCAGACCTTTGGACCTAATACAAACTTTAAACAACTCACAAACGCATTATATCCGATTATCCATGACGAGACTTCATTCTTAGCACGCTACTTTCGTCTATCCAATACATATGTCATTCTTATACTTGCATTCGTTTATTAAGAGTCAATCGTTCAATTCCATATACGCAACTATACGTTTCCAATTATGTTTGGTACCTCAAATCATTTTAGACAAACGAACTCCTTTGCAAACCTATCTTGTCATTCTTCAAAATTTCATACTTTTTACGTTTCAAAATTTTCGAGTCTCAATTCTTAATAATCACCCTTTTGCCAAAACTCTTTCAAGTCTTCATCTTGAATAAATTTCGGGACGAAATTTCCTAAAGGAGGGGAGACTGTGACGCCTTGCTTTTTCGTACTTCCCATAAATAGAAAGTCTCGTTTGTATTTCTATTTTTTGAAGTCTTGTTCCTTTTGTATATCGTATTTCGTTTCAAGCCATTGTAAATCCGAGACTTTGATCGTAATGAAATGAATCTTTCTTAAGAAATACTATTTTTTTATACATGCTTATACGTGTTGCAATACTCGGGTTGTACGTTACCAATCTCAAATGCATACGCGCGACCGATACTCGATATACTGGTACTCATAACTTATACATACTTGTTAACTATTAAATATGTGGTTAAATTCTAGTAATATAATAATAATAACAATAATAATAATAATAATAATAATAATAATAATAATAATTCTAGTAATATAATAATAATAATAATAATAATAATAATAATAATAATAATAAAAATAATAATAATAATAATAATAATAATAATAATAATAATAATAATAATCATACTAATACTAATAATAATAATAATAATAATAATAATAATAATAATAATAATAATAATAATAATAAAAAATCTAACAATGTAACATTAGTATGTTACATATTAACAACGTTAGTTGCATGCTTTCATAATTAGCTCCATGTGAACTACTAACCTATCATATTATAATGTAAAATACGTAATTTGTGTGTTAATCAAATAACAAAAAAAAATATATGTAATGGCTGTAAATAGCCATTTGCTATCGAACAGCCTCATTGGGGGCATTTACTTGTTTTTCTAATATTAAAACCACCTAAAACACTTATGTAATAATTGAATTAAATGGGTAGTATATAAACATAACATATTATGCACTAACCTAAGATTTTCACACACAAAAAAGGGGAAAAGTTGTTGGCTGTTGACAGCCTTCTGGCCGCAGGTACCAAGACAACATTTAACTCTTTTTTTATGTTAAACACCCAACTAATTTAATTAAATGCCAACCAAACCAACCCTAATCCATCCCTTATATAACCCAAGCCATCTCCAAGCCATTTTCACTTTTCTAAACACTCTAATCTCTCCCAATCATCCAAAATCGCAGCTGAAATCACAAGTTCGAGCAGATTGTTCAGCCTTCACTAAAGTGAGCATAACTCACTCAATACTTGTCTGATTTAGTCCATTCTTTTTCCTATGTGCTTGGATTGACCTTATCTTCGATTCCATGGGTTTTTTCACAGTAAATAACTCCCTGGGACTCCTAAAAAAAGGCTCCAAAGTTCACTGTATATTTCTGATTTCATCTAATCTTTACTAAACTTGTTCAACTTGAGTCTAACTCATCTCAAACCTATGTCTTTATGCTTATAACCACTTCTATGGATAGTTAGGCTTAAAAACAAGGTTGAGACATTCATAATCAGAGGTTAAAACCTCACATATATTCTGTTTTGTTTAGGGTTTTTGACCCACAAGTGATGTTCAAGCTTCAAGCTTGACGAAGGTGTGATTGTGGACTAAGTTGGGTTGTCCAACATAAAATCCCCACATTACTTGATGATTTCTCATAGTGTAGTTGTTTATATTCTTGTATTATTCATAGTTCATGACCCTCCTTGTATGTTTTTACATCAAGTGTAGTGGTGAACCATAAGAGGTACCTAATTGGAAGACTATTCTTCCTACCTCCTACATGAATTCTATGACACAATAGAGGTACCTAAACGAAGATTTATCTTCTACCTCATGCTTGACTAATGGACTAAATATTACATATAATACTTATACATATATATACTATTCGAACCCTCAATGGTGGACTTGTGTTCATTCGTCAAGATATTAGAATAACATCATCTAAGACATAAGACTTGTTACGATTCTAATGAGTATATTACTTATGAAAACATTAACCCTTGAGGTTTCATAGTGTCAAGAACAAGTACTTGGTGTTAAAGGATGATTACTTTCGAATACCTATATTCTTATGTTTTAACTTCCTAAATCCCTAAACGAACATATTCAACCTTCTAACCTCATCAACTTCGTCACATTGGATAATCGGAAAGCATATGCAAATTTTGTGAGTATACTCGCAACCCCCTTTTTATGTTTACCACTTTTTGGGGTGTAACATGTTACCTTATTAAAACCACACTTAAACTTATTCTTTATGCAATGCACGAAAACAATCCTTATACATGAATACTATGTTATGAGACTTGATGCTTACGTGGACCATACTTATGTGATATGTTTTAGTCATAGCTTTCACGAGCCTCCATTTGACATGTATAGCGCTATAGGAGTAACGCACCGCCCCCTTAAACTTGTGGTCATGTCGAATTAACTAAACTTTCTTGCGTAAACAGAGGATTGGCTAGAAATATTGCATGCCATGTTAGGTTGATCTTTTATAAACGTAGTTGCCATGTGGATTCGTTTTAAAATTTTATACTTATGCATATTCATAAAATTGTATACTCGCCTTTGCTTTTGCATTGAATTGTATTTTAAACATGTTACAGGTTGAGGATTGATGATGCTATGAAAACGAACTAGCAAAGTTGGCAAGATACTCACTTAGACGTCTTAGGTCAAATACGTTGTATGAATTTCATATTCGTTGTTGTATTGTTTTCTTGTATTTTTAATGTATTGTAACATTTATTTATGAATGAAATCAATTTATCTTTAATTCTATTGTCACAATTAGGGTTTATTTCTTCATCTCACTCTGATGTTTCCGCCATCGGTTGGGGTGTGACACAAACAAACAAATATTGAGACCAAAACACATTGTTTCATTGATATTTGAAATTGTTCTACATTGTATAGTGTTTAGAGAGCACAAATGTCACATGAACCGATCATCTCGGGAACAAAGCTCCGTCAAAGTTGTCGGATCCTGGAATTGTACAATGTATTAGTTTTAATTGACTTCGCTTCTAGATCCGAGAAGTTGCAGGGATGAATTTGTGGACGGGATCCGGCAAACGGCAAGATCGCAAACAGGATATAAGTAGTAATTAACAGTTATAAAATCTTCCGGAAACTGTTCTGAAATGGCCAGAAAAAAAAGTCGCTGCCGCATCGGTGCAGCGCAAGCACCAGTTGGCGGTGAGTGCAATCGCCGGGCAAGTTTTTTAATATGTTTTCATGCTTATCGCTTTGGGTATAGTTAGAAGTTTGAAGATGTTTGTAGTGGCAGTGATCGCCGTGTATTAAGGAAAATAAAAAATTTGGTTGATTTGTATATCGATTTGTTAATTTTTGTATCGATTCTTAATATGTGTGCCGTAAATACAAATAAAAGGAATATCCTATTTTGTTCTAAAGTTCAAAAGAAAAACCTATTTCTTTTTCTCCACATCTATAGTGATTCTTTACATCAACGATGTAACCCAGATTTAGTAAAAAATATAAACAAATTTGTAAAAATAGGTATATCAAGTGTGTAAAGGATGGTTTCTTATGAACAATCCAATTTATAATCCGAGAGTGAGTTTGATGTTTAGTACCCGGATTGATGAATAAATTATCTGAATTGCAGAGAAGTTTTGACGACTGGGTTGCAAATTCGTGTGAAGATCGATGGGTGTTCCCGTTGAAGAGCAAACGTGATAAGAAACTGATGCGGGCCCAAGTGTGGAGGAGCGGGCCATCTTGTATTTGGAGGCCCAAGATCGCGTAACAAAAGGGGCTTCACTAAAATGGCTCTAACTTGGACTACGGGGGTCCGTTTTGGGCGTGTGACCAGTCGAAACGAACGTGAGAACGAGCTCCATCTTGCTGCAAACGCCTACAGCGGTTTGGGTCATCGTCTGGGCCAAAAAACGCTTATTTCTATTAGTTATTTGCATTTTTATGCTTTTTTAAATGTTTTGGGCATTTTGTTTTTGGGCTTGTGTTTGGCCCGTTGTCTTTTTTAGGCCCATTTCGAATTTCGGTTTCTATTTATATGTCCCTCTAGTAATATGAAAAAGCAGACTTGAATTTTAACATAACTCATTTTCACTTCAAATTCCGTGCCTTTTGGGTGGAATCTTGGGGGTTTGGGAAGAACTACACGGGTATTCTTCGAATCAACGTGTTTGATCTTCGTTTCCATATCACGTGCTACATCACTTGGTATCAGAGCCGAATTCGTGGCTCAAAATGCCTCCGAGGAGAAACAACAACAGGCCTCTCGATGAAGTTTATGAACGGGAGTTGGAGCAGCGACTTATGGCGAGAGTGGATCAACGGTTGGATCAAGTGGTCGATCAGTTGACTGACCGGATGGCCGACTTGGTCAATCGTAGGAGGCAGAGACCCAATGACGGGTATGGTTCTGATTTTAGTAACCCATTTGGTGATGGTTCGACTTCCGAAGACGATCAGGAAGGGCGACCAAGGGGTAAACGTGGAGGGGGTAACAGGCGTTGGGATTCTTGGATAAGGATTGATATTCCAGAATTTGATGGGTCTAGTTTGAATCCGGAGGGGTTCATCAATTGGTTGGCTACCGTGGAGGAGGTGTTTGAATACAAGGAGCTGCCTGAAAATAAGCGGGTGGCCTTGATCGCTACCAGGTTACGTGGTAGGGCCTCTGCGTGGTGGCAACAATTGAAGTTAACACGAAACAGGCTTGGAAAGTCAAGGGTCGTGACATGGACCAAGATGAAGAAGTGCTTGCGGTCCAACTTTTTGCCTCATAACTTTCAAAGGTTGATGTACCAGCGTCTGCAAAATTAAAAAACAGGGGGCTAAATCGGTTGATGATTATACAACGGAGTTTTACCAGTTAATTGCTAGGAACGATATTCAAGAACCGGAGGAACAACTTGTTTCTCGGTATATTGGGGGTCTGAGGGTTCAAATCATGGAGTTTGTGAACCTCTTTGATCCGTTAACCATTCCAGAGGCACACCAACGGGCGTTGGCCTTTGAGAAACAAAATCGTCGGGTGGGCGGTTCGTTTACGCCTGCCAGAGGAAACGTTGGGTCAGGCAGTGGGGCACCTCGTGGCGGGCCTAGTCAACAACGGCCGGGGGTTAACAATACCGGGCCTACTTCTAAGGGGGCTAGCAGTAGTGGTCCGAGATGTTTCAATTGTGGTGAGACAGGCTATCGTCAAGCTGAGTGTAAAAAGGATGGTAAAAGACACTTATTTGCTGAGTCTGAGGATGATCACTATGAAGAGTATGAGAATAACCCAGTGTATGATGAAGAAACTGAATATGAAGAAGAGGTCATGACCGGTGATGTTGGGGTGAACTTGGTGGTCAGACGCTCTTGCTATACACCAAAGGCAGATGGAGACGACTGGCTGAAGCATAACATCTTCCACTCAACATGTACTACTTTGGGAAAGGTTTCCACGTTTGTTATTGATTCGGGAAGTTGTGACAATTTGATTTCCGAAGAGGCAGTTCAAAAGTTGGCCTTGAAGACAGAGAGTCACCCGAAACCTTATAAGCTTCAATGGCTTAAAAAGGGAGGTGAAGTGACGGTATCAAAAAGGGCACTTGTTTCTATTTCTATTGGGTCCACGTACAAAGACGATGTTGTGTGTGATGTAGTCCCTATGGACGCGTGTCACTTATTGTTGGGTAGACCTTGGGAATATGAGCGTAATATAGAGCATAATGGGCGGTCAAATACTTATAGCTTTCTGTTTGGTGGTATGAAGATAACCCTTGTTCCTAGCAAGCCTAAGTAGTTAGCCACAAAACAGTCGGGTACTTTGTTGACCATCAGTCAGTTTCAAGATGAGTTGGAGGACGCAGACAATGTTTTTATTTTGATTGGGAAGCCAGTGCCCAAGGAAGTCGAAATTCCTGAATGTATGGTTCCGTTATTCGAGGAGTTGATGTTTTCCCAGATGATTTACTTGCCGGATTGCCACCCCTACGAGACATCCAACATCACATTGATTTGGAACCGGGGTCCCAACTACCCAATAAGCCCCATTACAGAATGAGCCCAAAAGAGCATGAGGAATTGCATCGGCAGGTTGAAGACATAATTTCTAAGGGGTACGTTCGGGAAAGCATGAGTCCTTGTGCTGTTCCTGCTCTGTTGACTCCAAAGAAGGATGGGACGTGGCGTATGTGTGTTGACAGTCGTGCAGTCAACAAGATCACTGTGAGGTACAAAATTCCGATTCCCCGACTTGATGATTTACTTGATCAAATTAGTGGTGCCACTATTTTCACAAAACTAGATTTGAAGAGTGGGTACTACCAGATTCGACGCAGGCCTGGTGATGAGTGGAAGACCGCCTTCAAAACTCGTGAAAGGTTGTATGAATGGTTAGTGATGCCTTTCGGTTTATCCAATGCCCCTAGTACGTTTATGCGGGTCATGAATCAGTTGTTTAGACCCTTTATTGGTAAATTTGTGGTGGTTTATTTTGATGATGTTCTCATTTATAGCCCTAATTTTGACGAGCATGTGAAGCATGTACGGCAGGTTTTGACCTTGCTCCGCAGGGATAACTTGTATGCAGCCAAAAAGAAGTGTGTCTTTATGGTCCCCAATGTAAGGACTCTCAAAATTATCCTAAAAATACCCGTAAGTATAAACCCGGACCCCTGAAACCATACTGTGCATGAAAAACCAAGAAAAGCAGAACTGTGGTCTTCAGGCGGGCCGCGTAAAGGTTAAACATACCCTACGCGGGCCGCGTCAAACTTGTGTTGACCGGATAAGTATTCCAGAGCCACGTAGCGACCACCTGGCTAACCTACTTGTGACTGGTCAAGGCTAGTCGTAGACTGGGCGGCCACGCGGGCCGCGTAAGATATAAGAGATGGGTTACGCGGGCCGCTTAAACCCTTAATTTCACCTATAAATAGCTTGCATCAGGGACTTTAATTCTGTGTCGAAACAAACTTTCAAAAACGAAGTTTTAGTACTCTGAAGTCGAAAAAATCAATTATATTAGCAAGGTGCTGCTCCGATACCGGGTATTAACTCGATCGCTGCTACGATTCAATGTGCGATCGATTAAACTATCCAATGGATGTTTAAGTGCTACCCACATTAGGGTTTATGCTTTGTCATTCGTTGTTAATTCAATGGATGTTTAAGTATCGCACTTTGTCATTCGTTGTGAAGGTTTTAATATCGTGAGTTATCGTATATGCTGTGTTAGTTACTAACCGAGTTCGTGTGCATGTTATTAATTTAGGTTAAAAGGCTAATCAGTAGGCTAGGCTTTGCTCAATTAAATCTGCAATGTGAGTCATTCTCTTTTTTATCAAATTACTTTCAAAATCATGTTTATTTTTAAAAGGTTATAATTACAGTGATTAAGTTTATGTAATCACCAAATTACAGCCGGTATGTGGGGTTTTGTATACATTACTTGATAACCGTCACTATTGGACAACGGGTTAGCCAATGAGTGATATGACCATAGTCACAGACACCATTGGACAATGAGGTTACCGATGGATGGTCGAGTGACAAATATCAATGGTAGTTGGTTGATATCTGGAAACATTGTAATCTCTCTTAATACTGTAAATTATAACAAACGGGTCGTTTTAATAAATAGAATGATTCACCAGTATTTCCCGCTGACAAATTTTTTTTCAAACATGTTTCAGGTGATCTGTTGTGATCCAAGAAAAGTGCTGTGAAGCACTACAAGCTTAAGGAAGTGGCGCAATATAAAATAAAGAAACATGTTTTTGTAAAAGGAAGATTTCTCTGTGAAATCATATGATTGTAAATTACCGGGATTTTATCCCGAGTTGTGAAATAAAATTTCAGTTTTAAAAAGATCCTGAAGAAACTTCCGCTGTTAAATAAATACCACGGGATTTTCTGTCCCGCGGCTCCTGAAACGGGTCAAACCGGGTCGGGGGCCGTGACAGAAAAAGGTGGTATCAGAGCCACTGATTTAAGCCAATTAAGTATTAAGAAAATACTTAATTTTACTAATTTCTATTCTGTGATTATGTGTTTTATTATTTGAATATTTGTGTACAGTATGGGTAAGCAAAAGCTTTCAAACATCTATCTTAAATTAGATAGGTCATTCAACGAGAAGGGGAGTTCATCCCAAACAAAATCCTCAAAACCCTATGTAAATCCTAAAGAAGGAATGTTTGTCCGTAAGGCACAATATGAGGAACCACTTTCTCCTAATAAAAGAAGTTTGATTATTAGGAAAAGTCAAGAGAAACTAAAGAAATCCAAAGGAGGGAAAGTTAATCAGAAAACCCAAGAATTAGGCAATAACCCGCCATGGGAAGACAAGTTAGATGAAAAATGGGCAGATCTTTATATGCTAGCCACTGTAGCAGTTAATGCAAATCTTTAAATAATCTGACTCAAGTTTTAGTACCTTTATCACCTACAAATCCAGAAACCTTATCCAGTAAATAAATAAGTTTACAATAAACCCTAGTGTGTTTTAATTTTCAGTTGTTTTATAGTTACCCAGTATGAAATAATATTTAAAGGTTATCTATGAAATTTTGTTATTAAATTTTTAACTTAGTATTTGTGTGTATTTTGCATGTATACTAAACAGCATGAGTGAATTGTCTGACGCCCTTCAGAATTTAAATCTCTATCCGGTAAAAATAGAGGTTTCCAGAGATTTCAATAGATATATACCCGACATAGAAGAACCTATGGAATTCAATGCTCTACCTCCGGAGAAACCCAAGCCCAAGAAAAGGAGAAGATTCGTGGGATGGAGGCGTGTGCGTAGGAGGAAACCCGCCACTAGAAAGATTCCCAAAATAGAAAATCCCTTAGACAAAGGGAAGGGGATTGAAGTCAGGGAAGAGTCTAGGCAGATGGGAATACAGTTTGAAGAATATTCTAACCAAATAGAAATGGAGATTGGAGGAGGTTCTAAACAAACCCAGATAGAAATTGGAGAAAGCTCTAAACAAACCCAGGAAATGACATTGAAGGAAGAGCTGGATTTTATATTGGCAAGCTGTGATACTATTAAGTCTGTCAATAAAAATGTTTTTACTCATCCTATTGAAACTAAACTTCCAATGAATTTGGAACCAGCAATCCCAGAACCTATAATTCACACCCAGCCTTTAGGAATGGATGAATGGTGGACTAATGATTGGCCGTTCCAAAACCTGCTCAACAGTCCTTATTCCTTTCTTCCTCAATTCGACCCAGAACCTATACCTAATCCACCTATGAACAATGAGAATTTAGCTGAACTCCGCCACTTTGGCGAGGAGTTAATGGATGCAGGAAATAGGATCAGTGAAGTAGGAGAACAGATCTCCTAGAAATACGATGAGAGGGAACGTCGTTACTAAAATATCAACTGACAAGGGATAAGGGGTTTATGAGACTGTGGTCGTATAATAGCAATAATAATATAATCATGTGAAATAACTACAAATAAAACTTTGTAAAATAATGGTGTGTATGGACGCATATTATAAAATATATAAATGGAATCGAGAAATTGATAAGTTTTGACTATATGTGTGTTGTGAAATTTGTATGATTGTTTTATGTATAATTGTTATTTATTTTGATACTAATAAATTATATATATCAGATGGAAAACGCTAATAACGAACCAGTTAATGAAGTTAATAAATCTGAGCAACATCCTGAGGATCAATTTCTAAATAGGCAAGATATAGAAAATATCGTTGCTCAAGGGATAGCCAACACTATTCCAGCAATAGTTGCTGCTGTTAGAAATCCAATCGAACCTCAACAAATCATTCCTAGCAAACGTATTTCTGAAGATAACTTCAGCAATAGCGTAAATGGAGGCGGTAATCATACTAATCACAATAATAATCCACGGCAGGCTCCACTCCCTAAGAAAATGAAAGCTGCAACACCTGGTTGCACTTATAAAGAATTTCTTGCTTGTAAACCATCTGAGTTTGCAGGCAATGAAGGAGCAACTGCGGTACTGCATTGGTTAGAGAAAACCGAGGCAGTGATTACAATAAGTAAATGTGCCCAGGATGATCAGGTCATGTACGCGTCAAATCTTTTTAAAGAAGGGGCACTAGAATGGTGGAACACGGTGTTACAAGCAAAGGGAAGGATGATGGCATATGCTATAAATTGGGAAGAATTTAAGAGTCTTGTAGAAAGAAAATTCTGTCCCGAATATGAAAAAGATCAAATGGCAAATAAGTTCCTAAATCATCGAATGATAGGTGTAGATTGACGCGGTTATACTTCGACATTCTTTGAATATGCTAGAGTGGTACCAACACTGGCTTCGCCAGAACCGGTACTCATTTCTCGCTATATGTGGGGACTGATTAGCGAAATCCGTAACATCGTTAAAGCTGCGAGACCTCGTACTATTGACGATGCAGTGGAATTAGCTAACACCCTAACTGATGAACTGGTGCGCACAAGAGATGATAACAGGAAAAAGGAACTGGCTCAGAAAATTACCAAAGGAGCTCGTATGGGTAATAGTAGCAACTTCAAGAGAAGAGGAACAGGGCAATTTTCAAATCCGCCGTTCTGCAGGAATTGCAGAAAGAAACATTTTGGAAGATGTAGTGTAAACTGCAATTTTTGTAAAATGGTAGGACATCGTGAAGAAAACTGCAGAAAGAAAACCATAGTCTGCTTTAACTGTGGAGAAGCGGGGCATTTCAAAACAGAATGTCCTAAATTAAGAAAATCAACAGACAACAAAGTCAAGACGGCCAACGGAGCTACTAAAAAGAATGTCAAAGCATTCCAGTTAACCACTCAAGAAGCAGAACTCATTCCAGATGTGATAGCTGGTACTAGTTCACAACGTGTATGCAAAAGTATTATTTGACTCTGGTGTAAACCAAAGTTTTATCAATACTTCATTCTGCCAAGCTCTTAACCTACCCTTAACCAAACTTAGGCCGATTTTTACAGTCGAAACGGCAGACGGAAATTCTGTTAGCATAGATAAAGTTTTGCAAAAGGAAAATATAGAACTCTCAGGTCATAAATTCTTTGCAAACCTATTACCTATGAAATTAGACGAATTTGATGTTGTGTTAGGAATGGATTGGTTAGTAGCCAACCATGCTCGAATTCTTTGTGATAAGAATTCCATAGAAATTCAGGCACCTACTGGAGAAGTAATCATAATTACAGGAGACAAACCACGTAAGCCCATGAAGTTCATATCAGTAACGAAAGTTGTAGTTATGAACGAAAGCAAGGGATAGTATATATGATTTCAGTAATCATTAGTACTAAGGGTAAAGAACTTAAGGAGATTCCTGTGGTCTCAGAATACCCAGATGTATTCCCAGAAGAGTTACCAGGATTACCACTAGAAAGGGAGGTAGAATTTAGAATTCATTTAATTCCCGGAACTATACCGATAGCCAAGGCACCTTATCGGTTAGCACCCACAGAAATGTTAGAATTGAAAAAGCAATTAGATGAATTACTAAGTAAAGGTTTCATACAACCTAGTTCATCCCCGTGGGGAGCACCAGTATTGTTTGTTAAGAAAAAGGATGGTTCAATGAGAATGTGTATTGATTATAGAGAATTGAATAAGGTTACAATTAAGAATCGATACCCATTACCTAGGATTGATGATCTTTTCGATCAACTTCAAGGAGCTAGATATTTTTCTAAGATTGACTTACGCTCCGGATACCATCAGTTGAAGGTACAAGAAGAAGACATACCTAAGACTGCTTTCAGAACTAGGTATGGTCATTACGAGTTTATAGTCATGCCCTTCGGATTAACGAATGCACCTGCAGCATTCATGGACATGATGAATAGGATTTGTAAACCGTACTTGGATAAATTTGTAATTGTCCTCATCGACGATATACTTATTTATTCCAAAAGTCAAGACGAACATTGTCAGCACTTGCATGCACTCTTAACTTTGTTAAGAAAAGAAAATTTGTACGCCAAATTCTCGAAGTGTGAATTTTGGTTGCAAGAAGTGCAATTTCTAGGTCATATGGTGAATCACGAAGGTATTCATGTAGATCCTACTAAGATAGAGGCAATTACCAAATGGAAGGTTCCGCAATCCGCAATGGAAATTAGAAGCTTTATAGGTTTAGCCGGATATTATAGATGGTTTATTAAGGATTTTTCTAAGATAGCTGTACCATTAACTAAGCTAACCTGTAAAGCAGTTAAGTTTGAATGGGGAACTAAACAAGAAGAAGCCTTTAGAATCTTGAAGCAGAAATTAACCAATGCTCCAATCTTAGCTTTACCGGAAGGAACTGAAGATTTTGAAGTATATTGTGATGCTTCAAAACTAGGATTTGGATGCGTGCTGATGCAACGCAAGAAGGTAATTGCGTATGCTTCAAGACAATTGAAAAAGCACGAGGAAAACTATACGACTCATGACTTAGAATTAGGAGCCGTAATTTTTGCCCTGAAGATCTGGAGACATTATCTGTACGGAAGTAAGTTTACTGTCTATACGGATCATAAGAGTTTAAGATATATATTTGGGCAAAAAGAATTAAACATGAGACAAAGGAGATGGATGGAAATTCTAAGTGACTACGACTGTGATATTCAATACCATGAAGGAAAGGCAAATGTAGATGCAGATGCTTTAAGTCGTAAGTACTATGAGAAACAACGACGAGTTCGTGCTCCTAGGTTAAATCTACAGTTAGATTTAATGGTACAATTGAAGAATATTCAAGAAACAACAATCAAGGATGATGCTGAAGGAATGAAGGGACGAATAAAAGAATTAGAGCAAGGAGCTGATGGAATTTGGAGATTCCACAAAAGCAGAATATGGGTACCTAAGCAGGGAGAATTAAGAAATAAAATTTTAGAAGAAGCCCATAAATCTAGGTATACCATGCACCCTGGAAACAATAAGATGTACCAAGATTTAAGAAATAACTTTTGGTGGATAGGAATGAAAAAGGATATAGCTCAATATATTTCTAAGTGTCTTACTTGTTCACAAGTTAAGGCAGAACACCAGAAACCTTCAGGTCTACTACAACAACTGGAAATGCCTGTATGGAAATGGGAACTCATAACAATAGATTTTGTTACTAAGTTACCCAAAACCAGAAAAGGTAACGATACGATTTGGGTAATTGTGGATCGATTAACCAAATCAGCTCACTTTCTACCTATGAAGGAAACCTTTAGCATGGAAAGGTTGGCAAAGTTGTATGTAGATGAAGTAGTATCCTTACATGGAGTTCCACTCTCCATTGTATCGGATAGGGATAGTCGTTTCACTTCTCATTTCTGGACCAGTTTCCAAGAATCAATGGGAACTCGACTAAACCTAAGCACTGCATATCATCCTCAAACAGACGGACAAGTGATAGGACAATCCAAACTCTGGAAGACATGCTCAGAGCATGTGTAATAGATTTTGGTGGAAATTGGGACGATCACTTACCATTAATTGAATTCTCCTATAACAACAGTTATCATTCAAGTATTAAAACTGCCCCATTCGAAGCACTATATGGAAGAAAGTGTAGAACTCCAGTTTGTTGGGCAGAAATAGGAGAAAATCAATTGTCAGGTCCTGAAATAGTGCAAGAGACGACAGACAAGATTACTCAAATCAAGGAAAGACTGAAGACGGCTCGAGATCTTCAGAAGAGTTATGCAGACAATAGACGGAAGCCGTTGGAATTTCAAGTAGGAGACAAAGTACTATTGAAAGTTTCTCCTTGGAAAGGAGTAGTTCGATTCGGTAAGAAAGGTAAACTAAATCCATGATACGTAGGACCATTTTCAGTAATCCAACGTATAGGACCGATTTCTTATCGCTTACAACTACCAGAAGAACTAGTTGGAGTACATGATGTATTTCATGTATCCAACCTCAAGAAATGTCTATCTGATGAATTGTTGATAGTACCTCTCCAAGATATAGAGGTAAACGAAAAGTTAAAATTTGTTGAGAAACCTCTTCAGATAGAAGACCGAAAGGTGAAATTCCTTAAACACAAATGGTTAGTACTTGTCAAGGTCAAGTGGGATTCAAAGAGAGGACCTGAATACACTTGGGAGCTGGAATCAGAGATGAAGCGAAAGCATCCTCACTTGTTCCAATGAATCTCGAGGACGATATTTTAAATAAGGTGGGGAGGATGTAAGGACTCTCAAAATTATCCTAAAAATACCCGTAAGTATAAACACGGACCCCTGAAACCATACTGTGCATGAAAAACCAAGAAAACCAGAAGTGTGGTCTTCAGGCGGGCCGCGTAGAGGTTAAACATACCCTACGTGGGCCGCGTCAAACTTGTGTTGACCGGATAAGTATTCCAGAGCCACGTAGTGACCACCTGGCTAACCTACTTGTGACTGGTCAAGGCTAGTCGTAGACTGGGTGGCCACGCGGGCCGCGTAAGATATAAGAGATGGGTTACGCGGGCCGCGTAAACCCTTAATTTCACCTATAAATAGCTTGCATCAGGGACTTTCATTCTGTGTCGAAACAAACTTTCAAAAACGAAGTTTTAGTACTTTGAAGTCGAAAATATCAATTATAATAGCAAGGTGCTGCTCCGATACCGGGTATTAACTCGATCGCTGCTACGATTCAATGTCCGATCGATTAAACTATCCAATGGATGTTTAAGTGCTGCCCACATTAGGGTTTATGCTTTGTCATTCGTTGTTAATTCAATGGATGTTTAAGTATCGCACTTTGTCATTCGTTGTGAAGGTTTTAATCTCGTGAGTTATCGTAAATGCTGTATTAGTTACTAACCGAGTTCGTGTGCATGTTATTAATTTAGGTTAAAAGGCTAATCAGTAGGCTAGGCTTTGCTCAATTAAATCTGCAATGTGAGTCATTCTCTTTTTTATCAAATTACTTTCAAAATCATGTTTATTTTTAAAAGGTTATAATTACAGTGATTAAGTTTATGTAATCACCAAATTACAGCCGGTATGTGGGGTTTTGTATACATTACTTGATGACCGTCACTATTGGACAACGGGTTAGCCAATGAGTGATATGACCATAGTCACAGACACCATTGGACAATGAGGTTACCGATGGATGGTCGAGTGAAAAATATCGTGGGTAGTTGGTTGATATCTGGAAACATTGTAATCTCTCTTAATACTGTAAATTATAACAAACGGGTCGTTTTAATAAATAGAATGATTCACCAGTATTTCCTGCTGACAAAATTTTTTTCAAACATGTTTCAGGTGATCTGTTGTGATCCAAGAAAAGTGCTGTGAAGCACTACAAGCTTAAGGAAGTGGCTCAATATAAAATAAAGAAGCATGTTTTTTTAAAAGGAAGATTTCTCCGTGAAATCATATGATTGTAAATTACCGGGATTTTATCCCGAGTTGTGAAATAAAATTTCAGTTTTAAAAAGATCCTGAAGAAACTTCCGCTGTTAAATAAATACCACGGTATTTTCTGTCCCGCGGCTCCTTAAACGGGTCAAACCGGGTCGGGGGCCGTGACACCTAAGGTCCTATTTTTGGGGTATGTTGTTTCTGGTGACGGCATACAGGTGGATGCATCAAAGGTAGCGGCTGTCAAGCAATGGCCAACTCCAACTACGATAACTGAAGTACGTAGTTTCCATGGTCTTGCTTCTTTTTATAGACGATTCATTCGAAATTTCAGTTCCCTTATGGCGCCAGTGACTGACTGCATGAAAGGGAAGACCTTTATATGGACTGAGGAGGCAGAATCAGCTTTTCAGTTAATCAAGGAAAAGCTTACAACAGCACCAATTCTAATATTGCCAGATTTTTCTCGGGTTTTTGAGTTGCACACAGATGCCTCGCAGGGTGGTATTGGGGCAGTCCTAAGTCAAGGGGAGTGTCCGGTTTCTTATTTCAGTGAGAAGTTGACTGGGCCAAAGTTACGTTATAGCACTTACGATCTTGAATTTTATGCAGTGGTCCAGGCTGTGAAACATTGGCGTCATTATTTGTTTCACAAGGAGTTTGTTTTATTTACAGACCATGATTCGTTGAGGCATATCCGCAGTCAAGATAAAGTATCACATAAGTATGCCCGGTGGATGGCTTTCTTGGAAAAGTTTACTTTTGTTGTGAAGCATAAGTCTAGAATTTCGAATCGTGTGGCAGATGCTTTGAGCAGAAGGAGTAGCCTGCTTGTTTCTATGAGAGTTGTTGTACCTGGGCTAGACAATCTCATGGAACAGCTCACAACAGATCCATATTTTTCTATCATTTTGCAGGATGTGCAATTTGGGAAGAGGACAGATTTTCTTGTGCATGACGGATTTCTTTTTAAGGAAAATCAATTATGTATTCCCAATTCTAGCCTCCACCTTCAAATAATTAAAGAACTGCATGGAGAAGGGCATGTGGGGAGAGACTGTACTTTACGATTGGTGCAGTCTTCTTATTTTTGGCCTACTTTGCGGAGGGATGTTGATCGGTTTATTAGACATTGCAGGATCTGTCAAGTTTCAAAAGGCACAGCTACTAATGCAGGGCTTTATATGCCTCTACCCATTCCTCAGCAGCCTTGGGTAGATATTAGCATGGATTTTGTGTTGGGATTACCCCGTACTCAGCGTGGTAATGATTCGATCTTTGTAGTGGTGGACCGGTTTTCTAAAATGGTGCACTTTATTCCTTGCAAGAAGACAACAGATGCAGTTAATGTGGCTCAGTTGTTCTTTTAAGATATCTATCGTTTGCATGGTTTGCCATCCTCTATAGTTTCTGACCGGGATACTCGTTTCTTGAGTGATATTTGGCGAAGTCTATGGAAAATGGTGAACACTCAGCTCAATTTTAGTAGTGCTTACCACCCACAAACTGATGGGCAGACGGAGGTTGTTAATCGGTCACTTGGTAATCTTTTGCGGTGTCTTGTGGGTGATCATGTGAAGTCATGGGATCAAAAGCTTTGTCAGGCTGAGTTTGCTCATAATCATTGTTGGGATTGAACCCTAACAAAGGAACAGATAATGTAAAGCCAAAACCAGGTCACAACAGAGTAGTTTACACTTTGCTCTCCCCTTGAAAGTGAGTTATAACATCTGATGGTCTCTATTTGCTGCTCATAAACAACTGCTGATGCCCTTTTCAACTGCTGATGTAATCCTAAAGACTGCTAAAGACAAACTCTGGTGCTCTATCTACTGCTGTCTCTTAAGTGCTGCTGAAGACACAAACACTGCTCATTCAAGGACTGATCACCTTTGAAGAAAGCACTGATGTTGTTGTTGAGCATCAGTGCTTAGGCTACAACAGTGGAACGAGAAGCAGTTGTTTCCTCATGTTTTGTATGTTATTTACAATCAGTTGTTAGACATCAGTGTTTGTGTAAGGTCAGTAGATACAGGTTGTTAGGCTGTTAGACGTCGCTTTCATGGTGACGTCAGCTGAGATACCTCAGTGGTTTGGTTTGCCTATAAATGTAACAGTACCCTGTACTGTTACATTCGATTTTTGACTGAGCGGGTTCTTCTCCTCATGTCTAATCCTTTCATCTTGTGTGCAACCATCCTTGGGGTATCAGGCTGAGGGGGAGTTTAGTTTGTAAGCTTATCTGTAATCTTTTGCTTTGATTTGTAAATCATTTGACTCTATGAAAAGCAATTGTTTATCAAACTATTTTCTCCTTTGATTGTGATTACAAAGTTTGTTTTCATTTCCGCTGCACTTTACATTTTCATATTCACAAATTGTTCAAAACATACAAACAAACACAGTCATGAGAGCCTCCGATCTTAACAATTGGTATCAGAGCCTGGACAGTCAATTTCGATTTAACAGTCAAATTGACATAACAGTTCGGCTCAAAATTCATTGATACTAAGGTTGGTTGTATTTAGTTGAAAAACAGAGTATTGAGTAAATCATGTTCAAAATGGTTAATCAAAAACTCTGTAAATCAATCAAGATGTCATATGACACACAAATTTCATACAACAAGTGATTTCATGCATAATACACTCATAGTTTCTAGATCTGAAAGTATATCTGTCAAATTATGAGACTATTTCGTATTTTCTAAATTGATTTCAACTGTTGTTATGACAATTGTGATGTCACCCTTTTAAATGCTAAAGTATGAACCTCAGATTAACAAGACCCATGTTCATAAAAACATCTATGTTTTGCTAACATGAAAAGAGGGAAATTAACACATTAGTCATCCAGATCTTATGTGTTGAAAACAGGTTGAGTTCCTCAAAAGGACAAAATCAACTATGTTAAAATACATTAAGAAATTTCACAAAAACTCCGAAGTGTGTTCATCTCAAAACTTCTAATGTCAGAAGAAAAGAGTATAAACATAAAACACTGAAGAGTCAAAGTGTAGGGTTATAATGGTCATTAAGAAACTATGTGCATTCACATGTTCAGAATAGGGTTTTTGGTTCCAGTGAATGAATTACAAAGAGGATCATGTTTGCAATCAATTGACAAAGAAAATGGTACCAAACAGTGGTCAAAATGTGTTCAAAGTTTTCCTACTTCTATTGTCAAAACCACTGACCATTTTCAATAACTTGAGAATGATATGTTTGTGTTTTGTTTTTTTAAAATATATATATATATATATATATATATATATATATATATATATATATACCAGTTTCTTTTTGATGCTGTTCTCAGAAAATCCTTAACCATTTTTTCTTAAATAACCAGGATATATTATTCATTTTTTTTGGAATAATATATTTGGAACTCTTGCTTATTTTTGCTGGCAATAGTTTCAGCTCCTGTCAGGATGTAATACCTTATTTTTGATGGTATATGTGTCCTCATAAATGGGTCAAAAGGAAATGGTACATATGTCATGATCATGTCATACTCAGGCCTACTCCAAAATTTTCATCAAAAATTGATTGCAAACTGTGCTTAAATTACTAGGGTACTCATGTTTTAATTGAATATTAAACGAAAATGAGTTGCCTTAGCTAAAAGTTTTCATCATCTGGGGTACTAAACCACTGTCCTTCAAAATTGACATGTGGCAAAACCTTGAATGAAAATCTTCAAAACTGTTGCTGAAACACCTGTCCTTCAGAATTGTACCATTTACCCTAACCATTGTTTTGTTTTAACATCTGATTTCTAAACACTGTCCACTGCTGAAAGTTAACCACTGATCCCTCATTTTCTTGAAAAGCACTGATGTTCAAAATCAGTGTCTTATCCACTGATATGCTATCCACTGATAGTAAAAATCATCCACTGCCCATAATTTTTACCGTTGTAACCACTGATGCTTGATACATCAGTGGCTCTTAAAACAACTGTTTTCCATACTTCATCTGTCTCATCAGTGTTTGACACGTGGTCAGTTTTTAGCCCTCAGATCGTAATAACCGCTACAACATTAGCGATTATTTTTAAATAAAACCCTGCCCTAAACCCCAAACAGGGTTTTACACTGTCGAATTGAATTCCAAAAATTCTCTTCTCATAACAGTTTTCAACCCTTCTTCTCAAAACCCTCAAAATCATTCTCCTATTCTTCTTCATCAAAATGACGAAGTCAAAAGGAAAATCAAAATCAAAACCTACATCACCACCACCTTCAACTGAGGCCGCTCAAACGGCTGAAGAAACCATCGAAATACCATTCAAACAATCTCATAACTATCTGGGTTTATTCACAAAACCTACTGATAATCACACCTTTGACACCATCATTGATGCATTATCTGCATCAAAGTACAAAACTTTGTTGACAGCAAATGCTCCTATCTATCTGCAAACCCAGATAGAGTTTTGGAAAAAGGCGTCGCTTGAAAAACAAGACGGAAAAGTCATAGCCATTAACTCCTCGATACAGGGAAAAGCGATCAAAATCACACCAAAATCGATATCAGAAGTCTTCATACTCGACGATCAGAACGGTAAAACCTCTTTTGACAAAAACGAGTTAAAAGCTGATTTTCTGAAAAGGGGTTATGCAGAAGAACCAAAGGTAGATACCCTACAAAAGGGTTATTTTCCATCTGCACCCAGGTTTTTATTTCACACACTCTTGATGTGTGCTTCAAATAAAACAACATCTTTCAACGAAATACCATTGAAAATTCAAAGCCTGGGTTACGCTATCTTGAATAATAAAGACTATAACTACTCCCAGGAGATTTTCAATGACATGGTGAAAAACGTTGAAAGTAAAGCATTTTTACTTTTTCCAAGATTTTTGAGTTATTATTTTGAACAAAAATTTGATAAGAAAAATGTAAATTTGCTCAAACAAGGTGTTCATTGTCAAATAAAAGGCATAACAAAAGAAACATTTTCAAGGATGATGGCACCAATAAAAACAAAAGCAGGGGTACCTGAGCAGACTTTAGCGGTTACAACCGCTCCTCAGGTATCAGCTGCTGAGCCCACTGCTCCAGGTGATCATAGCAGCACTCCCACTGCTTTGAAACCCACACCTGCCACCACTAAAAAGACCAAAAAGAAAACATCCAGAAAACCCACCAATCCCAAAACAAAGGCAACTCTGGAAGATGAGATCCCAGAGGAAATGCCTGTGACAACACAAAAGTCACCACAAACCACTGCTGCTACTTCCTCACAGCAGTTGGAAGAAAGATCTCAACCCATAGCCGAAACTCCTCCTGCATCCTCACAAAAGGATCAGGTTGTAAGCACAGGGACACCACAATATGAAGCTCTGAATCCACTCGGATCCATCTTCCTCAGTCCTGATCCCAAGGACATGTCTCTTTCAACCCCCATCCCCTCACCAATAATAATGCCACAATCCATGCTACCTCTGTTGCATGCAGCTGCTATTGCACAGACACAAACCAGTTCCTCTCTATCACCTATCATTGAGAGTATACATCCACACGTGACTGGGTCTGATGCTTATACCTCTGCTATCCCAGCAACAGTTGAGGAGGTTACACTACAAGATTTACAAGTAACTCCTGTCAGTAGTTCAAGTGGAGCAGCAACTACAACTGGTGGATCAACAGATCCCCAGTTGGACAGTTGTTTCATAAGTAAGACTCCCTTGAAGGCAATTTCTTCATTAGCAACTTCGGTGACCACCAGTGAGTTAGATCTAACCACTGGTACCATCAAAGGTTTATCGAGTGCTGAAGAGAGAAGTCCCCAGTACCAAGAACAAGGGGCATCAATGGGTGATTTTTGGGACTCTGTTCCTAAGTCACACATTGATATAACCACTGCTGGTGGGGATTCAGATGATCCCAGTAAAATGGGTGATGATTCAAGATATCAGGAATTGACAGGCAGAGTGGAAAAATTGGAAGAATCAGTTTCTGAAATAAAGGAGATGGTGCAAGAGATTTTAAAAGCTCAGAAAGCCCAATCCAATGCTGTTCCTGCTCAAGCATCTGCTCCACAACAAGCACCTGCTACAAATGAGCTTTGGAATATTTTTCAACCAATGCTTGAAGCACAGCAACTTATGGCTGACAAAAAGCATGCTATTCAAGTACAAATGCTGACCAACATGGTTGAATCAAGATTTAAAGACACTCAAGCAGATCTCAAGGCTATAAAGGCAAGCATTCAAAGTGTCTTCGGCAAAGCTCCTTCTTCCATATCATTCCTTGATAACCCCCCTTCAGATAATGCCAAAAAGGGGGAGAATATCAAGCTGTTGAGAAAAATAAATACAAAGGGAATAGAGCATGGTCTCTACATTGAGCCGGAAAAAGAAAAACAGGTCTCAAAACCTGCTAGCCAAACAGCTGATACAGCAGCAGGTACAAAAACTGTTGCAGCAGCAGTTACAAAAACTGCTGTCAGTAGCCAAACAGCTGACATTTCATCAACACATACCACTCTACCACACACCACTACAACTACTGCTCCACCATCATCATCTACAATCATACCATCACCATTGCCTCCTGTCATAAAACAGAAGACAACAGATGTTACAACATCTGTTGTAATGACAACAGTGATTGAAGCACAAGTTGTTTCAACCACTGTCAGTCAATCACTGCCACAAACCACTGCTATCCAATCTACCACCACTGATCCACCCAAAACATCATCTGTTTCTTCTTCATTAAAAAGGAGAAGAAATCTCATATCAGATGATGATTCACCACCATCACCACCAACATCACCACGTCCATTCCCTGCTCAAAAGCAGAAGACAACTACTGACATATCAGCAGTTGTAATGACAGCAGATGTTGAGACACCAGTTGTTTCATCAGCTGTTAGTCAGTCATCCACCACTGCTCTCACCTTTTCTACATCACAACCAAAGCTCTTCAACAGAATAAGAAAGCCAATCACTGCTGATGAGGGTATACATGATCCTAATGCTGCAACATATCCACTGGAACTTGAAGCTATCAAAAATGAGATGAGGCAATTCTATACAGAAGAGGATCCTTCAAAAAGAAGATTCTCCTCACTCATAGGCTACATGCCACCAGAGGATATGGATGATTACCTCAAACTCAAGGCAAAGCAGGCCAAAGTAAAAGCCAAGGTTGATAGTGAAAAAGAAAAGTTAAGCGAAGATGGCATTGCTAAAAGACTGGAGTTCTACTTCACAAAAGTAAAGCAGATAGAAGGGTTTGCACAAGACCTAGACAAAGAAAAGCCTGATCAAAAGAAAGAATTAAGAAAACAATATCTAGCCTACATCATGAAAGAAAAATTCTATCCTGCTGAAGAACAACAGTTCAGAGAATGGCCAGTAGTAGCTCTTAAGCGTGAGGCAGAAAGGATTGAAAGGATTAAGAATGATCCTACGAAGAAGAAGAATGCTCCTAACTGGAGAAAATATGAAAAGCTCATTGCTGACTTAACTGCTGAATATAAAAGAAAGAAAAGGGAGCTGGTGGATGCGAAAATGGATACTGCTAAAGCCATATCAAAATGGTCTAAACAGCAGACCGATGAAGCCTATGAAAGGCTAAAGAAAAGAAAGATAACTATTTCAAGCACTTCTAAGAAGCAAGAACAAATGATGAAGCTTGAACAGAAGATAGGAAACCTCGACACACTGTTCCGGTCTACTTTTGTAACAAATCAAGAAGAGGGTGAACAGCTGACTGAAGAAGAGGTAACTGAAAAAGAAGCAGAGTACTTCAAAGATACCATCACGAAAATGGGTCTAAAAGAAGAAACTTCATCAAAGCTTCAAAGCATTTTTAAGGTGTTAAACAAACCTGCGTCTCCAAACACTGCAAAAGACAAGACAGAAATTGAAAGACAAGAGCTTATTGAGCAAGAAACTGCAGAAGACATAGCTGCAGCAGACAAAGTCTTTGAAGAAGCTTTCAAAAGAATGTCAGAAAGTCTGCAGTTGTTTTCAAGGCCATTATCTCTCAACTCATCTTCAAATAAGTCTCTCCCAAGAAACCCACTTGGCTTAAAAATACTAAAGTGGATGTCTGATCAAAAGACTCACGTATTGACCTTGGTCAGAGCCAATGGCGATGTGAAGCACATATCAAGTAAAGAAGCACTAGGCCTTAGTGTTCAAGATTTGCAGGATCTCCTTGGGCTTTCACTGTGTAGGGATGAGGATGACCAGAGTGCAAAGGAATTTGAAGCTGAATTCAAAGAACAAGCTAAGGCACTCTTGATGAGTAATAAAGGTCCTGAATAATGAAAGGTTTTGGCATTATCTGTTCCAGGGGGAGATTGTTGGGATTGAACCCTAACAAAGGAACAGATAATGTAAAGCCAAAACCAGGTCACAACAGAGGATTCACAATAAACAGTAGTTTACACTTTGCTCTCCCCTTGAAAGTGAGTTATAACATCTGATGGTCTCTATTTGCTGCTCATAAACAACTGCTGATGCCCTTTTCAACTGCTGATGTAATCCTAAAGACTGCTAAAGACAAACTCTGGTGCTCTATCTACTGCTGTCTCTTAAGTGCTGCTGAAGACACAAACACTGCTCATTCAAGGACTGATCACCTTTGAAGAAAGCACTGATGTTGTTGTTGAGCATCAGTGCTTAGGCTACAACAGTGGAACGAGAAGCAGTTGTTTCCTCATGTTTTGTATGTTATTTACAATCAGTTGTTAGACATCAGTGTTTGTGTAAGGTCAGTAGATACAGGTTGTTAGGCTGTTAGACGTCGCTTTCATGGTGACGTCAGCTGAGATACCTCAGTGGTTTGGTTTGCCTATAAATGTAACAGTACCCTGTACTGTTACATTCGATTTTTGACTGAGCGGGTTCTTCTCCTCATGTCTAATCCTTTCATCTTGTGTGCAACCATCCTTGGGGTATCAGGCTGAGGGGGAGTTTAGTTTGTAAGCTTATCTGTAATCTTTTGCTTTGATTTGTAAATCATTTGACTCTATGAAAAGCAATTGTTTATCAAACTATTTTCTCCTTTGATTGTGATTACAAAGTTTGTTTTCATTTCCGCTGCACTTTACATTTTCATATTCACAAATTGTTCAAAACATACAAACAAACACAATCATGAGAGCCTCCGATCTTAACAATCATGCTGTTAATAGGAGCACTGGGTTTAGTTCGTTTGAGGTGGTCTATTCTGTTAAGCCTCGGGGTCCTCTTGATTTGATGTCACTTCCTACCCCAGGTTCTGTTCCCAAGAAGGTGCAAGATTTTGTGGTTTGGTTAAATGAAGTTCATAAAGCTGTGCAGGATAACTTAGCCAACGCTAATTCAAAGTACAAGCAAGCTGCAGACCAAAAGCGTAGGCAAGTTGATTTTGAAGAGGGTGACTTTGTTTGGGCCATTTTGACTAAGGATCATTTTTCAGTGGGGGAGTATAATAAATTGTCAGCCAAGAAGATTGGGCCAGTGGAGATTGTGAAGAAGATAAATTCTAATGCATATCGTCTGAAGTTACCAAGCCACATCCGTTGTTCTGATGTTTTCAATGTCAAACATTTGCTGCCCTTTCATGGGGATTCGTCTGATGATGAGGTTGCTGCGGATTCGAGGTCGAATTTTGTCTACCCAGAAGGGAATGATGCGGGCCCAAGTGTGGAGGAGCGGGCCATCTTGTATTTGGAGGCCTAAGATCGCGTAACAAAAGGGGCTTCACTAAAATGGCTCTAACTTGGGCTACGGGGGTCCGTTTTGGGCGTGTAACCAGGCGAAACGAACGTGAGAACGAGCTCCATCTTGCTGCAAATGTCCTACGGCGGTTTGTGTAACACCCCCAATATACCACCTGCGGGAACTCCGCGAGGCGTGTTACTCATCAGAGTTCGAGCCACCAATCACATTGAACCAATGATAAATATTTAAATAAAACATGTCATGAATTACCAATAGAAAATATCAAACATAGGGTTACTCCCAAAGAGTTGTGTAGCGGAAGCATATAGTAAATCATTTAACAATTGTTTCATAGTAAATGTTCAAAACCAACGTTTCACTTATAAGTTAATCCAAGAGCCTCGATCCATGACCACTCCAGCACTCCCAGATAGCAAGTCCACGTCACGAATTCTAGCGACCTGCAAGCATGCAGACAAGTGTGTCAGACGACGCTGGTGAGTTCAAGGTTTTATTAACGTGTGTAGTTACCAGATATCTGTTAAGTCAACTCATCGTTTCGTTTTGGGATTTTTATTAACGTAGGAGAGTCTTATATACTGGAAGTGTGTCCAATATATACCATGGGAGTGTGCCCAATATAACCTGGGAGTGTGCCCAACCCCAATGCCCCTAACCAAGCATTGGTAATGATGTCCAGGTAACTAGATCACGCCCGTCCTTACGGCCCGGTGTGAGGGTCTCAAACCTAATAGCGCTATCAACTAGTTACCCCATTGCCTTACAGGCAACACGGTAGATGATCGATTCTGTGTTCAATAACCAACATCCCAAATAACAGTTTACCCAGTATTCCCTTTAGAAACGTTTACCAGATGTCCCAAACCACCGGGACGCATGCTTAGAAAAGTGCAGTGAACTCACCTTGGTTTGCTCGGTATGCTAAGCTATGTGCTCAAGGTAAATCAATCACGTCCTAAAGTACGCACGTAAATATAATCAACTCAGGTTCGTATGTCATTTATATCACGAAGTGTGTTTAAGCAGTTATCACATATCACATAAGCAATTAAATCAAAGTCGTGCAATTCCATGCATCACATGAGGGCTTTCTCAGTTCATTCGAACAATATTAATCATTAATCATGTCTAACGGCGTTAAGCAGGTTTAACGAGGTTCCACACTTGACAAGGTTTACGTACTTAGCATAGAAAACATACATAACAGAATCATTCAGAATTAACCAGAGTTATCAAGCATACCTAACATACTGACATGTTTAGCAGTGTTAGCAAATTAACATATTGCCAAGTTAACAGAGTTAATAAAGCATAACAGAGTTAATAATTAACGAAGTTAATAAAGTTAACTAGTTAACAGAACTAACAGGGCCCAAATCCAAGCTTGGGCCGAGAGACCCTTGGGCCTAAATCCCCCATGTGACGAAAACACTGAGTGTTTTCGTTTGTCCTTGAGTTTTCGCTGATCTCAATCATTATCAACAACAGTCACGGGAAAACTCTAATCCTCACTAACAGTTTTCGATGACTACAACAACAATGATCAATCAGAACTAATGCAGTCGTTTAAATAGTCAATTATCCGTACAATACAAATCATCATTCAAACCATGTCTAATTCAGATTCCTTCATTATGTTTTGTCATGTGATCCACTAATTTAAATAAATAGATCTGACAACATGTTACCCCATGACTTATCCATTTAACATAATAATCATGATCCTAACATGTTACCACGTGATGACCATAGCACTATATCCTCTTAATCAGCAAACATTTAATTCTACTATCATACCAACAACATAACCAGATCATCCACTAACAGGCATGCACGATCGATCTTATCATCCAACATAGTTAACACATGAAACCATATAAATTACCTACTCATTGTGAAAACAAGATCATCACATAATCATCAAATCATTCATGTACTGGCATAATAAAATCTCATATCATCAGCATTAAATCAAACGTATACATATGAACATGTAATCATGCATAATTCGAACAACAGTGCCACTAACCGAGATGATAGATCACAAGATTGATTGAAGGAGAAAGGTTGAAGTCTAGTTGCCGTCGCACAAAGATGAAGAGAGAGAGAGAGTGAAGCGATTAGGGTTTCCCCCAGTTATCGATTATGTGCACTAGTTTAAACAGAATCCTATATAAAACATTACTGGGCCAAAGCCCATTCCATGTTTTCGTTGGCCACACATGGGCGAAATCACTTCTTGATTTCATGGTGTGTGTTTTCGGCTAAGAGGTGATTTCACTAAGGTTCCCATTTTGACAAATAAATCAATTGTCACCTTATTAATATAAAATATGCACATAACCTACACATCAAGAATACACTTATATTGCACCTTAATAATAATAAAACACACTTGTAAGGCACATCAAGTATACAGAAACGACATCTAGTGAACAAGTACTATGTCAAATAGAAACCTTGGAATTCGGGTTGTCACATCATCCCCAACTTGAAAGAAATTTCGTCCCGAAATTTGATAAGCCATCCGCAACACGATGCGATGCTAATCAGGACGACTGTGCATTTTCCGCGGGTGTCACATCATCCCCAACTTGAAGAGGAATCTCGTCCCGAGATTCACCAGCTTTACTAGATTCTGGTTTGTCTTTAGGAAAAAGGTGAGGATATTTGAGCTTCATTTGATCTTCTCGCTCCCATGTGAACTCCGGTCCCCGCCGCGAGTTCCAACGGACTCGAACAATCGGAATACGACTATGCTTGCGTACTTTGACCTCCCTATCCATGATCTCAATAGGTTCCTCGACAAACTGCAACTTGTCGTCGATTCTCAACTCTTGATATGGCACCACTAATGGGTCGTCAGCATAACACTTCTTTAACTGTGATACATGAAATACGTCGTGAACATTGCCCAGCTCAGTAGGTAACTCCAACCTATAAGCCACCTTACCGATACGCTCAAGAACTTTAAACGGCCCAACATAACGTGGATTCAGCTTGCCACGCTTCCCAAAGCGTACGACCCCTTTCCACGGTGAGACTTTCAGCATGACGCGGTCATTCACTTCAAACACTACTTCTTTGGCACGCTCGTCAGCATAGGCCTTCTGGCGGTCATGAGCAGCTGCCATACGTTCCCTGATTTTCACAATCATATCTGAAGTTTCGAGTACCATCTCAGGACCTGTGATCTGACTATCACCCACTTCAGCCCAGCAGAGAGGTGAACGGCACTTCCTCCCGTACAATGTCTCAAATGGTGCCGCTTTGATACTGGTGTGGTAGCTGTTATTGTAGGAAAACTCTACCAACGACAAGTGCTTCTCCCATCCTTTCCCAAAATCAATAACACATGCCCGCAGCATATCCTCTAGTGTCTGAATAGTACGCTCACTCTGACCATCTGTCTGCGGATGATAAGCCGTGCTCATATCGAGACGTGAGCCGAACATCTTATGCATAGCCTGCCATAACTCCGAAGTAAAACAAGGATCTCGATCAGAAATAATAGAAGTCGGCACCCCGTGCCTAGAAACCACCTCTTTAAGGTACACTGCTGCGAGCTGCGAATACTTATCTGTCTCCTTGATTGCTAGGAAATGTGCTGACTTTGTGAGACGGTCGACAATCACCCATATAGTATCGTTCCCAGCCTGTGTTCTAGGTAACCCCGTAACAAAATCCATAGCGATCTGTTCCCATTTCCACATGGGTATCTCTGGCTGCTGAAGTAGACCCGAAGGTTTCTGGTACTCTGCCTTGACCCTAGCACAGGTCAAACACTTACCCACGTAGGTGGCAATAATAGCTTTCATGTTCGGCCACCAATACAAAACCTTGAGGTCCTGGTACATCTTATCAGACCCTGGATGAATAGAATATCGTGACTTGTGTGCTTCGTCCATCACAAGTTCTCGAAGATTACCAAATGAAGGAACCCATATCCGTTCCATGAAGTAGTAGATATCGTCAGACCGTTGCTCGAACTTCTTCTTGTGTAGACCTCGTAATCCTTCAGCTTCGATATTTTCTTCCTTTAACGCTTCAATCTGAGCTGAACGAATCCGGGCAGGTAAATTAGAGTGAATAGTAAGCTGTAGGGCACGAACACGCTTCTGTTTCGGTTCCTTGCGACTAAGAGCATCAGCTACAACATTAGCTTTACCCGGATGATACTTGATAGCACACTCATAATAATTAAAAAGCTCGATCCAACGACGTTGCCACATATTCAATTCCTTCTGGTCGAAAATATGTTGAAGACTCCTGTGATCGGTATAGATGGTACACTTGGTACCGTACAGGTAATGCCTCCAAATTTTCAACGCGAAGACTACGGCTCCTAACTCCAGGTCGTGTGTCGTGTAGTTCTTCTCGTGTACCTTCAGCTGTCGAGAAGCATAAGCTATCACCTTGTCTCGCTGCATCAACACACAGCCGAGACCCTGAATAGACGCATCGCAATAAACCACAAAATCTTCAGTACCTTCTGGTAGAGATAAAATCGGCGCGCTGCACAACTTCTGCTTTAAGAGCTGAAAAGCTTCTTCCTGGTTCGATCCCCAAGAATAAACAACTTTCTTTTGAGTCAGGGCGGTGAGGGGTTGAGCAATCTTAGAAAAATCCCGAATAAACCGACGATAATATCCAGCAAGACCAAGAAATTGACGCACCTCCGAAGGATTCTTTGGTGCCGCCCAATTGCGAATAGCATCGATCTTGGCAGGATCCACATGAATACCCATTTCGTTAACGATGTGCCCGAGGAAATGCACTTCCCGAATCCAGAAATCACACTTAGAAAACTTCGCATACAGTTGTTCCTTTCTCAAAAGTTCCAAGATGAGTCGTAGGTGATGCTCGTGATCTTCCTTGTTCTTCGAGTAGACCAAAATGTCATCAATGAATACGATAACGAAATCATCGAGATATGGCTTACACACGCGGTTCATGAGATCCATGAAAACCGCTGGTGCATTAGTCAATCCAAACGGCATGACCAAAAACTCATAGTGTCCGTAACGCGTTCGAAAAGCCGTCTTGGGAACATCCTCCTCCCTAACCCTTACCTGGTGATATCCCGATCTTAAGTCGATCTTTGAATAGAAGCTTGACCCTTGCAGCTGGTCAAACAAGTCGTCGATGCGTGGTAATGGATATCGGTTCTTGATGGTTACCTTGTTGAGTTCCCGATAATCGATGCACATTCGGAATGTCCCATCCTTCTTCTTTACAAACAGAACTGGGGCTCCCCAAGGCGAAGAGCTGGGTCGAATGAAACCTCTATCCAATAATTCCTGCAGCTGATTAGACAATTCCTGTAACTCCCCAGGGGCCAACCGGTATGTAGCTCGAGCAATTGGGGCCGCTCCCGGCGCCAGATCAACCTGAAATTCTACCTGACGGTGAGGAGGTAACCCTGGTAGCTCCTCTGGGAACACATCAGCGAATTCTCGCACCACTGGTAGATCCTCGATCTTCCTCTCTTTAGACTGAGCGTTAGTAACTAACGCTAACATTGCAGGATACCCCTTTTGTAGATACTTCTGCGCATGCATGGCCGAGATAATACCAACCATAGCCCCACTACGATGCCCTTGAACTAATAATGACTCCCCATCGGGGAGAGGAATACGCACAACCTTCTCCTTACACAAAATTTCCGCTTGGTGCTTAGACAGCCAATCCATGCCTACCACTATATCGAAACTACCGAGTGTAACGGGAAGGAGATCAATATCAAACACCTGACCCACTAGATCTAGTTTGCACCCGAAGAGTACATTCGAGGCCTCTATCGTCTTACCATCGGCTAGTTCTACTATTTGTTTAACTTCTAAGGGTGTTGGGGTTATCCCCAATCGTCGACTAAATTCTAGGGACACATAACTCCAATCGGCACCAGAATCAAATAACACAGAAGCAATATGATTGTTTACAGGAAACGTACCGGTGACAACATTGCCGTCATTCCTAGCATCCCCTGCTCCAAGCTGAAACACCCTGCCCCGAGCACCATTACCCCCATTGTTGCCATTGTTGTTGTTGTTCCCAGCATTGTTGTTATTCGGGCGGTTGTTGTCGTTAGCGTTTTGAATTAACTGAGGGCAATCCCGCTTAAAGTGACCCTCGTCACCACACTGATAGCACCCCTTTCTGAAGCCCTGATTCTGCTGGGGTGGTTGTCCCTGCTGTCTCTGGTTCTGCTGGTTCTGTTGCTGCTGGTGTTTGGGCTGTGGGGCCCTACAATCTCTGGCCTCGTGGCCCGCTTTACCACACCTGTTACATATCCGTCCACACTGCCCGAAATGATGATAGCCACACTTGTTACACCGTGGCTTCCTCCCTACATACGAACCCTGACTTTGGCTACCTCCCTGGCCTTGATTGACAGAAGACGACTGGCTGATGCTGCGATTGCTATTGTTGTCTGGCCTTTTCTGAGTCTGACCCGCACTAGATGCTTTGTCGTAATCGTTCCACTTCCGCTTGTTATCATTAGCGGACGCAGTGGCAGTGGGTGCAGCAGCAGTAGTGGTTGAAACACGCGGTGGTAACGAGTTACTCTCTACCTCTTGATCCACAATCTTGTGGGTCAAACGGACAATCTGTGTCAAATCATTGAGATGGGCTGCAGTGACCAAACTTTTCACACGCGGAGGCAGCCCCTTGATGAATAACTGAATCCTCCGAGACATAGGCCGGGACAAATTCGGGCACATGTCGGCCAGTTCATACGATCGCTTCACATACGCTTCGACTTCAGATCCTACCATCTTCAAGTCATAATACTCGTTTTCCAACTTCTGGACCTCATCCCGAGGACAATACTCCTCCCTGATCAGTTCTTTAAAATCATCCCAAGTTGTGGCATTCGCTGCCTCGATGCCCAGCAACTGCACTTGCGCATTCCACCACGTTAGGGCACCATCCGCCAAGGTACCCGCAACATATTTCACTTTGTCCCCAGCGGGACAGTTACATATAGCAAACACGGACTCTGCTTTCTCGAACCATCTCAAGAGTCCCACAGCCCCTTCAGTCCCGGTGAAGGTCTGTGGCTTACAGTCCATGAACGTTTTAAACGTACATACAGGCTGGTTGTTCTGGGGATGCGCTTGCTGACCTAAAGGATGAAAGGAAACACATTATAGGAGTGAAAAGACGTGTACGCGATATAAGAGTAAAGAGTACTTGGTACATTCCGTACCAGCTTGATAGGCTGCTAAAGCCTCAGCCACCCGGGTGTTGATTAGGTCAGTCAACTCAGCCTGAGTCATGTTAATGTTGCCACGTCCGTTGTAACACCTGTGTCATTTCAACCATCAAACAAATACCAAACCAATGAAATATTGTATTTCATACTTTGGGCTTGTATAAATATGTGTATCATTTGCACATATCAACTCATGTTCGATTTCAAGCTCTAAATCGCTTTCTGGAAGGTTATACACGCACTGATGCGTAAATATAACCAGTTTAATGCAACGAACACTCCGGAATAGTGAAATAGGCTTAACATACCTTAAATAACCTTTACATAACTTAGATATAAGTTTTGGAAGGGTTGGTGTGGTGAAATCAAAGTTTAATCGCTTACAGGGACTAAAGTTGACAAACTGCGAAAGTATGCCAATTTGAACTGTAACAGACATTCTGGAACATGACCATAAGTTAAACATACCATAAATATCCTTTATATAGCTTAGAAATAGGCTTTGAGGGGTTCGGTGTGCTAAAATAAACTTTTGTGTCATTCAGGGACTAAAAGTGTCAAAAAGTGCACAAGTTTGCATTTTAGCGCATATCTTACGTTCTGAATACATCTGGGCATCCAAAAATTTATGTAAGCATGACTACATTATATTTTAGTGTTCGCCTTAAGAAAAATCCATTCGTCGCGTCATTTGGTTCGTTTTTCGCGCTTATGCGCATTCCGTCGTAATTAAGCGAACATCGCGTTCGTACGATCAAACGAACCATCATCAGACATATTTTTGAACATGTTTCAAGTCCACAATGTTTAGGCAACATTTTAGGGCCTTAAAGTTGGCTTTACGGGCCTTAGAAGTGTCGGAAAAGGGCTTAAACACGTGCAGGGACTGAAACTGTAATTTCTGAAACTTGTTGTCTGATCAGGACCCTCAGGCGGCCCGCATTAGATTATGGTCATCCTGAAGCGGGCCGCATGGCCCCTTCTGACCAGATTAAATGAACCAAACAGCTGGTTGCAGCTGTTTTGCACCTCTAAACACCCTTCCACATGTCAATTCCTTATGGTGGTGAGCATTTTGAGGCACCATAACATTCCGACAAGTGTACGGCTCGGATCGTGGCACGATATTCAAGAAACGATCCTAACGGCTCTACTTTTCCTATAAATACCCACCCCCCATTTGTTCAAAACCCACAAATCTGATCAAGAAAGCTCTAAGTTGGAACCTTCGTTTCATACCTGAGCTATTTCGATCTGGGTTAGCATTCGGGGACCCTTCGTAAGTATTCTTTCGTTCTTTTCCTTATTTTTACTGCTTTTCGAGTCAGAAAGTCAAACTTTGTTTGACTTTCAGCGTTGACCAATAATGGTCAATGCGAAATTCGTTTGAACTTCGCAACGTGATTGTAATCACGATGGTCATAGTCCCTTGGGACTATGCCTACTGATTACCACGTTGTCTAGGGTCGAAGGGTAGGCGATCTAATAAATCGCCTATACCTTCGAACCCGACCCAGTTTGGTCGATCATTAGGATCCGACCAAATACAGTAGGTGACCATAGTAGGTAGGGAATAACCTTCCGAGGTTATACCCTATGGTCACATCGTTTAAGTAGTTGTATGATAGGTAGTTTATATGCCTTAGGTAAATTACCAGAATACCCTTTTCAAGTATAATTGGTAATTAAGCATATGTAACCTAAACCTTTGTCACGTAACTGATTATGTAACATGTTTAGGCATATAATACTTGTCATAGGACTAGTTAGGCGGTCCGAACGCGTTCCACGCGCACGACACGTTAAAGTAGCATAAGCTTCCTAAACGGGTCGTAATGGGTCGTAGACAGTTATGTTAAGTTTCATTTAGTATGTAGGCTTTGTTAAACCATATCACACGAGTCTCCACACTCGTTTGGTTTACAAACCCTAATACTACCCAGTCTTCCGATCTAGGTCCGGTTAATTAACATAGTTACCTATACTAGGTGCCGTTTGATATCCGCGATCTCTAGCATTGTTTAGTTGTTACTCAAGGACTACTGAGCAATCTCAGGTGAGTACATAGACCCCTCTTTTACTGTTTTCCAAACTGTTTTGGGGTGGAACACATGTGCCTACTTGTTACTTTCATGCTTTCCTGTTTTGACATCATATACTTGCTATGTTCATTAGTACATTATAGTACATGATTTCATTACATTTCATGCTATGTATGCCCATTGTGTGCGTACTTAGTACATTGTTTTACATTACATTTCATGCTATGTATGCCCATTGTGTGCGTACTTAGTACATTGTTTTACATTACATTTTATGCTATGTATGCCCATTGTGTGCGTACTTAGTACATCGTTCTACATTACATTTCATGCTATGTATGCCCATTGTGTGCGTACTTAGTACATTGTTTTACGTTGCTTTTCTGTTGCATATGCTTATCCAGCATATGAACACATTATACTACATATTGAACCGTTGTAATCATTTGACTGTGATCTGTTGATATCTGTGAACCGTTTGTATCTGTGAACCGTGTGAACCGTATTTGACATAGACATTTCGGCATAGACATTTTAACATGATTGACATTTGATCATGCATTTCCCACAAAACATAACTTTGATTTAAACCAAGTTTTACTTCAATACTTTGTTTTTGTGCATATGGTTTAGTTGAGACATTTCACTTGCCATACATGACATTTTGACATAGACATTTGACATGGATATTTGACATAGACATTTTGACATTGTTTGGTTTGATTAAGTGATTAAGTAACGATGCGTGTGTAATATGATACAAGCATGGTGGATACGCCGCTGGTACTTCCTATATATAAGTGTTTGTATGGTATTACATATTGTAGCGTTATTTGAATCATTTCAGTTTGATACATATAACATTTTATACAAATAACATACTTTTCACAAGACATTGTTTTACAAACAACTTATCTTATACAAATCCATTTTTACTATGGTTATTCATTTTAACCATACATTATTCAGTTATTTATACATATCATCTGAACTCATTGTTTTTCAAATGATTTACAAAACAAAGCAAATTACAAGGTTCATGACTAAACATTTTCTCAAACATAAGTCATGAAACCTATTTTCACAAAACCTATGTATCTCACAGGCATTTTTATGCTGACGTACCTATTTTCACATGTGTTTTTCAGGAACTGTTGCATAAGATGATCAAGATACATATAGGCAGACTTGGGCTTTAGTGACAATAAAAGATGCAAGACTAGTTAATTATGTTGTATTTCTTGTTGGTTAAGACATTGTAACACTTTTAATCAATAAAACGAAACTTCAATTGCCATGGATTTGAAACAATTAATTCTGTTACAACACTCCCCGATGTTTCCGCCACGTTTCGTATGTTCTACGTGGTCGGGGTGTGACATCCGTGTCCTCGTCCACTCATGATTCTATATATAGAGATGAACCGATTTAGGAAATCGAAACGAGATAGAAATCAAGTATCATGTTGATATCTATGTACTACCAAGTTCACACATAATAAGGCAGAACCCTTCTCACGCTTGATAAGCCTCACTGGGACTTGCATGCACCCCACGTTATTATTAATTGTGCACCCATAATAATAAGGCAATTTGCATGCTTATCTCAGTGCCTCTTAGCTTGCGCTCAAAGTTTCCCCCGTTCACACAACACAACGATTGGTATCACAAGTTTACAATTCACATAAGTCGAAGAGTAGTGTCACACTATCAAGTCACCATAGTATCAAGTGTATCGTTTCATGCAAGTTATGAATGTGTGACTACTAAGGAAGTAATGCATAAACTAAACAGAAGACGAACCTTGCGATCTGGAGCTGAGTGTCATGATCGATTCTTCGAAGGTATTCGGTTATAGTCTGGTTTTTATAAAACGTTTTAAAACCTAGTTCGCTATAACCAGTGGCTCTGATACCAAACTGTAACACCCCCAAAATACCACCTGCGGGAACTCCGCGAGGCGTGTTACTCATCAGAGTTCGAGCCACCAATCACATTGAACCAATGATAAATATTTAAATAAAACATGTCATGAATTACCAATAGAAAATATCAAACATAGGGTTACTCCCAAAGAGTTGTGTAGCGGAAGCATATAGTAAATCGTTTAACAATTGTTTCATAGTAAATGTTCAAAACCAACGTTTCACTTATAAGTTAATCCAAGAGCCTCGATCCATGACCACTCCAGCACTCCCAAATAGCAAGTCCACGTCACGAATTCTAGCGACCTGCAAGCATGCAGACAAGTGTGTCAGACGACGCTGGTGAGTTCAAGGTTTTATTAACGTGTGTAGTTACCAGATATCTGTTAAGTCAACTCATCGTTTCGTTTTGGGATTTTTATTAACGTAGGAGAGTCTTATATACTGGAAGTGTGTCCAATATATACCATGGGAGTGTGCCCAATATAACCTGGGAGTGTGCCCAACCCCAATGCCCTAACCAAGCATTGGTAATGATGTCCAGGTAACTAGATCACGCCCGTCCTTACGGCCCGGTGTGAGGGTCTCAAACCTAATAGCGCTATCAACTAGTTACCCCATTGCCTTACAGGCAACACGGTAGATGATCGATTCTGTGTTCAATAACCAACATCCCAAATAACAGTTTACCCAGTATTCCCTTTAGAAACGTTTACCAGATGTCCCAAACCACCGGGACGCATGCTTAGAAAAGTGCAGTGAACTCACCTTGGTTTGCTCGGTATGCTGAGCTATGTGCTCAAGGTAAATCAATCACGTCCTAAAGTACGCACGTAAATATAATCAACTCAGGTTCGTATGTCATTTATATCACGAAGTGTGTTTAAGCAGTTATCACATATCACATAAGCAATTAAATCAAAGTCGTGCAATTCCATGCATCACATGAGGGCTTTCTCAGTTCATTCGAACAATATTAATCATTAATCATGTCTAACGGCGTTAAGCAGGTTTAACGAGGTTCCACACTTGAGAAGGTTTACGTACTTAGCATAGAAAACATACGTAACAGAATCATTCAGAATTAACCAGAGTTATCAAGCATACCTAACATACTGACATGTTTAGCAGTGTTAGCAAATTAACATATTGCCAAGTTAACAGAGTTAATAAAGCATAACAGAGTTAATAATTAACGAAGTTAATAAAGTTAACTAGTTAACAGAACTAACAGGGCCCAAATCCAAGCTTGGGCCGAGAGACCCTTGGGCCGAAATCCCCCATGTGACGAAAACACTGAGTGTTTTCGTTTGTCCTTGAGTTTTCGCTGATCTCAATCATTATCAACAACAGTCACGGGAAAACTCTAATCCTCACTAACAGTTTTCGATGACTACAACAACAATGATCAATCAGAACTAATGCAGTCGTTTAAATAGTCAATTATCCCTACAATACAAATCATCATTCAAACCATGTCTAATTCAGATTCCTTCATTATGTTTTGTCATGTGATCCACTAATTTAAAACAATAGATCTGACAACATGTTACCCCATGACTTATCCATTTAACATAATAATCATGATCCTAACATGTTACCACGTGATGACCATAGCACTATATCCTCTTAATCAGCAAACATTTAATTCTACTATCATACCAACAACATAACCAGATCATCCACTAACAGGCATGCACGATCGATCTTATCATCCAACATAGTTAACACATGAAACCATATAAATTACCTACTCATTGTGAAAACAAGATCATCACATAATCATCAAATCATTCATGTACTGGCATAATAAAATCTCATATCATCAGCATTAAATCAAACGTATACATATGAACATGTAATCATGCATAATTCGAACAACAGTGCCACTAACCGAGATGATAGATCACAAGATTGATTGAAGGAGAAAGGTTGAAGTCTAGTTGCCGTCGCACAAAGATGAAGAGAGAGAGAGTGAAGCGATTAGGGTTTCCCCCAGTTATCGATTATGTGCACTAGTTTAAACAGAATCCTATATAAAACATTACTGGGCCAAAGCCCATTCCATGTTTTCGTTGGCCACACATGGGCGAAATCACTTCTTGATTTCATGGTGTGTGTTTTCGGCTAAGAGGTGATTTCACTAAGGTTCCCATTTTGACAAATAAATCAATTGTCACCTTATTAATATAAAATATGCACATAACCTACACATCAAGAATACACTTATATTGCACCTTAATAATAATAAAACACACTTGTAAGGCACATCAAGTATACAGAAACGACATCTAGTGAACAAGTACTAAGTCAAATAGAAACCTTGGAATTCGGGTTGTCACAATGTTTTCGTTGGCCACACATGGGCGAAATCACTTCTTGATTTCATGATGTGTGTTTTCGGCTAAGAGGTGATTTCACTAAGGTTCCCATTTTGACAAATAAATCAATTGTCACCTTATTAATATAAAATATGCACATAACCTACACATCAAGAATACACTTATATTGCTCCTTAATAATAATAAAACACACTTGTAAGGCACATCAAGTATACAGAAACGACATCTAGTGAACAAGTACTAAGTCAAATAGAAACCTTGGAATTCGGGTTGTCACATCATCCCCAACTTGAAAGAAATTTCGTCCCGAAATTTGATAAGCCATCCGCAACACGATGCGATGCTAATCAGGACGACTGTGCATTTTCCGCGGGTGTCACAGTTTGGGTCATCGTCCGGGCCAAAAAACGCTTGTTTCTATTAGTTATTTGCATTTTTATGTTTTTTAAGTGTTTTGGGCATTTTGTTTTTGGGCTTGTGTTTGGCCCGTTGTCTTTTTTAGGCCCATTTCGAATTTTTGTTTCTATTTATATGTCCCTCTAGTAATATGAAAAAGCAGACTTGAATTTTGACATAACTCATTTTCACTTCAAATTCCGTGCCTTTTGGGTGGAATCTTGGGGGTTGCGGAAGAACTACACGGGTATTCTTCAAATCAACATGTTTGATCTTCGTTTCCGTATCACGTACTACATCAGAAACAATGGTGATTGAATTGAATATTTTGGAAGGAGATCCTTTGTTTACAATACAGTAGTATATGTATAGATAAAAGAATAACTGTCAAAACAATTATTTAGGGTGAGTTACAAGAAGATGTATTTTGTATATTGGATTTATAACACCCTCTAATTTGTTCCTTTTCTTCTATTTTATATTTTTACCTATCTTTGTGATGTTACCCAAACCCTGTAATTTGTTCCTTTTCTTTTATTTTATATTTTTATTTTTAATGTTATTCTACACTTTTATAAATTGGGAAAAAACAAATAAAAAACTTTCTGGAGTTGCTATAAAGGAAGATAGTCTATACCCATATCCATTTTTATTTATGTTTTTATCGATGTAAAATACGACTTTATTTTTAGGTTTTTATGTTTTTTATCAATATTAAATACAAGTTTATTTTTAGGTTGAATCAAACAACATTTGTGTAAGATTTAATACCGGTATGTTTGTAACTTTTGTAAACTATTTTATGTCTTGAGCGCATGTACGGAGTACTCGGTGCATCATTATATTTATCTATATCATTGCAAAGTGTTTATTTCTTCTATCTACGTTTCTGCATTAACACCCTAGCGGCAACACACGAGTTCACATCTACTCGTTTTATACAAAATTTCAAAGGGAGGTGAAAAGGCTTGTTAGAGGTCTAAAAAGTATCCCCTGTTTTAAGTTATTCTTCTGTAATTGAGAGAGTTAATAATGTTGTTACGAGTAGGGGTGTTCAAAAGTATTCGTATCCGAAAATCCGATCCGAAATATCCGATATCCGAATCCGAAATAGGATATCCGAATTTTTCGGATTCGGATAGTGATTTTCAAAATTTTCGGATATTTCGGATATCTGAAATATCCGAAAATATCCGAAAATATCCGAAAAATATCTGAAATATCTGAAATATCCGAAAACTTATATTCGGATATCCGAAACTATCCAAAATATCCGTTTCCGAATATGAAAAAAATAATAAAAAAATATAAATTTAATAAAAACTTGGATTTTCGGATATCCGATTCACTATCCGAATCCGTATCCGAAATTTCGGATATCTCGGATATCCGAAATTTCGGATACGGATTCGGATAGTGAAATCTTGTATCCGAAAATTTCGGATATCCGAATTTTCGGATATCCGGTTTTGAACACCCCTAGTTATGAGGCATAAATCTCTTTGATTGTACAAGTTCTTGATAGGTTTTTCAGTCTAATCGCTCAAAAATATAGGCATATTGTCGTGCGACAATTAAGAGAAAAAGAAGAATAATGATAATGGACATTAAGCAAAATTTATGCGAGAAAAGGAATAATATGGACAAATAGCAAAATTTAATAGTCACTTTTTGACCATCCGTGGGGCATTATGTAATTTCCTTGAGGTTTCTTTTACATGGCTTTAAAAGAAAATGAGCAGAACATATAACCAAACCAATCACTCTTTACCAAAGCAGTGTCTCCGGAAGGAAAAATATGGCTCCATCCAACATTGATAATGATACTCCGGTGGCTATTGTCATCAACCCAGTAGCTTCCGAAACCAACCGTCCAACACTCTTTACCGCCACATGTCTAACTTTGTTCGAATACGTTGGCCATATCTTCACTTTAGCAGCAATAGCACCTCTCCGCCACATTTGGGCTCACTTTCAGCCGCGAGTAGCCTTTGTGGAAGGACAAGTCGTCATGCCCGATTCTTCACTTAACTTTATCATCAATGGGTTCCTTGCCTTTATAGGAATCACAGCCCAAAGCCATAATGGATTTCCCTTCCTGACCCACCCTCACCTCGTCAGACTCTCTGTTATTAGTCTCCTCATGTATGGCTTGGCTTCCGCTGCTGAACTTCTCGCTTCAGCTCCAGCTCTTGATCCCACTTCCATCTACGCCATCATTGCTCGACGGGGAAGAATCGCTTGTTTGTGCATTTTGGTAGTGTCTATGTCGTGTTTGTTCTGTTTTTGATTTATGCTGCATCATATATACATACCTGGCAGGTATTTTGGACATGGCATCAAAAGGATTTATTAGTATTTATCTTAAGTATTTGAATAAACTTGGATATGTAATATGGGTCAAAAAACAGTTAGAAAAGCACCAATAAATATGGTTGTTACTGTTGATTGTAACCGCCAAACACAACCTATAAAGAGGTATTTTATCTGACATTTGTAATAAACGAGTAAACGAACACCCACGCGTTGTGGCGTGATACCGGTGGAATCCTCCGTCCAGTAACTGTCTGTTTTAACAGAATTCTCTGGAGATATTGACTGAGATCATGTTTTGGGGCTGAGATTTGTGGTTCGCTTTCGTTTGGTTCTTCGGCACAATCAATAGTAAGAAAAAAGGGGTGGGATGAGATTTGTGATTGTTTATCAACTTGAAAAAGAAAAAAAAAAACTCAAATTGACAACGAAGGAAAAAACATAAGAATGTTTCCATCAAAGAAACACAGGTCAATAACCAAAACAAAAGAGATTCATCTCCTTGTATCCCAAAATTTTAAATCCGTGAAAGATATTTTTTTGTGTCCATTTGTCATTGTATTTGGAGTTTTCTCACTTATATTTCTTTAAATGTGAAAACTAATAATCTTCCAAACAATTAAATATTATTTGCATAAACCCTAAAATAGCCAAGTGAATTAGGAAAATAAACGCATTTAAATAAAAAAGTCACGTTGTTTGGAATTGTTTACTCGAAAAGTCATGGTTTCACTTTATTTGTTTCATTTGTGTGCAATTCTTGGTTACCAACTTTTTATTTAAACCATTGTGTCTGTTTGATTAAAAGTAAAGGGTAATAGATGTTGCTTTTCTGATACTAAACACATTCGAGTTGACGCCACCCCGTGCGTTGCGGCGAAATGTAAAAAAAACTAAAATACAATAGGTATTATAATTTTATATGGTTTTATGTAACATACAATTTAACAATTGATTATGGTTTACAAAACACTAAAAGTCCAAGTTTTTAAAGACTTTTCCCTTTTATTAGGAATATTGTAATCGTTCAACATAGAAATATAACAAAAACGAATTTTAAAACACAAACAATTGACACCTAGCTCATTTATTCCAATTTTAACACATTTTTACTTTGATAAAAAAAATTAATAGTTTTAACTTATAACGACATTTCTTATACTATTATCGTGGGTTTCGCTTTCCCTATTTCTCCTAGATGAGTACCCACAAGGTATCCTAACAATATTAAGTATTTTTGCTCAAAGGTTACCTATCAACCGGTTTGGCCTACTCACATAATCAAACTAGACACGTTTTCAATTTATTTATTATCTCATACTATTATTATTTGAGAACCATACAAAACCCAACTGTACTATCATCTTCCATATTTAAACTACAAACATCAAAATCAAAGACATTTTCAATTTTTTTCATTTTTTTTGTATTTTTCAAATTTTTTTTCTGACTCAACTAACAGACTAAACGATAGTTTCCCATCCTCACATTTAAACTCTACAAACACTCAATGTAGGAATAGAAACCGACTCAAAAGACAAAAATAAATAAGAATAAAAAACAAGGGCAAATTGGAAAGAACTTAGCTAGTTAAAATAACGCGTAAGATCCAAAACTCTCTATTCCAATCCAGCTAGATCGTATAACATTTCATTCACGATCGGCTCTGACATCTGACGGGTATACCCGAGAAATGCTTTGACTTCTGATGAACAACTCCGAAATCACACGAATGGTAATTGAGTACGAGCGGTACGATTCAATCCTGAATAATCACTAACAAACAAAACCCAAGCAGTACTGACTCTAGAAAAACAAAACGAATAAAAAACACTAACTTAGATGCATGGAACAAAAAATACGACTCAAAATGCAGGAAAATACATAACGTAATGAAAGTAGGCGCGAAAAACTAACCAAACAGGTCAAACAGTCAACTTGGCTGGTCAGACACCCCGTCATGCGACGCGATGGGTGTCTTCACTATCCTCGCTTGACGCGAGGACCCTTTGTGGACTCTGGGTCACCATCTTTTGAACCTCTGGAGCTTCACCTAAACCGGGTCACTTCCATTTGAACTGAGGACTTTCGCTTGACCTGGGGTCTCGTGCTGCGCGACGCAGCTCGCCACACCCTCTCGCGCGATGCGAGAGGGCAAAATTCACAGAATGTTTTCCCTAACTTTGGGGTTTCATGCCTTAGTCATTTTTCCTACTTTTCACCCAAACTCGTCCCAAAGCTCATGTAAACCAAGCTTTTCATAGGGAGTCTTTCAAAACTTAATTTCTTCACGTTTCCAACCCCATGACGGATACAATCTCCTGCAAAAGAGTAAAAAACACAACATACAAACAAAAAAAATCTACGAAACAAGACCGAAATGACCCTAAAACCTAAAATCCAACTATTATACAAAAACAACGAAACCTCTCCCCACTTGAATTTAATCATGAGGTTTCTCTCAGACTTGGACCCTATCTAACCTGTTCAATTCCACCCGGTTCTCATGAATGGTTAAAATTTTTACAGTTGAATTGTAAAATAATTTACAAAATTGAAACGGGCCAGACCACCAAAACTTAAACTAACCTGGCATTAACCTGATGCGTGGCATATATCGAGAAGACTGATCTTGCTTCAAAGACTCCTTTCTCTCCTCCTTGTACCAGCTTTCGACCCGTAACCAATCCCGGTTCCCAAGTGCTCTTTTCTTCGCCTTCTCTCGTGGTCTTGATTTTTGAGTTGTACAATACTTCCACGGGCCAGTTGTGGTGTTCTTCCTCTTCCACCACTTCCACATCTAAAGCTTTCACCGGGTGACCCCCACACTTAGTTTCTTCGTGTGGTGTGGTGTAGAGTCTATCACTTCGATTGGTTCACCATATAGTAGGGCTTCTAACATTGCTATATCTCCATAATGATATATTTTATATCTGTGCTCCTCTATTTCGTATATGGCAGCAACCACCATAATGATATATTTTATATTTTTTATGTATCATTCCAGCTTCTAATTGTTATGATATATGGCAATATATTCCAGTTCGTATATGATAACAGTAGTTTGTCCCCTAATATCTAATAGTTCTTTTATTATTTATATTCTCCCCTTATTTTAAAAATAAAGTGTTTGTATATGAACAAAACACTACGTCCTCAATTCAGCCACCCTCAATAAATTGAGGCTCATCCTTCTTTTTCTTTGCATCCAAGTTCCTCTTAGACCGTAAAAAGTGGAATTAATAGGTTTGGAATTAAAAAAAATAAATAAAAAAATTGATTGGTCAACACAATGTCCAACCAATCAAAATATCTTCTTCTCTCACTTGCATCTCGTAGTTCAAAGCACATAACACCCTCTTAAAAAAACCAAACCACATGAGAACGGGGTGCTGTTGAACATGTGGTTGCATGCGATTTGGCCAACCACATGCCCACTACGCATGATTTTATTTGATTGCAACCATAATTAATTGTTGTCTTTTTAATGGTATATGTAAATAATTTGAATTGCTTGTTTACTCCTTGGCTGGTGACATCAAACAAAACAAATATCAATTATTATTATTATTATTATTATTATTATTTTATATTAAAACATAAAGCCAATGAATAGTTGTTGCACCATTAAAAAGTTGTCACGTGTCAATTTTTTGTTTATTATTATATAATTTTCTACAATAATTCGCGTTTGTTAACTATAAAAAACTAAATTCACAACTTTGCTTAATTTTTACAGGCGTTTCATTGTAAATTTTGTTGAGAGCGGAGTTGTATTCAAAATAGAGTGTAAATTTTATTTTTCTATATATGCTATATAAGTACATGCCAGTATCGTGGTGGTACCCCGACGAACCGAACTGATTCCTACCAAACAATTGTTTTCGATTGATGTAGATCTCGTGTTGATATTCTTTTGGTCATATCACGATTTTATTTATTTGTTTTTCCTCTTTCCAATGCTATAGCAAGCGTCGGTACTGTAACGTAACGAGGTGAAACGATACCGATCAAATTTCTGTCGCGTAGCATGGGGAATCCCCGGCGCAACGCACCAGTTTTAATACCACTAGTTTTGTTAATTCATGAACATATTAATTTAATTATATTGTAATGTATATAAATTGTTACTTTTAACTTCACGAGATTTTTATCCAATTCAATACTTAACTTTTTTTAATATTATTTAAACTTCATAGAGTCTGACTTCTTTTGATATAAAACCATTTTTATGACATATTTGCTCAATAACTTTAAATTCTAAACGAAAACAATTACGAGTAGAGCTCAATCTAAGATAATACAAATCAAACGTGTAGGAAATATATATAATTTAGAGAATATAGTGGTTTCAGATAAAATACTATAATGAAATCCGACATATCACGACTTTAATTTTTGGGCTATATGAGACAATTATTGTGTAAATATACCATTATAAATAAAATTTTCTTATCTTGTAATACATATAATTTTTTATAGAATAAATATCGATCGAACAACATCGGTAGCGGTTTCGGTATTCATTTTATGCTTTTAGTTTTGATATGAATCGATTTTGGTATTTTTCGACATCTTTCACTATGGGTGTGGTATCATACCTCATCGTAACTTTGTAACTCGCAACTTTATACTTGTAACTATTATAAAAATATTTTATGTTTTTCGCATATAATTACGGCCACATTACACGAGGGAGTTTCAATGGTTTCTATTATATGTTTAGTATCCAAATTAAAAAATAATAATAACAAATGAATATCTATACAACGTATAGTATGTAAAAGAATACCAAAATTAACAAGTTTATAGTTTGAACTATGCGCAAAGATGATAAGATTTGAACTCATCGTTCATAGTTTGTTACTTGTGGAATTTACATACCCTTCATTACCGGCCAATACGAGATACTTGTCTTTCCTCGTGAGGCTTGTGCATTCAAAATCCAATGTCTTCCCAATCTCACTTTGCACATAATTTGCAAAATCGAACCGTGTATACTGTGCATCACTAGTCACCCCATGAATCTGGTCCAGCAACTGAACTCTATAAGTCGGGTTAGGGTTCATCATAAACAGAAACGGGTCCAACCATTTTAACCCATCAGCTGTTGTTCCATAAAACATGGTAACATAACTATCCAATGCGACCGGGACTATATGATCACTAAGTTCCGCAAACAATGGGCTAAACCGTAACAAATATGGTTCCCTACAAGTTGTCCCTTCTGGGCAAACTACAACGTCCCCAAGCTTTAACATCTTGTCTATTGTTTTTGCATCTTGATCCCGATCTCTTGTTAATTTTACGGTTTTGATTGGTGCTAAGATCTCCGACATTCTACTGAGACTGTACGTGACTGCGGTGAGCGGTGTTTTGAGTCCAAATGAGAGGTATAACGGGTCAAGTAAGGTTCGATGGTTACATACATATAAACGACCTTTATGTTTTTTATGATCATGAGATGTCACGTCTAGATCTGAGTTATTGTTTGTGAGCTTGAGTTGCATACCAGTGAAAGCTAAGATAGGGATCAATGCACCATATGGCATGGTGAGTGCGATAATTGTTCGGAAAATGGACAAAAGTATGGCGAAAGGGAACCACATGAACATGACCAACATACTTAGTGGTTCGGGTCTATAGGCTAATCGTCCATCATGAAAGATTAGGTCTTTTGGATATCTTTCCCTTGGAAGGGTTCGCCATGCCTTCTTTTCTCCATTACTAACCATAAAAACCTCCTGGGAAAACACAATCAAATCAATAAACATCCAATTATGTGCAAGAAAAGCCACTACTGGAAAACTTGGTATTTGCAACCGTATTTTGCATCGCATATAGCCTGCTTTGCGACTGACAACTATTTTATGATCAAATCTAGAGACCGGTAATTATTCCTAAAAATACTTGCACTTTTTTGTGCGACTACTTGTCTTGTGACCATTCCGTGATCACTTTTTTGCGACCATTTTGCAACCTATTTTTAGGTTGCAAATGCCTAGTGTTTTTTTTTATTAGTGAACAACAGTACATTGCTATTTTGTTAATGGTTTGTATTTTTTAAAAATGAACTTTAGATACACATTATGTACCTACTTAAAACCATTAAAGTAATGTGTTTATGTGCCTTTTTAAGTTTTAAACATTTACCTATACATGGATACGCTCTACATATAAATAATATTTGTTTATATATGTATATATTATATACACGTAAATATCGCATTTCAAAATTAACTACTATTATAAAAAATATTAAAGATTAAATAATCAATGATCAAGTGGGGGTTGGATTCAATTGGGGTTGGATTCATCTGGCAAGATCATTGAGGTTAAAATGTTGCTCCCTTAGCCGAAGGCAGATTGGTGTAATTTAAGCTGTTAAAATAATAATAATGATAATCAATGATTAAAACATTGTGTTCCTTATGTTCTCGTAAAAAAACTTGTTATGCGTTATGACATACCTTGCCACATGCGATCCAATCACGCTTAACCGACTTGTTTGAGAAGCAAACCGTTTCATCATCGTCTTCTAGTACTTCATGTATAAGACGCTCGATGATGTTCTTGTGTTCTTTCATGAGACCAACAAAGTAGCCACCAAAAACCTTTAGCTCCCTTCCAAAAACATAATCAATCTCCAAATAATCTTTCAAGAAACACTCAACCATGACTTGTGGCAACTTGCTTACACCAACCGTCTTCTTTCCTCTTCTCAACACATCAAAACCCTCCACACCAACATCTTCCAAGAAGAACTTGGGCAAAACCGAACTTCCAACACGAAACCCATCTTTCTTGATCCCAAAAAAGGAAACCATTACCAAAATCTTGATTGATAACTCGTCATTAACCAAGTAAATAAGCGGGGATAGAGCAAAAAGCACAAAAGCCCGAATCAAACTTCCAGATTCAAATGCAACCAACATGTAGTACGGAAACACGAATGATGATCTCAAAAGGGTTTCCTCGACATCGAAGATCAACGTCTTTCGTGAAAGATCCGAGTCCTGAACAGAAGACATTAGGGTTTGTGATATGAAACGAGAGCCATGCATGAGAGTGCTAGTTAGGGTTCTTCTGAGAGCTCTTGTGTAGTTGTGTGCCTATTATGGAGTTTTAGTGTAATACGGTTTGAGTGCCTTGGGTAAAGCTTTGAATTCCATTTTTTTTTTTTTGAGTTAACGCAGGATACACGAGGTGTGGGAGAACGATGGCACTATTTAAGGTTGTTTTTCCTTTTGTTTAGTCAAACATCATTTAAGGTAGTTCGCAGTTGAGTAGACAAAAAGCATTTGGCAACAATAATATTAATTAGGCTGAAGGGTGTGGTAGCATGGGTTAGGTCATCAAATAGGACTATTAATTTTTTTTTTTTAAAGAAAACTTCATTAAAACATACCCGAACCCGAAAACCGGGACGGAAACAGACTACAGAGATTACATAATTACAAGTTTACACCACTTCAACCAACGAATATTTCTATACTTGGATCTGCTCCTAAACCAAAGGAAGCCTAAGGATCTAATATCATTAAAAATGTCATCGATCTTAGCCTGCACACCATTAAATCTCATCCCGTTCCTAGCCTTCCAAAGAACCCAACAAGCGATCAGAATTATGCCATGGAACGCCTCTTTTTCTCCCGCCTTTTTACCGCAATGATTGTGCATTTCGACAAGATCGCGGAATGAAAAAGCAAAAAAGCAGGGAACACGACTCCACATACAAACCTTCTGCCAGTTGACCGATGAGACGAGGCATGAAGTGAACAAATGATCCACGGTTTCTTCCGACGAGTTACAAAAGGGGCACATGTCATCGACAATGAAAATTCCTCTTTTTTTAGGGCCTCGACAGTAGGAATTCTGCCCATTTCAGCTTGCCACGCCAAAATATTACACTTTGACGGAACCCATGAACACCAATCCATAATGTACCTGTCGCTGTAATCAAAGGAGCCGGTAATGAGGGCCTTAACCGAACCCACGCTGAACGAGCCCGAGTTACAGCCGAGCCAACGCCAACTGTCAGAGTTGCCGGAGAGAGGAACATTCAACACCAAATCCAACAGCTCATTTAACTCGGACACTTCGACATCCTCATCCGGGTCGTGTCTCCACAGCCAAGATCCTTCACCGTCGAGACGGTCCTTAACCGAACAACACTTTACCATCTCTAACCTGAAGATATTCGGAAAACAGGACTTCAAGGGAACGTCCAAGATCCACGGGTCCAGCCAGAAGCAAACATCCTCCCCGTTGCCGATAACCCCTTTAAAGCAAGACCGGAAAGATATGTTAGAAGCAACCGGTTTATTAATAACCGAGACAATAGAACACCAGACGCCCCCTAAAGATTTTTTAACTGAAAAAAATCCCAGTTAGACGAACCAAAATGAATGGCTGAAATAACTTTGACCCAAAGGCTCTCGGATTCCGTCTTAAACCTCCAACCCCATTTCGCCAGGAGGGCAATATTGGAATACTTAAGTTTGCTAATGCCCAGACCCCCGAGCTTCTTTGGAGAGGCCACCCTATCCCACGCGACCCAATGAGTTTTCCGAACCTCGGACGAACCACCCCAAAGGAATTTTTTAATAATCACCTCCAAGTCATGAATCACTTTAGCCGGCGCCCTATAGAGAGAAAAATAATAACTTGGGATGGCTTCGAGAACAGAGCGGATTAGAGTGACCCCCCCTTGATAGAAAGCATCTTGGCTTTCCATAATGACAGACGGGACTCAAAAATATCAAAAAGCGGCCTCCAATTGCAAGCATGATTCATGTTGGCCCCTAACGTAAGCCCAAGATACTTGAATGGAAGGAAATCAGCCAAACAACCCACAATCTCGGCCATCTCCACCACCTCCGAGTTGCTAACCCCCACCCCATAAAGGTTCGATTTTCCTAAGTTGATACGAAGGCCCGAGCAAGCATAGAAACATCTAAGAATTCTAACCAGATTCAGAACATTTCCCCTAGACCACTCACCAAGGATCATGGCGTCATCGGCATACAAAAAGTAGGAAATGTGACACCTGTGTCACTTCAACCATCAAAACAAATGCCAAATCAATGAAATATTGTATTTCATACTTGGGGTTTGTAAAAATATGTGTATCGTTTGCACATATCAACTCTTGTTCGATTTCAAACTCTACATCGCTTTCTGGAGATTTGTACGCAAACTGGTGCGTAAACGTAGTCAGTTTAATGCGACAAATACTCTGGAACATCAACATATACTTAACATACCTTAAACAACCCTTACATAACTTAGAAATAAGTTTTGAAGGCTTTGGTACGGCAAAAGCAAGTTAATTCGCTTACAGGGACTAAACTTGACAAACTGCGAAAGTATGCCAATTTAAACTGTAACGAACATTCCGGAACATGACCATAAGTTAAACATACCATAAATATCCTTTACATAGCTTAGAAATAGGCTTTGAGGGGTTCGGTGTGCTAAAATAAACTTTTGGGGTCATTCAGGGACTAAAAGTGCCAAAAAGTGCACAAGTTTGCACTTTCGCGCATAACTTACGTTCTGAATACATCCGGACATCGAAAAATTTATGTAAGCACTAAAATATTTTATTTTAGTGTTTGGCATAAGAAAAATCCATTCGTCACGCAATTTGGATCGTTTTTCGCGCTTATGCGCATTTCGTCGTAATTAAGCGATCATCGCGATCGTACGACCAAACGAGCCAACATCCGACATATTTTTGAGCATGTTTCATGTCCACAATGTTTAGGCATCATTTTAGGGCCTTAAAGATGGCTTAAAGGGCCTTAAACATGTCGGAAATGGCTTAAATACGTAACAGGGACTGAAACTGCAACTTTTGAAACTTGTTGCTGATCTGCAGACTCCAGGCGGCCTGCGTAAACCCAAGGCCATACTTGACGCGGCCCGCTTCAGCCTTTCAGATCAGCAAAGGTCAAGTTAACAGCTGTTAACAGCCCCTAAACACTTCCCAAAGGTCAAGTGCCACATGTTAATCTCTTATGGTGGCCAAAATCAGTTACCACAACATTACGACAAGTGTACGGGCTAGATCATTCCCCCTTTTCCAAGAAACGATCCTAACGGTGAACCGAAAACTATAAATACCCACCACATTCTCACTCATTTCTCACAAGAATCTGATCTAATGTGCTCTAAGTTGAAACCTTTGTTTCATACCTGAGCTATTTTGATCTAGATTAGCATTCGGGTACCCTTTGTAAGTGTTCCTTCGTTCTTTTATTGCTTTTCGAGTCCGAAAGTCAAACTTTGTTTGACTTTCTGCATTGACCAGTTTATGGTCAATGCGAAGTTCGTTTGAACTTCGCAACGTGATCGTAATCACGATGGTTATAGTCCCTTGTGACTATGCCTACTGATTACCACGTTGTCTAGGGTCGTAGGGTAAGCGATCTGATAAATCGCTTATACCTTCGAACCCGGCCCATTTGGTCGATCATTAGGATCCGACCAAACACATTAGGTGACCATAGTATATAGGGAATAACCTTCCGAGGTTATACCTTATGGTCGCTTCGTTTAAGTAGTTGTATGATAGGTAGTTTATATGCCTTAGGTAAATTACCAAAATACCCCTTTGATGCCAAAATTCATTTTAAACATATGTAACATAACTTTTGACATCTAAACTGATTTGAAAACAATAGTAGACATGTTAAGGCATATGTTACTTGTCATAGGACTAGTTAGGCTGTCCAAACGCGTTTTACGCGAACGACGCGTTAAAGTAGCATAAGCTTCCTAAACGGGTCGTAATGGGTCGTAAGCACTTAGGTTAGGTTTCATTTAGTATGTAGGCTTTGTTAAACCATATTATACGAGTCTCCATACTCGTTTGGTTTACGAACCCTCATTCTATCTAAATCTTCCGATTTAGGTCCGGTTTATTAACATAGTTACCTATATTAGGTGCCGTTTGATTCCGAGATCTCTAGCATTGCTTGGTGGTTATCTTAGGACTTCTGAGCAATCTCAAGTGAGTACATAGACCCCTCTTTTACTGTTTTCAAACTGTTTTGGGGTGAAGCATGTGTACCTATCTGTTATTTTCATGTTTTCCAAAAGTATAATTGATTATACATGTTAGTACTTATCTGTTGATAAACTGAATGACTATCTATGGTTTAAACACTGATTTTTCAAAGACTTTAACATAAATTGTTGAATTGTACTTATTTTGTTCACCAGACCGATTGGTAGTATGATATAGCGCTATAGGATTAGACACCCCATTCCTGTTGTCATGGAATGTCTGAAACCAATTTGTTTCTCCATCCAAATAGGGATTGCCTTTGTGGTATCCTTATAGTCTCAAAGGTGTAGTTTGATGCACTAGGTCTGAATGAATTCTTACATCACACCTTTAAAGTATATTTTGATATACTCCCAAAAGTATAGTTTGATATACTCTCATGTGTGGTATTGTACAAAACCAACATATATTTTGTTAATCATCCAAAGCATATTTTGATATGTTACTTACAAAACCAAAACATAGTTTAATATGTTATTTATCACATCCAAGGCATATTTTTATATGTTATTTATAAACCCAAAGCATATTTTGATATGTTATTTATGAAACCAAAACATAGTTTAATATGTTATTTACAAATCCAAAGTATACTTTTAATATGCTACTATAAGGTTATTCGTTTAACCTTACATTTATTTATACAAATCACATTGGTTACACATTACATGATTTACATTTGACACATAAACATTATTGACATTGGTTATATATTACATGACTTATATCTTGACATAAACGTTTTGACATATTATTCAATACGTTTGGCAATTGGTTTAAACATAGTCATCTTACATTGTTGGTTTGGTTTGAGTAAGTGATTAAGTAACGAGGCGTGTGTAATATGATACAAGCATGGTGGATACGCCGCTGGTACTTCCTATATATAAGTGTTTGTATGGTATTACATATTGTATCGTTATCTGAATCATTTCAATTTGAGACATATAACATTTTATACAAATAACATACTTTTCACAAGACATTAATTTACAAACAACTTATCTTATACAAACTCATTTTACATGGTTATTCATTTAACCATACATTATTCTCTTATTTATACATATCATCTGATCTTATCGTTTTTCAAAAGATTTACAAGACAAAGCAAATTACAAGGTTCATGACTAAAAATTTTCTCAAACATAAGTCATGAATTATGTTTTCACAAAACCTATGTATCTCACAGGCATTTTTATGCTGACGTACATATTTTTACACATGTTTCAGGTATTGCTTTGCAATGATTGTCGATACATGCTACATTTAGGATGGACTCGTGCCTTAGCAACTTTAAAACTTGGAAGATCATAGTTGTACTTATTTGATTGTATTAAAACAATGAGCTCGTTTATTCAATAAAACAGAATTTATTTATTCCATGGTTATGAAACAGTGATTCTGTTACAACACTCCCCGACGTTTCCGCCACGTCTAGTTGCTTTACGTGGTCGGGGTGTGACAGAAAAGTTGGTATCAGAGCCAATGGTTATAGGGAATTAGGTTATTAGTAATGCTTTGACCTAGACTATAACCTTCCTAGGACCCTAACACAAGTTATCTTGTGTTTAGATCTTAAAACATGCACATCACCTATCCTTAGGTGATTATCAAAACAAAAAACCAAATTTTCCGAAACGATTTTTGAAAAACAATCATCTGTTTTTGGATGATTTATTACAAGGTTTTGAACCCTCTATTGTAAGGTTTTGAACCCCTTTGAGTTTTCAAAATCTCGTCAAGGTTTTGTGTTTTAAATAATGTGAACACGTGCAAACTGGAAGGGTGAATGCCTGTATTCTGGGTTTTCTGTCTAGGCAAGCACTTCGTATATATCTCATCAGACGCGAGACCAGTTGTGCTTACCTGGGAATTCTTGGGATGAGTGTTCACTTATAGGCGAGCATGTCTTCGCGATACATTATTTTTGATCCATTTACTTTGATTAATCACCGGGGTCGTTTGTTGCTTTGTAGTAACAAACAAATGACCACTATCCTTGCTTTCATCAGATTTGTTTCATCTCATTCTTTTCGTCTAATTCTCTCACTCGTTTCCTTTCATATTTCCTCTTTTAGAATGCCTCCTCGACGCGACAATCAGATGGCAAATGCCGAACTGGCAGAAATCATCGCGCAGCAAATGGCTGCTGCCTTCCCAAATCTTTATGCTCAAATGATGCAAGCCATCAACAACAACAATGCTCCATGCAATTTCAAAAATTTTAACTCGGCTAAACCGCTCAAGTTTAGTGGTTCTGAGGGAGCCACTGGGCTTCTTCAATGGTTCGAGAGCATTGAGAATACTTTCCGTCACGTTCAGTGTCCTGAAAATCGCAAGGTCGAGTTTTCTTCGAGTGTGTTTCAGAAGAGGGCTCTCACGTGGTGGAACGGGGTGATGAGAGACCGCGGTGCTGAGGTTGCATTAGCACAGACTTGGGCTGAACTTAGGGCCCTTATGATGAAGGAATTCTGTCCTCGTCATGAGCTAAGGGCTCTAGAAAAGGAATTTGATGATTTGAAGCAAGACAGTGGGGAACATCGAGCCTATACTGACCGCTTTGAGGAATTGAGCTTGTTATGCCCTACTATGGTTACGCCTCTGGATAAGGCGATTGAGAAATACATTGATGGTCTTCCTGACTTAGTTCAGGATATTGTTACTGGCAGCAACCCTACTACTGTCAGACAAGCCATCGAATTGTCTGCCACTCTGACTGAATCCCATATCAGGAAGAGCAAGCTGTTTCGGAAGGGCGACTCAAGACCATCTGACAAGACTGCTCAAGTGGAACCAAAGGAAGAAAATGCTGAGGTGTCCAAGAAGAAGAAGCGCAAAACCTCTCAAAATTTCGCTGTAACTGCGCAAGACAAACAGGTTGCACCAAACCAGCCAGCACAACCTCGCAAAAGGCAAAACTATGTTGGTACCGCACCTTTGTGCAACAAGTGCAACCGTCATCATCTAGAGCAAGAGCAGTGTCACAAATGTACCCACTGTGGGCGGTTGGGACATTTGATCAATGTTTGTCGTTATGCAAATCAAGCTGCTGCAAACCCTGCTGTTGTTCAAGCGCGGTTCCCTCCCGGGTCATGTTATAACTGTGGTGACCTTACCCACTACAGGAACAATTGCCCAAGACTTGTTAACATACCTCCAGCGCGTGGACGAGTGTTCAACATCAATGAGGCAAACATGAACAATGATGCAGCAGTGAACAATTAGTGTTTTGTATTTCCTTAGTTGTTATCTTTTGACACTTCAAGACAATTCGGTTGTTACATAAATAAAGATTTGTTGTTTTTATTTCTGCAAAATTTATGCGTTTGTGTGAATGCTTGATGCAACCTTATGATGTCAACCCAAAGACAAACTACTCGTGTGGTTCTTTCATTTTATGATCACTTGTGATCTCTCCAAGAACCTTAAACACTCGTTTCTTTTAAGAAACAAAGCCAAACTCTTATTGAAAATCCTTCTATCTTTATAGATGGATCCTTGAAAATGATTAAAGTGCCAAATGAAATCCATGGATTAGATTTCCTAGGGTGCTTTAAATGTCCATGCCTAAAGATAACAAATTAAAGAATCAAGTTAGCTAATTTTGTGCTTATGTGTTTTATTACATGTTTTGTGGTTGTATGTGATCCATCCAAGTCCTCGTAGAATCTTCCATATCTTATATGAGGGATTCATAGTAGGATATCCAAAGTTACTATCTTAAATCCTTAATGGACTTCTACGTTGTAGTCAAGTCCCTTGGGTTTTAAAGTACTATTCTATAATTGGACCCCTTGGGTGGTCTAGTTAAACAGATTGATTTGAAAATCTGGTTAGAAATATCATGTGATGATATAATTAAAAAGATCCCTTAATTGGTCTATTTAAGGAGATCGTACGACGGTCTAGTTAAGAAGATCATGTGTTGATCTAGTTAAGAAGATTGTTCGTTGATCTAGTTGAAAAGATCCTTTGGTGGTCTAGTCAAGTCGCTTCATGTTTATTCAATTGATTTTTCCTCTACGCATTATGAAATGAACTGTGCGGACTGTGCACGGAATTACGTAATTATGGAGGCCTACATAATTATGGAATTCAGTGCACAGAAACCACAGGGAGCTTTGTCATGTGTTAAGACCTATAGTGACAAGAATAATGATACGAGAGAAGTCTTGGACCTTGACCAATGTCATTCATTCTCACACTCCCCAATTCTGATTTCAAGCACACACAAGTTTACTATGATAAGTCTTCATAAGAAACGTTCTTCTGTCCGTAGTTCAAAAATTCCATGTTTTACTACTACAAGGAATTCAGTTTGAGGGTTAACAAATTCGCTAATAGTCCTAACATGGCCCAGAGTTTTACTTAAGGGTTTAATGGATCTATTAGAAGGCGAAACCGTCACAGCTGTCTTCACAAGTTTCCTCTAGAATTAAATTTCGGGACGAAATTTCCTAAAGTAGGGGAGACTGTGACACCTGTGTCACTTCAACCATCAAAACAAATGCCAACCCAATGAAATATTATATTTCATACTTGGGATTTGTAAAAATATGTGTATCGTTTGCACATATCAACTCTTGTTCGATTTCAAACTCTACATCGCTTTCTGGAGATTTATACGCAAACTGGTGCGTAAACGTAGTCAGTTTAATGCGACAAATACTATGGAACATCAAAATATACTTAACATACCTTAAATAACCCTTACATAACTTAGAAATAAGTTTTGAAGGCTTTGGTATGGCAAAAGCAAGTTAATTCGCTTACAGGGACTAAACTTGACAAACTGCGAAAGTATGCCAATTTAAACTGTAACGAACATTCCGGAACATGACCATAAGTTAAACATACCATAAATATCCTTTACATAGCTTAGAATTAGGCTTTGAGGGGTTCGGTGTGCTAAAATAAACTTTTGGGGTCATTCAGGGACTAAAAGTGCCAAAAAGTGCACAAGTTTGCACTTTCGCGCATAACTTACGTTCTGAATACATCCGGACATCCAAAAATTTATGTAAGCACTAAAATATTTTATTTTAGTGTTTGGCACAAGAAAAATCCATTCGTCACGCAATTTGGATCGTTTTTCGCGCTTATGCGCATTTCGTCGTAATTAAGCGATCATCGCGATCGTACGACCAAACGAGCCAACATCCAACATATTTTTTAGCATGTTTCATGTCCACAATGTTTAGGCAACATTTTAGGGCCTTAAAGATGGCTTAAAGGGCTTTAAATATGTCGTAAATGGCTTAAATACGTAACAGGGACTGAAACTGCAACTTTTGAAACTTGTTGCTGATCTGCAGACTCCAGGCAGCCCGCGTAAACCCAAGGCCATACTTGACGCGGCCCGCGTCAGCCTTTCAGATCAGCAAAGGTCAAGTTAATAGCTGTTAACAGCCCCTAAACACTTCCCAAAGGTCAAGTGCCACATGTTAATCTCTTATGGTGGCCAAAATCAGTTACCACAACATTACGACAAGTGTACGGGCTAGATCATTCCCCCTTTTCCAAGAAATGATCCTAACGGTGAACCGAAAACTATAAATACCCACCACATTCTCACTCATTTCTCACAAGAATCTGATCTAATGTGCTCTAAGTTTAAACCTTTGTTTCATACCTGAGCTATTTTGATCTAGATTAGCATTGTGTTCCTTCGTTCTTTTATTGCTTTTCGAGTCCGAAAGTCAAACTTTGTTTGACTTTCTGCATTGACCAGTTTATGGTCAATGCGAAGTTCGTTTGAACTTCGCAACGTGATCGTAATCACGATGGTTATAGTCCCTTGTGACTATGCCTACTGATTACCACGTTGTCTAGGGTCGTAGGGTAAGCAATCTGATAAATCACGATGGTTATTCGTTCCCTTTGATTTCACAAAGTTCACCTTCTTGCCCTTTTTCTGGGTCTGTTTCTTTTGACCTTGAGTCGGTAAATTACCTTTTGGCTTGGTGTGATTTTGCTTCTTTTTCTCTGTTGGTAATTTTTTATTTCCATTTTGTTTGCGAATTTCAGCTTTGGGAATTGGCGGACACTGTGTTACTACAACGTGTGAACCCGTCTTTCCCAAAAACTTACTTGTTGTATCCTCAAAAACCTTATTGATTAAAGATTGATTAACATTTTTAATCGGAAAGTCTTTGTTTGAATAAACCTTTTCATCACCAACTAGAGTGTATAGCAAATTCACACTCTCAGACTCTTGAGTGGACGTGGATTTGGTCAGAACAGTCGTAGCAGGTTTTGCGGGGGGGGGGGGGGTCACAAAGAATGTGATTCTCGAGAGGAATGTCCTCTTCTTTGATTACCGCATCTGACTGTGCTGAGCCTTTTTCATTAGATTCATCATCTGAAGAATCAGTATCCTCAACAATGATTGGAGGATCCTGATTCTGTTCAGCAGTTACAAACGTATTTGCTGATACATCCGAATCTGATGATACTTCTTGTGTGTATCCAAGTCCGGTCGCAAACTCCTCAATGTTCAAAGGAACAGTTGGTTCAAAGTAAGTTCTTTCCTCTTCATCAGGCATTGCATCATAATTATGTTTCACAGGTGGTGGACAATTTTTATATCCAATGCATGTGACATCCCTTTTCTCTTTCTGAACATCAATGATGTGATCCAATACATAGCTAGAGTTTAAATAGCTATTTAGCTTAAGATTGATCGCTTCACTTTCAGATTTTACACAAGCCATTTCTTTTTGCATTATCTCGAGCCTATTGATGTAACAGTTAATGGTTGTTTATTTTCTTGAAACCATTTTCGTTAGCTCGGATTTGTTGTCTCTTAAAGTTTCAATCATAGTTTTATACTCATTTTCATGGTTTGTATAAAACATGTTGGCTTCTGTGCATTTTGCAAGATCCACGACCAACTTTTGATTGTGGATGAATGTCACATCATGCTCGCTTTGCAAAGCCTCATGTTTGCTTTGTAAATCGCACCACTTAGTGTACCACTTACCATCTAAAGCATCATGTTCTCTTTGCAAGTCAGACAATTTAGCATCTAAATCAGCACATTTAATACTTAAGCTAGCACAATTGGTTCATCGACACATACCTGGCTTGAATCACTCTCAGATGTTGACTCATTTGCCTCAGAATCAACAATCTCCCTTGATGATTCAGATTTAGATCCATCCTCGCTTGAACTTGAACTTGAAGTTGTAACATCTTCAACTGAACTTGAAACAACTTCAACTGAACTAATGTCATGTTCAGAACTGTCATCATTTCCGGAGGAATCACCATTGCTGACATTCTTGACAATTTCGGCATAACACGCAGTCCTTGTTTGACTACAGTTCCTTGGATCAAGAGATGGTGGAACTACAGTAGACCGATAGCGCTGTGAGGCAACTGGTGGTAATGGATTTCCATACAAATCTGTTGGTCTGGTAGATCGAACAGGCAATAGATTTCCAAACATATCAGTTGCTACAATAGATCGTTGGCTTTGCTGTTGTGGAACTAGTTGTAGTGGATTTCCATACAATTTTGTGGTTGGGACACATATTGCTGGTAACTGAGCAACTGGTACTAGATCACCATACAAATTTCTTGCCATTTTCGGTTCACTTTGAAGTTGGTTAGTAACCGAAGCCCATTGTTCCGCCGTAATTTTCGGTGCGGAGGATTCGGACCAAGACCAAACTGAAGTCATATTGGATGTATGATAATGAATACCTGCTTAAATCACTCAAACCAAAGGGTTATCAAGGAAATAAAAGTCTTCTATTTAAAAATAACACAAGTATGTGACGAAAATAGTGGTTTTCGTCGCTGATATGTTTGATTTTGTTGCTGAAATGGTGATTTCGTCGCTGAAAGGGTGATTTTGTTGCTGAAATGGTGATTTCGTCGCTGAAATGGTGATTTCGTCACGAAAGGTGATTTCGTCCTGAAAGGTGATTTCGTCGCGAAAGGTGATTTCGTCGCTGAAAGGGTGATTTCGTCGCTGATGTGCCTTTTATGACGAAATCAGGGGTTGTTTTCGTCGCTAATGTGCCTTTAACGAAATCAGGGGTTGTTTTCGTCGCTGATGTGCCTTTTATGATGAAATCAGGTGCTGATTTCGTCGCTAATGTGCCTTTGACGAAAATGGGGGTGATTTCGTCGTTGTGATTTCGTCCAGCACTGATTTCGTCCAGAATGAGGTGTTTTCGTTGACTAAAGTGTACAACCTAAAGATATTTTCACAAAATAAAATAAAATCTTATCTTCTTATCTTCTGACAACAAGACTTCTTTTTCAAACAACCATGCTACACACTACTTTAGGACTCAATATTCAACAAACATAATCATTTCACAGCCAAGTATTTCAAACAATAATAATATAATCAATAACAAATCGAAATTTCATCAAACAAAGATCAAACATATATATATGAAGAGCACTTTGAATACTCTTATGAACTTGATGAAGTTTCTGAGTTTACCAGCCACCAGAAAGATTTCCGATCACAATTTTTGCGCAAATGTTCAAACAAAATCCTTTCTTAACATGTATAGATGAAAACTAGCAAGATTTTTATAAGAACAATCAGCAAAAACACAAGATTTTCAAAGATTTAAACCCGATTTTTCTAAAAATATGAACTTTCTGTTTCAAAAATCAAGAACAAATCTGGAAACACATGAAAATCTACTTGGTTTTAACAAGGAATCGAGCCAATGCTCTGATACCAATTGTAGGTCCACCCGGAGGATCGAGTAACCTCTATTCCTGTTTTCCGACAAACCCGTGAGTGCGGAATCCAAACGGGTAAGTTAAACCAAGTTACGAACACGAACACAAAGATTTAACGATTAACACTCCATTGTATTAATGCGTATGAAACGGTTACAAAACAATGTTTACAAGATATCCTTATAAACTCTCAGTGTGTGTGTGTTTACAGTGTTCGCTCTCAAATCTATTCAGACTTGCTTTTAGTGTTTCTGTCTAATGTCTGTGCTTATATAGTAGATGATCGACGAAAACTAGTTCTTGACGAAAACCCATTGACGAAATCCAAGGACCAGACGAAATCACTCCTGATTTCGTCCCATATGGGGATTTCACCATAAAGGGGATTTCGTCCCACATGTATTTTCGTCATATGTATGGGCCTCAGACTTGGGCTTTGGATTTCATCACTTGGCTTGGGCCTTGTTCAATGTTGGGTCAATACAAACAGACAACTAATAAACATAACACATAAACTAAATGCAAACCGCACATACGCCGTTTCATTTACGCAAACGTTACAAAGTAAATCGCATACCGAGTCATGACAGGAGGATGTTTTGACTACGGCCTTCACTTCGTAGCCGAGTCGAACCGAGCCGAGCTGTATCCACATAATATGTATCAACAGTTCATTATCAACCATCTTTTCTTTGAGTTTTTCAGAGACTCCCTGTTTTATGTTGGTTGCCTTTGGATAGTTCAAGGCAATGTGACCAACTACTTTGCATTGATAACAGGTTCTCGTCTCCTTTTTTCTGAACAACACTATTCTTCATTCCCTCTTGCTTCTTAGCAAGGAATTCTTTGTTCGATTGCTTCCGGAATGAGCTTTTTTCTTCTTCCTCTGAACTTGTTCCTGAAACAAAAACAGTTTTTGGTTTATAAATTTTCTCATTTTTATGATTTTCTGGTGGAATAAAACCTAGACCTTTCTTTTTGAAATTACCGTTATGGTTTGGTTTCTTTTGAAAACTCGAACCAGAACTGTAACCTTTTTTCTTGTTTAACCTTTGTTGAACTCTTGAGGTGTACTTTTTAGGTTTTTCAGTAAGATTTACATCTTTTATTTCAGAAATATTAATTTCTGTTAGTTTGAAAACCTTGTTGATCATTTCAGTTTTAACACATCTTATTGGAAATTCTTCATCAGAATATAATTTGTCAGAATCATTCAAAGTATATGCTACTTTGAATGTTTCGTCATTCAAATTATTTTGTGACATAAGAAAATCTTTATTGTAAACCCTTTTGCCCTTTTTGACCGTTGGACTTGAAGGGTCGGACTTTGACTCTGACATTGACTCCTCGGTTTAATCTTTATCCAACACCTGATCTATTACTTTCTTTATTAACTCTGACTCATGATCAGTGTCGGACGATGTGAATGTGACATCAATGTTGTCTGGCAATCCATCTGAAGGTTCATTTTCCCACTTTAAATTTGTTGCCTTTTTGACTCTTTCTGAATTAGGATTTCATGGAGAATATCCATTTTCAAGCAGGGGTGGACACTTGGTATAATCAGTACTATGTTTCTTACCTGTATCCTTTACTTCAGTATCCTCTTCTTCGAACGCTTTCATGCCTTCAACTGTAGGATAAATCCTGTCAATCACATAAGAAGCACATGAGTAACTTTTCAATAACCTGTTTAACCTTTCAGTTTCTATCCTCTGGGTTTCCAATTTTTGTTCAAGTTCAACACATCTCTCAATGTAATTATTGATGATTTTCTGCTTCGTCATGAACGCTCCATTGAGTGTCTTCATAGCTAACGCTTGTTCACTGCTTGTCTTGTTGTATTGATTCATGGCTTTATTTAGAACATCATAAGATTCTTTCAATATGTTCATGTTATGAATCAATTTGTTGTTGTGCCTTTTCACAGTATCACAATTTTCACATTTCTCAGGTATCTTTTCTGCATCAGCTTCTTTTTCAACCTTGAAAGCTGGAATTTCTTTAACCTGCTTCTTTATCACTCGAACATCTTCATCATCACTGTCATCTTGTTTTTTAACCTGCTTCTTTATCACTCGAACATTTTCATCATCACTGTCATCTTTTTCTTTAACAGTTGCTGCCTTATGATTCTTCTTTTTCGCCATCTTTCGTTGTTCCATCTCTTGAACTTCGAGTTTTTCAATAAACTTACACAACGTTAGATTTTCAAATTCATCATTATTTTTCAACATCATATGATACGTGCCCCAAACATCTTGTGGCAACGCATCGGCCAACTTTTCAATCCATTCTTCTTTATCTTTCTTGATGTCCAATCTCTTCATGTTCACCACCACATTGCAATATCTTTCAATAATCTGCTTGGTGTTTTTAGTTTTTAATCCACGAAATAGATCAAATTCTTTCTTCAAAAGCGATTTTTTGTTTTTGATCATGTCTTGACTTCCAACAAACTTCGTTTTTAGTGCTTTCCATATTGAGTGTGCACTTCCGTTTTATTGTAATAAAATCAAGATTTCTTCTTTAATGGCTTGTTGCAATATACTGATCATCATCTTTTCACTTTTGTATTTCTTTTTCTGATCATCACTTAGATCTTTAATAGAAACATTCTCTCCGTCATCATCAGTCGGTCTAATATATCGTTGTTCAACACATTCCCATGCATCTAAGTAATTTGCTTGAACCCAATTTTCAAAACGCTCCTCCCATCCACTATACTCCTCAATATTCATGAGCTTAGGCGGTTTTTGCATGGTTCCCATTTCATTTTCTAAGGTCCCATTCTGAGCAATAGTGATCGGAGTTGCAAATGCGTTGTAAAATCCTTTTTCCATGAATGGTTTTGAAAATTCACACAATCAGATTTGTTCAAACGAACTGGAGACTTGAAACAAACTGAAATCCTCAAACGAACTGACACTCCGTGCCAATTGGTTCACAATTACAAACAAACTGGTTCAAGTTCAATCCGTACGAGCTGATATATTCTAACCGTACGACCTGGATCTTATTCAAACGATCTGACAAGGTTCAAACGAACTGGAGATCTTTTCAAACTAAACCCGTGCGAGCTGGAATATCACAATGTTAAACCACACTATCAACTTGTGCGAACTGAAGTAATTCGACTAGTGCGAACTGATGTAAAATCTAAACGACCTGAACCACAACTTCAATTCGTGTGAACTGATTTGGTACGAATTGACCTAGTGTGAATTGATGAGTTCAAACGAAGTGGAACCTTTTCAAACGAAATGATGATGTTTCAAGTGACATAATCAACTCGTGCGAACTGAGTTGGTGATGTCACACGATCTGATTCAATTTCACATGCAACTTTGTTGACTAAGTGACCCGAAGAGGTGATGATTTTCAAGCGACCTGAAGACTTTTTAAACCACACCGCACGAACTAAAGAATAAATTTCACACGATCTGAGATATATTCACCACTTCGTGCGAATTGAACTATGTTTCACACGACCTAAACGAATTGAAAACTGTTTTGATATCAAAACAAAGTGTTTTGATACCAGAAAATAGTTTCGTCGCAAAATGCACATAATCGTGCATTTTGACTGAAACTTTGACTCGTCACTTCGACTAATCAATGTGGTAATCAGTAGGTATAGTCGCAAGGGACTATAACCATCGTGATTATGCTCACGTTGCAAAGTTCAAATGAACTTTGTCTTGACCAAATCATGGTCAAAGCTGAAAGTCAAACACTGTTTGACTTTCTTGCTTGAAATAAATAAACAAGCATGAAAGAACACTTACAAGAGTCCTAAGCTTGGAAAGATGACTAAGAAAACTCATATTTGAGGCCTCCAACCAAGTGTGGTAGCCTCAATAGAGCAGATGTGAGAAGAAAACGAAGATGAGCAAGTTGAAGTGTTGAAAGGCCTTGCTATTTATAGGAATACATGAATCTTTAGGATGATTACATGTGTAAATGAGTTGTTTAAGCCATGATCATCACCACACACTTGTTATGCTCTAATTGGGGGACTTGGAGAACACATAAACCAGCCCACAAGATCAAGAAACCAAGGTTAAAACAAGTTGCAACAGCTGGGTTTGAAGAAACTGGTTTTTGTTGTGCTGGCACAGGCTTATGGACCGTAAGCACCTTCCCATACGGTCTGTATGGGACCTGCAGAGCAGCCACTTTTAAAAATTGACAATTTCAGTCCCTCTGTGTGTTTCATCGCGTTTTGGCACTTCTAACACCCGTCAAGCCCATTTTCAAGCTCCATGATGAAGTTAAAGTATATTTAACTTGAATTATGCTAAAAAATGTCACGGATGTCGGTTCGTTTGGCTCCATGATGAAGTTAAAGTATATAACTTTCCAGAAAGCGATTAAAAGCTTGTAATCGAACTAGAATCAAAAAGTGAAATTGTTATACACAAACTGTAACGCCTTGCTTTTTCGTACTTCCCATAAATAGAAAGTCTCGTTTGTATTTCTGTTTTTGGAAGTCTTGTTCCTTTTGTATATCGTATTTCGTTTCAAGCCATTGTAAATCCGAGACTTTGATCGTAATGAAATGAATCTTTCATAAGAAATACTATTTTTTTATACATGCTTATACGTGTTGCAATACTCGGGTTGTACGTTACCAATCTAAAATGCATATGCGCGACCGATACTCGATATACTAGTACTCAAAACTTATACATACATGTTAACTATTAAATATGTGGTTAAATTCTAGTAATATAATAATAATAATAATAATAATAATAATAATAATAATAATAATAATAATAATTCAGGTAATATAATAATAATAATAATAATAATAATAATAATAATAATAATAATAATAATAATAATAATAATAATAATAATAATAATAATTATAATTATAATTATAATAATAATAATAAAAATAATAAATCTAACAATGTAACATTAGTATGTTACATATTAACAATGTTAGTTGCATGCTTTCATAATTAGTTCCATGTGAACTACTAACCTATCATATTATAATGTAAAATACATAATTTGTGTGTTAATCAAATAACAAAAAAAAAATATATGTAATGGCTGTAAATAGCCATTTGCGATCGAACAGCCACATTGGGGGCATTTACTTGTTTTTCTAATATTAAAACCACCTAAAACACTTATGTAATAATTGAATTAAATGGGTAGTATATAAACATAACATATTATGCACTAACCTAAGATTTTCACACACAAAAAAAGGGGAAAAGTTGTTGGCTGTTGACAGCCTTCTGGCCGCAGGTACCAAGACAGCATTTAACTCTTTTTTTTTTTGTTAAACACCCAAATAATTTAATTAAATGCCAACCAACCCAACCCTAATCCATCCCTTATATAACCCAAGCCATCTCCAAGCCATTTTCACTTTTCTAAACACTCTAATCTCTCCCAATCATCCAAAATCGCAGCTGAAATCACAAGTTCGAGCAGATTGTTCAGCCTTCACTAAAGTGAGCATAACTCACTCAATACTTGTCCGATTTAGTCCATTCTTTTTCCTATGTGCTTGGATTGACCTTAGCTTCGATTCCATGGGTTTTTCACAGTAAAAAAGTCCCTGGAACTCATCTCAAAAAGGCTCCAAAGTTCACTGTTTATTTCTGATTTCATCTAATCTTTACAAAACTTGTTCAACTTGAGTCTAACTCATCTCAAACCTATGTCCTTATGCTTATAACCACTTCTATGGTTAGTTAGGCTTAAAAACAAGGTTGAGACATTTATAATCAGAGGTTAAAACCTCACATATATTCTGTTTTGTTTAGGGTTTTTGACCCACAAGTGATGTTCAAGCTTCAAGCTTGACGAAGGTGTGATTGTGGACTAACTTGGGTTCTCGAACATAAAATCCCCACATTACTTGATGATTTCTCATAGTGTAGTTGTTTATATTCTTGTATTATTCATAGTTCATGACCCTCCTTGTATGTTTTTACATCAAGTGTAGTGGTGAACCATAAGAGGTACCTAAATGGAAGACTATTCTTCCTACCTCGTACATGAATTCTATGACACAATAGAGGTACCTAAACGAAGATTTATCTTCTACCTCATGCTTGACTAATGGACTAAATATTACATATAATACTTATACATATATATACTATTCGTACCCTCGATGGTGGACTTGTGTTCATTCGTCAAGATATTAGAATAACATCATCTAAGACATAAGACTTGTTACGATTCTAATGTGTATATTACTCATGAAAACATTAACCCTTGAGGTTTCATAGTGTCAAGAACAAGTACTTGGTGTTAAAGGATGATTACTTTCGAATACCTATATTCTTGTGTTTTAACTTCCTAAATCCCTAAACGAACATATTCAACCTTCTAACCTCATCAACTTCGTCACATTGGATAATCGGAAAGCATATGAAAATTTTGTGAGTATACTCGCAACCCCCTTTTTATGTTTACCACTTTTTGGGGTGTAACATGTTACCTTATTAAAACCACACTTAAACTTATTCTTTATCCAATGCACGAAAACAATCCTTATACATGAATACTATGTTATGATACTTGATGCTTACGTGGACCATACTTATATGATATGTTTTAGTCATAGCTTTCACGAGCCTCCATTTGACATGTATAGCGCTATAGGAGTAACGCACCGCACCCTTAAACTTGTGGTCATGTTGAATTAACTAAACTTTCTTGCGTAAACAGAGGATTGGCTAGAAATATTGCATGCCATGTTAGGTTGATCTTGTATAAACTAAGTTGCCATGTGGATTCGTTTTAAACTTTTATACTTATGCATATTCCTAAACTTGTATAGTCGCATTTGCTTTTGCATTGAATTGTATTTTAAACATGTTACAGGTTGAGGATTGATGATGCTATGAAACGGACTAGCAAAGATGCCTAGATACTCACTTAGACGTCTTAGGTCAAATACGTTGTATGAATTTCATATTCGTTGTTGTATTGTTTTCTTGTATTTTTAATGTATTGTAACATTTATTTATGAATGAAATCAATTTATCTTTAATTCTATTGTCACAATTAGCGTTATGTGTGATGAGCAATCTTTCTTCGTCTCACTCCGATGTTTCCGCCATCGGTTGGGGTGTGACAGATTGGTATCAGAGCCATTACTATAGGGAATTAGGAAAAAAATTGCCATGCTTTTTACCTAGTCTATAGTTCTAGAGCTTTACTCTTATGTTTCGCTTGAACCACTTGCATGATACTTTATTTGCCCCTTATTTATTTTCTTTTGACATTTTCAACATATATGTGACTTTGTGTTAATACTTGCTTTATTATTTGTTAATACTTGTCATATTGTCTCATTCTTTATGTGCTATTCTTGAAATGTCTTTTACGTGTTATTTTCTTGAGATGCTTTATGTGCTTATACTTGTTATTATTATTTGGAACATACATCCTTTAACTCGTTTATACTAAAATCGAAACCACTCTTAATACATAAACGAGACGACTTTACCAAAATAGGCGTGAAACCCACAATTTGGTGAACGACCCTCAATCCATCTATTCTTTTAATACGAAATTCGCCACCAAGTTAGGAGTGAAATCCTCACCTTGATGTATAATTTCCATTTCGAATTCTAGTGGACCCTCGTCTAAGTGTTGAAATTTAAAATAATAATAATAATAATAATAATAATAATAATAATAATAATAATAATAATAATAATAATAATATTAATAATAAATCTAACAATGTAACATTAGTATGTTACATATTAACAACGTTAGTTGCATGCTTTCATAATTAGTTCCATGTGAACTACTAACCTATCATATTATAATGTAAAATACGTAATTTGTGTGTTAATCAAATAACAAAAAAAAAATATATGTAATGGCTGTAAATAGCCATTTGCGATCGAACAGCCTCATTGGGGGCATTTACTTGTTTTTCTAATATTAAAACCACCTAAAACACTTATGTAATAATTGAATTAAATGGGTAGTATATAAACATAACATATTATGCACTAACCTAAGATTTTCACACACAAAAAAAGGGGAAAAGTTGTTGGCTGTTGACAGCCTTCTGGCCGCAGGTACCAAGACATCATTTAACTCTTTTTTTTTGTTAAACACCCAACTAATTTAATTAAATGCCAACCAACCCAACCCTAATCCATCCCTTATATATCCCAAGCCATCTCCAAGACATTTTCCATTTTCTAAACACCCTAATCTCTCCCAATCATCCAAAATCGCTGCTGAAATTACAAGTTCGAGCAGATTGCTCAACCTTCACTAAAGTGAGCATAACTCACTCAATACTTGTCCGATTTAGTCCATTCTTTTTCCTATATGCTTGGATTGACTTTAGCTTCGATTCCTTGGGTTTTTCACAGTAAATAAGTCCCTGGAACTCCGGTAAAAAGGCTCCAAAGTTCACTGTTTATGTCTGATTTCATCTAATCTTTACAAAACTTGTTCAACTTGAGTCTAACTCATCTCAAACCTATGTCCTTATGCTTATAACCACTTCTATGGTTAGTTAGGCTTAAAAACAAGGTTGAGACATTTATAATCAGAGGTTAAAACCTCACATATATTCTGTTTTGTTTAGGGTTTTTGACCCACAAGTGATGTTCAAGCTTCAAGCTTGACGAAGGTGTGATTGTGGACTAACTTGGGTTCTCGAACATAAAATCCCCACATTACTTGATGATTTCTCATAGTGTAGTTGTTTATATTCTTGTATTATTCATAGTTCATGACCCTCCTTGTATGTTTTTACATCAAGTGTAGTGGTGAACCATAAGAGGTACCTAAATGGAAGACTATTCTTCCTACCTCCTACATGAATTCTATGACACAATAGAGGTACCTAAACGAAGATTTATCTTCTACCTCATGCTTGACTAATGGACTAAATATTACATATAATACTTATACATATATATACTATTCGTACCCTCGATGGTGGACTTGTGTTCATTCGTCAAGATATTAGAATAACATCATCTAAGACATAAGACTTGTTACGATTCTAATGTGTATATTACTCATGAAAACATTAACCCTTGAGGTTTCATAGTGTCAAGAACAAGTACTTGGTGTTAAAGGATGATTACTTTCGAATACCTATATTCTTGTGTTTTAACTTCCTAAATCCCTAAACGAACATATTCAACCTTCTAACCTCATCAACTTCGTCACATTGGATAATCGGAAAGCATATGAAAATTTTGTGAGTATACTCGCAACCCCCTTTTTATGTTTACCACTTTTTGGGGTGTAACATGTTACCTTATTAAAACCACACTTAAACTTATTCTTTATCCAATGCACGAAAACAATCCTTATACATGAATACTATGTTATGATACTTGATGCTTACGTGGACCATACTTATATGATATGTTTTAGTCATAGCTTTCACGAGCCTCCATTTGACATGTATAGCGCTATAGGAGTAACGCACCGCACCCTTAAACTTGTGGTCATGTTGAATTAACTAAACTTTCTTGCGTAAACAGAGGATTGGCTAGAAATATTGCATGCCATGTTAGGTTGATCTTGTATAAACTAAGTTGCCATGTGGATTCGTTTTAAACTTTTATACTTATGCATATTCCTAAACTTGTATAGTCGCATTTGCTTTTGCATTGAATTGTATTTTAAACATGTTACAGGTTGAGGATTGATGATGCTATGAAACGGACTAGCAAAGATGCCTAGATACTCACTTAGACGTCTTAGGTCAAATACGTTGTATGAATTTCATATTCGTTGTTGTATTGTTTTCTTGTATTTTTAATGTATTGTAACATTTATTTATGAATGAAATCAATTTATCTTTAATTCTATTGTCACAATTAGCGTTATGTGTGATGAGCAATCTTTCTTCGTCTCACTCCGATGTTTCCGCCATCGGTTGGGGTGTGACAGATTGGTATCAGAGCCATTACTATAGGGAATTAGGAAAAAAATTGCCATGCTTTTTACCTAGTCTATAGTTCTAGAGCTTTACTCTTATGTTTCGCTTGAACCACTTGCATGATACTTTATTTGCCCCTTATTTATTTTCTTTTGACATTTTCAACATATATGTGACTTTGTGTTAATACTTGCTTTATTATTTGTTAATACTTGTCATATTGTCTCATTCTTTATGTGCTATTCTTGAAATGTCTTTTACGTGTTATTTTCTTGAGATGCTTTATGTGCTTATACTTGTTATTATTATTTGGAACATACATCCTTTAACTCGTTTATACTAAAATCGAAACCACTCTTAATACATAAACGAGACGACTTTACCAAAATAGGCGTGAAACCCACAATTTGGTGAACGACCCTCAATCCATCTATTCTTTTAATACGAAATTCGCCACCAAGTTAGGAGTGAAATCCTCACCTTGATGTATAATTTCCATTTCGAATTCTAGTGGACCCTCGTCTAAGTGTTGAAATTTAAAATAATAATAATAATAATAATAATAATAATAATAATAATAATAATAATAATAATAATAATATTAATATTAATAATAAATCTAACAATGTAACATTAGTATGTTACATATTAACAACGTTAGTTGCATGCTTTCATAATTAGTTCCATGTGAACTACTAACCTATCATATTATAATGTAAAATACGTAATTTGTGTGTTAATCAAATAACAAAAAAAAAATATATGTAATGGCTGTAAATAGCCATTTGCGATCGAACAGCCTCATTGGGGGCATTTACTTGTTTTTCTAATATTAAAACCACCTAAAACACTTATGTAATAATTGAATTAAATGGGTAGTATATAAACATAACATATTATGTACTAACCTAAGATTTTCACACACAAAAAAAGGGGAAAAGTTGTTGGCTGTTGACAGCCTTCTGGCCGCAGGTACCAAGACAACATTTAACTCTTTTTTTTTATGTTAAACACCCAACTAATTTAATTAAATGCCAACCAACCCAACCCTAATCCATCCCTTATATAACCCCAGCCATCTCCAAGCCATTTTCACTTTTCTAAACACTCTAATCTTTCCCAATCATCCAAAATCGCAGCTGAAATCACAAGTTCGAGCAGATTGTTCAGCCTTCACTAAAGTGAGCATAACTCACTCAATACTTGTCCGATTTAGTCCATTCTTTTTCCTATGTGCTTGGATTGACCTTAGCTTCGATTCCATGGGTTTTTTTTACAGAAAATAACTCCCTGGGACTCCTGAAAAAAGGCTCCAAAGTTCACTGTATATTTCTGATTTCATCTAATCTTTACAAAACTTGTTCAACTTGAGTCTAACTCATCTCAAACATATGTCCTTATGCTTATAACCACTTCTATGGTTAGTTAGGCTTAAAAACAAGGTTGAGACATTCATAATCAGAGGTTAAAACCTCACATATATTCTGTTTTGTTTAGGGTTTTTGACCCACAAGTGATGTTCAAGCTTCAAGCTTGACGAAGGTGTGATTGTGGACTAAGTTGGGTTGTCCAACATAAAATCCTCACATTACTTGATGATTTCTCATAGTGTAGTTGTTTATATTCTTGTATTATTCATAGTTCATGACCCTCCTTGTATGTTTTTACATCAAGTGTAGTGGTGAACCATAAGAGGTACCTAAATGGAAGACTATTCTTCCTACCTCCTACATGAATTCTATGACACAATAGAGGTACATAAATGAAGATTTATCTTCTACCTCATGCTTGACTAATGGACTAAATATTACATATAATACTTATAGATATATATAGTATTCGAACCCTGAATGGTGGACTTGTGTTCATTCGTCAAGATATTAGAATAACATCATCTAAGACATAAGACTTGTTGCGATTCTAAAGAGTATATTACTTATGAAAACATTAACCCTTGAGGTTTCATAGTGTTAAGAACAAGTACTTGGTGTTAAAGGATGATTACTTTCGAATACCTATATTCTTGTGTTTTAACTTCCTAAATCCCTAAACGAACATATTCAACCTTCTAACCTCATCAACTTCGTCACATTGGATAATCGAAAAACATATGCAAATTTTGTGAGTATACTCGCAACCCCCTTTTTATGTTTACCACTTTTTGGGGTGTAACATGTTACCTTATTAAAACCTCACTTAAACTTATTCTTTATGCAATGCACGAAAACAATCCTTATACATGAATACTATGTTATGATACTTGATGCTTACATGGACCATACTTATGTGATATGTTTTAGTCATAGCTTTCACGAGCCTCCATTTGATATGTATAGCGCTATAGGAGTAACGCACCGCCCCCCTTAAACTTGTGGTCATGTCGAATTAACTAAACTTTCTTGCGTAAACAGAGGATTGGCTAGAAATATTGCATGCCATGTTAGGTTGATCTTTTATAAACTAAGTTGCCATGTGGATTCGTTTTAAACTTTTATACTTATGCATATTCATAAACTTGTATACTCACCTTTGCTTTTGCATTGAATTGTATTTTAAACATGTTACAGGTTGAGGATTGATGATGCTTTGAAAACGGACTAGCAAAGTTGGCAAGATACTCACTTAGACGTCTTAGGTCAAATACGTTGTATGAATTTCATATTCGTTGTTGTATTGTTTTCTTGTATTTTTAATGTATTGTAACATTTATTTATGAATGAAATCAATTTATCTTTAATTCTATTGTCACAATTAGCGTTATTTCTTCATCTCACTCCGATGTTTCCGCCATCGGTTGGGGTGTGACACAAACAAACAAATATTGAGACCAAAACACATTGTTTCATTGATATTTGAAATTGTTCTACATTGTATAGTGTTTAGAGAGCACAAATGTCACCTGAACCTTTCATCTCGGGACCAAAGCTCCGTCAAAGTTGTCGGATCCTGGAATTATACAATGTATTAGTTTTAATTGACTTCGCTTCTAGATCCGGGAAGTTGCAGGGATGAATTTGTGGACGGGATTCGGCAAACGACAAGATCGCAAATAGGATATAAGTAGTAATTAACAGTTATAAAATCTTCCGGAAACTGTTCTGAAATGGCCGGAAAAAAAAGTCGCTGCCACATCGGTGCAGCGCAAGCACCAGTTGGCGGTGAGTGCAATCGCCGGGCAAGTTTTTTGATATGTTTTCATGCTTATCGCTTTGGGTATAGTTAGAAGTTTGAAGATGTTTGTAGTGGCAGTGATCGCCGTGTATTAAGGAAAATAAAAAATTTGGTTGCTTTGTATATCGATTTGTTAATTTTTGTATCGATTCTTAATATGTGTGCCGTAAATACAAATAAAAGAAATATCCTATTTTGTTCTAAAGTTTAAAAGAAAAACCTATTTCTTTTTCTCCACATCTATAGTGATTCTTTACATCAACGATGTAACCCAGATTTAGTAAAAAATATAAACAAATTTGTAAAAATAGGTATATCAAGTATGTAAAGGATGGTTTCTTATGAACAATCCAATTTATAATCTGAGAGTGAGTTTGATGTTTAGTACCCGGATTGATGAATAAATTATCTGAATTGCAGAGAAGTTTTGACGACTGGGTTGCAAATTCGTGTGAAGATCGATGGGTGTTCCCATTGAAGAGCAAACGTGATAAGAAACTGATGCGGGCCCAAGTGTGGAGGAGCGGGCCATCTTGTATTTGGAGGCCCAAGATCGCGTAACAAAAGGGGCTTCACTAAAATGGCTATAACTTGGACTACGGGGGTCCGTTTTGGGCGTGTGACCAGGCGAAACGAACGTGAGAACGAGCTCCATCTTGCTGCAAATGCCTACGGCGGTTTGGGTCATCGTCCGGGCAAAAAAAAGCTTATTTCTATTAGTTATTTGCATTTTTATGCTTTTTTAAGTGTTTTGGGCATTTTGTTTTTGGGCTTGTGTTTAGCCCGTTGTCTTTTTTAGGCCCATTTCGAATTTCGGTTTCTATTTATATGTCCCTCTAGTAATATGAAAAAGCAGACTTGAATTTTAACATAACTCATTTTCACTTCAAATTCCGTGCCTTTTGGGTGGAATCTTGGGGGTTGGGGAAGAACTACACGGGTATTCTTCGAATCAACGTGTTTGATCTTCGTTTTCGTATCACGTGCTACATCAGTTGGTATCAGAGCCGAATTCCTGGCTCAAAATGCCTCCAAGGAGAAACAACAACAGGCCTCTCGATGAAGTTTATGAACGGGAGTTGGAGCAGCGACTTATGGCGAGAGTGGATCAACGGTTGGATCAAGTGGTCGATCTGTTGACTGACCGGATGGCCGACTTGGTCAATCGTAGGAGGCAGAGACCCAATGACGGGTATGGTTCTGATTTTAGTAACCCAGTTGGTGATGGTTCGACTTCCGAAGACGATCAGGAAGGGCGACCAAGGGGTAAACGTGGAGGGGGTAACAGGCGTTGGGATTCTTGGATAAGGATTGATATTCCAGAATTTGATGGGTCTAGTTTGAATCCGGAGGGGTTCATCAATTGGTTGGCTACCGTGGAGGAGGTGTTTGAATACAAGGAGGTGCCTGAAAATAAGCGGGTGGCCTTGATCGCTACCAGGTTACGCGGTAGGGCCTCTGCGTGGTGGCAACAATTGAAGTTAACACGAAACAGGCTTGGAAAGTCAAGGGTCGTGACATGGACCAAGATGAAGAAGTGCTTGCGGTCCAACTTTTTGCCTCATAACTTTCAAAGGTTGATGTACCAGCGTCTGCAGAATTTAAAACAGGGGGCTAAATCGGTTGATGATTATACAACGGACTTTTACTAGTTAATTGCTAGGAACGATATTCAAGAACCGGAGGAAGAACTTGTTTCTCGGTATATTGGGGGTCTGAGGGTTTAAATCATGGAGTTTGTGAACCTCTTTGATCCGTTAACCATTCTAGAGGCACACCAACGGGCGTTGGCCTTTGAGAAACAAAATCGTCGGGTGGGCGGTTTGTTTACGCCTGCCAGAGGAAACGTTGGGTCAGGCAGTGGGGCACCTCATGGCGGGCCTAGTCAACAACGGCCAGGGGTTAACAATACCGGGCCTACTTCTAAGGGGGCTAGCAGTAGTGGTCCGAGATGTTTCAATTGTGGTGAGACAGGCCATCGTCAAGCTGAGTGTAAAAAGGCTGGTAAAAGAAACTTATTTGCTGAGTCTGAGGATGATCAGTATGAAGAGTATGAGAATAACCCAGTGTATGATGAAGAAACTGAATATGAAGAAGAGGTCGTGACCGGTGATGTTGGGGTGAACTTGGTGGTCAGACGCTCTTGCTATACACCAAAGGCAGATGGAGACGACTGGCTGAAGCATAACATCTTCCACTCAACATGTACTATTTTGGGAAAGGTTTCCACGTTTGTTATTGATTCGGGAAGTTGTGACAATTTGATTTCCGAAGAGGCAGTTCAAAAGTTGGCCATGAAGACAGAGAGTCACCCGAAACCTTATAAGCTTCAATGGCTTAAAAAAGGGAGGTGAAGTGACGGTATCAAAAAGGGCACTTGTTTCTATTTCTATTGGGTCCACGTACAAAGACGATGTTGTGTGTGATGTAGTCCCTATGGACGCGTGTCACTTATTGTTGGGTAGACCTTGGGAATATGAGCGTAATATAGAGCATAATGGGCGGTCAAATACTCATAGCTTTCTGTTTGGTGGTATGAAGATAACCCTTGTTCCTAGCAAGCCTAAGTAGTTAGCCACAAAACAGTCGGGTACTTTGTTGACCATCAGTCAGTTTCAAGATGAGTTGGAGGACGCAGACAATGTTTTTATTTTGATTGGGAAGCCAGTGCCCAAGGAAGTCGAAATTCCTAAATGTAGGGTTCCGTTATTCGAGGAGTTGATGTTTTCCCAGATGATTTACTTGCCGAGTTGCCACCCCTACGAGACATCCAACATCACATTGATTTGGAACCGGGGTCCCAACTACCCAATAAGCCCCATTACAGAATGAGCCCAAAAGAGCATGAGGAATTGCGTCGGCAGGTTGAAGACTTAATTTCTAAGGGGTACGTTCGGGAAAGCATGAGTCCTTGTGCTGTTCCTGCTCTGTTGACTCCAAAGAAGGATGGGACGTGGCGTATGTGTGTTGGCAGTCGTGCAGTCAACAAGATCACTGTGAGGTACAAATTTCCGATTCCCCGACTTGATGATTTGCTTGATCAAATTAGTGGTGCCACTATTTTCACAAAACTAGATTTGAAGAGTGGGTACTACCAGATTAGACTCAGGCCTGGTGATGAGTGGAAGACCGCCTTCAAAACTCGTGAAAGGTTGTATGAATGGTTAGTGATGCCTTTCGGTTTATCCAATGCCCCTAGTACGTTTATGCGGGTCATGAATCAGTTGTTTAGACCCTTTATTGGTAAATTTGTGGTGGTTTATTTTGATGATGTTCTCATTTATAGCCCTAATTTTGACGAGCATGTGAAGCATGTACGGCAGGTTTTGACCTTGCTCCGTAGGGATAACTTGTATGCAGCCAAAAAGAAGTGTGTCTTTATGGTCCCCAATGTAAGGACTCTCAAAATTATCCTAAAAATACCCGTAAGTATAAACCCGGACCCCTGAAACCATACTGTGCATGAAAAACCAAGAAAACCAGAAGTGTGGTCTTCAGGCGGGCCGCGTAAAGGTTAAACATATCCTACGCGGGCCGCGTCAAACTTGTGTTGACCGGATAAGTATTCCGGAGCCACGTAGCGACCACCTGGCTAACCTACTTGTGACTGGTCAAGGCTAGTCGTAGACTGGGCGGCCACGCGGGCCGCGTAAGATATAAGAGATGGGTTACGCGGGCCGCGTAAACCCTTAATTTCACCTATAAATAGCTTGCATCAGGGACTTTAATTCTGTGTCGAAACAAACTTTCAAAAATGAAGTTTTAGTACTCTGAAGTCGAAAATATCAATTATATTAGCAAGGTGCTACTCCGATACCGGGTATTAACTCGATCGCTGCTACGATTCAATGTCCGATCGATTAAACTATCCAATGGATGTTTAAGTGCTGCCCACATTAGGGTTTATGCTTTGTCATTCGTTGTTAATTCAATGGATGTTTAAGTATCGCACTTTGTCATTCGTTGTGAAGGTTTTAATCTCGTGATTTATCGTATATGCTGTATTAGTTACTAACCGAGTTCGTGTGCATGTTATTAATTTAGGTTAAAAGGCTAATCAGTAGGCTAGGCTTTGCTCAATTAAATCTGCAATGTGAGTCATTCTCTTTTTTATCAAATTACTTTCAAAATCATGTTTATTTTTAAAAGGTTATAATTACAGTGATTAAGTTTATGTAATCACCAAATTACAGCCGGTATGTGGGGTTTTGTATACATTACTTGATAACCGTCACTATTGGACAACGGGTTAGCCAATGAGTGATATGACCATAGTCACAGACACCATTGGACAATGAGGTTACCGATGGATGGTCGAGTGACAAATATCGTGGGTAGCTGGTTGATATCTGGAAACATTGTAATCTCTCTTAATACTGTAAATTATAACAAACGGGTCGTTTTAATAAATAGAATGATTCACCAGTATTTCCCGCTGACAAATTTTTTTTCAAACATGTTTCAGGTGATCTGTTGTGATCCAAGAAAAGTGCTGTGAAGCACTAAAAGCTTAAGGAAGTGGCTCAATATAAAATAAAGAAACATGTTTTTGTAAAAGGAAGATTTCTCCGTGAAATCATATGATTGTAAATTACCGGGATTTTATCCCGAGTTGTGAAATAAAATTTCAGTTTTAAAAAGATCCTGAAGAAACTTCCGCTGTTAAATAAATACCACGGGATTTTCTATCTCGCGGCTCCTGAAACGGGTCAAACCGGGTCGAGGGCCGTGACAGAAAAAGGTGGTATCAGAGCCACTGATTTAAGCCAATTAAGTATTTAGAAAATACTTAATTTTACTAATTTCTATTCTGTGATTATGTGTTTTATTATTTGAATATTTGTGTACAGTATGGGTAAGCAAAAGCTTTCAAACATCTATCTTAAATTAGATAGGTCATTCAACGAGAAGGGAAGTTCATCCCAAACAAAATCCTCAAAACCCTATGTAAATCCTAAAGAAGGAATGTTTGTCCGTAAGGCACAATATGAGGAACCACTTTCTCCTAATAAAAGAAGTTTGATTATTAGGAAAAGTCAAGAGAAACTAAAGAAATCCAAAGGAGGGAAAGTTAATCAGAAAACCCAAGAATTAGGCAATAACCCACCATGGGAAGACAAGTTAGATGAAAAATGGGAAGATCTTTATATGCTAGCCACTGTAGCAGTTAATGCAAATCTTTAAATAATCTGACTCAAGTTTTAGTACCTTTATCACCTACAAATCCAGAAACCTTATCCAGTAAATAAATAAGTTTACAATAAACCCTAGTGTGTTTTAATTTTCAGTTGTTTTATAGTTACCCAGTATGAAATAATATTTAAAGGTTATCTATGAAATTTTGTTATAAAATTTTTAACTTAGTATTTGTGTGTATTTTGCATGTATACTAAACAGCATGAGTGAATTGTCTGACGCCCTTCAGAATTTAAATCTCTATCCTGTAAAAATAGAGGTTTCCAGAGATTTCAATAGATATATACCCGACATAGAAGAACCTATGGAATTCAATGCTCCACCTCCGGAGAAACCCAAGCCCAAGAAAAGGAGAAGATTCGTGGGATGGAGGCGTGTGCGTAGGAGGAAACCCGCCACTAGAAAGATTCCCAAAATAGAAAATCCCTTAGACAAAGGGAAGGGGATTGAAGTCGGGGAAGAGTCTAGGCAGATGGGAATACTGTTTGAAGAATATTCTAAGCAAATAGAAATGGAGATTGGAGGAGGTTCTAAACAAACCCAGATAGAAATTGGAGAAAGCTCTAAACAAACCCAGGAAATGACATTGCAGGAAGAGCTGGATTTTATATTGGCAAGCTGTGATACTATTAAGCCTGTCAATAAAAATGGTTTTACTCATCCTATTGAAACTAAACTTCCAATGAATTTGGAACCAGCAATCCCAGAACCTATAATTCACACCCAACCTTTAGGAATGGATGAATGGTGGACTAATGATTGGCAGTTCCAAAACCTGCTCAACAGTCCTTATTCCTTTCTTCCTCAATTCGACCCAGAACCTATACCTAATCCACCTATGAGCAATGAGAATTTAGCTAAACTCCGCCACTTTGGCGAGGAGTTAATGGATGCAGGAAATAGGATCAGTGAAGTAGGAGAACAGATCTCCTGGAAATACGATGAGAGGGAACGTCGTTACTAAAATATCAACTGACAAGGGATAAGGGGTTTATGAGACTGTGGTTGTATAATAGCAATAATAATATAATCATGTAAAATAACTACAAATAAAACTTTGTAAAATAATGGTGTGTATGGACGCATATTATAAAATATATAAATGGAATCGAGAAATTGATAAGTTTTGACTATATGTGTGTTGTGAAATTTGTATGATTGTTTTATGTATAATTGTTATTTATTTTGATACTAATAAATTATATATATCAGATGGAAAACGCTAATAACGAACCAGTTAATGAAGTTAATCAATTTGAGCAACATCCTGAGGATCAATTTCTAAATAGGCAAGATATAGAAAATATCGTTGCTCAAGGGATAGCCAACGCTATTCCAGCAATAGTTGCTGCTGTTAGAAATCCAATCGAACCTCAACAAATCATTCCTAGCAAACGTATTTCTGATGATAACTTCAGCAATAGCGTAAATGGAGGCGGTAATCATACTAATCACAAAAATAATCCACGGCAGGCTCCACTCCCTAAGAAAATGAAAGCTGCAACACGTGGTTGCACTTATAAAGAATTTCTTGCTTGTAAACCATCTGAGTTTGCAGGCAATGAAGGAGCAACTGCGGTACTGCGTTGGTTAGAGAAAACCGAGGCAGTGATTACAATAAGTAAATGTGCCTAGGATGATCAGGTCATGTACGCGTCAAATCTTTTTAAAGAAGGGGCACTAGAATGGTGGAACACGGTGTTACAAGCAAAGGGAAGGATGATGGCATATGCTATAAATTGGGAAGAATTTAGAGTCTTGTAGAAAGAAAATTCTGTCCCGAATATGAAAAAGATCAAATGGCAAATAAGTTCCTAAATCATCGAATGATAGGTGTAGATTGTCGCGGTTATACTTCGACATTCTTTGAATATGCTAGAGTGGTACCAACACTGGCTTCGCCAGAACCGGTACTCATTTCTCGCTATATGTGGGGACTGATTAGCGAAATCTGTAACATCGTTAAAGCTGCGAGACCTCGTACTATTGACGATGCAGTGGAATTAGCCAACACCCTAACTGATGAACTGGTGCGCACAAGAGATGATAACAGGAAAAAGGAACTGGCTCAGAAAATTACCCAAGGAGCTCGTATGGGTAATAGTAGCAACTTCAAGAGAAGAGAAACAGGACAATTTTCAAATCCGCCGTTCTGCAGGAATTGCAGAAAGAAACATTTTGGAAGATGTAGTGTAACCTGCAATTTTTGTAAAATGGTAGGACATCGTGAAGAAAACTGCAGAAAGAAAACCATAGTCTGCTTTAACTGTGGAGAAGCGGGGCATTTCAAAACAAAATGTCCTAAATTAAGCAAATCAACAGACAACAAAGTCAAGACGGCCAACGGAGCTACTAAAAAGAATGTCAGAGCATTCCAGCTAACCACTCAAGAAGCAGAACTCATTCTAGATGTGATAGCTGGTACTAGTTCACAACGTGTATGCAAAAGTATTATTTGACTCTGGTGTAAACCAAAGTTTTATCAATACTTCATTCTGCCAAGCTCTTAACTTACCCTTAACCAAACTTAGGCAGATTTTTACAGTCGAACCGGCAGACGGAAATTCTGTTAGCATAGATAAAGTTTTGCAAAAGGAAAATACAGAACTCTCAGGTCATAAATTCTTTGCAAACCTATTACCTATGAAATTAGCCGAATTTGATGTTGTGTTAGGAATGGATTGGTTAGTAGCCAACCATGCTCGAATTCTTTGTGATAAGAATTCCATAGAAATTCAGGCACCTACTGACGAAGTAATCATAATTACAGGAGACAAACCACGTAAGCCCATGAAGTTCATATCAGTAATGAAAGTTGCTAGTTATGAACGAAAGCAAGGAATAGTATATATGATTTTAGTAATCATTAGTACTAAGGGTAAAGAACTTAAGGAGATTCCTGTGGTCTCAGAATACCCAGATGTATTCCCAGAAGAGTTACCAGGATTACCACCAGATAAGGAGGTAGAATTTAGAATTCATTTAATTCCCGGAACTATACCGATAGCCAAGGCACCTTATCGGTTAGCACCCACAGAAATGTTAGAATTGAAAAAGCAATTAGATGAATTACTAAGTAAAGGTTTCATACAACCTAGTTCATCCCCGTGGGGAGCACCAGTATTGTTTGTTAAGAAAAAGGATGGTTCAATGAGAATGTGTATTGATTATAGAGAATTGAATAAGGTTACAATTAAGAATCGATACCCATTACCTAGGATTGATGATCTTTTCGATCAACTTCAAGGAGCTAGATATTTTTCTAAGATTGACTTACGCTCCGGATACCATCAGTTGAAGGTACAAGAAGAAGACATACCTAAGACTGCTTTCAGAACTAGGTATGGTCATTACGAGTTTACAGTCATGCCCTTCGGATTAACGAATGCACCTGGAGCATTCATGGACATGATGAATAGGATTTGTAAACCGTACTTGGATAAATTTGTAATTGTCTTCATCGACGATATACTTATTTATTCCAAAAGTCAAGACGAACATTGTCAGCACTTGCATGCACTCTTAACTTTGTTAAGAAAAGAAAATTTGTACGCCAAATTCTCGAAGTGTGAATTTTGGTTGCAAGAAGTGCAATTTCTTGGTCATATGGTGAATCACGAAGGTATTCATGTAGATCCTGCTAAGATAGAGGCAATTACCAAATGGAAGGTTCCGCAATCCGCAATGGAAATTAGAAGCTTTATAGGTTTAGCCGGATATTATAGACGGTTTATTAAGGATTTTTCTAAGATAGCTGTACCATTAACTAAGCTAACCTGTAAAGCAGTTAAGTTTGAATGGGGAACTAAACAAGAAGAAGCCTTTAGAATCTTGAAGCAGAAATTAACCAATGCTCCAATCTTAGCTTTACCGGAAGGAACTGAAGATTTTGAAGTATATTGTGATGCTTCAAAACTAGGATTTGGATGCGTGCTGATGCAACGCAAGAAGGTAATTGTTTATGCTTCAAGACAATTGAAAAAGCACGAGGAAAACTATACGACTCATGACTTAGAATTAGGAGCCGTAATTTTTTCCCTGAAGATTTGGAGACATTATCTGTACGGAAGTAAGTTTACTGTCTATACGGATCATAAGAGTTTAAGATATATATTTGGGCAAAAAGAATTAAACATGAGACAAAGGAGATGGATGGAAATTCTAAGTGACTACGACTGTGATATTCAATACCATGAAGGAAAGGCAAATGTAGTTGCAGATGCCTTAAGTCGTAAGTACTATGAGAAACAACGACGAGTTCGTGCTCTTAGGTTAAATCTACAGTTAGATTTAATGGAACAATTGAAGAATATTCAAGAAACAACAATCAAGGATGATGCTGAAGGAATGAAGGGACGAATAAAAGAATTAGAGCAAGGAGCTGATGGAATTTGGAGATTCCACAAAAGCAGAATATGGGTACCTAAGCAGGGAGAATTAAGAAATAAAATTTTAGAAGAAGCCCATAAATCTAGGTATACCATGCACCCTGGAAACAATAAGATGTACCAATATTTAAGAAATAACTTTTGGTGGATAGGAATGAAAAAGGATATAGCTCAATATATTTCTAAGTGTCTTACTTGTTCACAAGTTAAGGCAGAACACCAGAAACCTTCAGGTCTACTACAACAACTGGAAATGCCTGTATGGAAATGGGAACTCATAACAATGGATTTTGTTACTAAGTTACCCAAAACCAGGAAGGTAACGATACGATTTGGGTAATTGTGGATCGATTAACCAAATCAGCTCACTTTCTACCTATGAAGGAAACCTTTAGCATGGAAAGGTTGGCAAAGTTGTATGTAGATGATGTAGTATCCTTACATGGAGTTCCACTCTCCATTGTATCGGATAGGGATAGTCGTTTCACTTCTCATTTCTGGACCAGTTTCCAAGAAGCAATGGGAACTCGACTAAACCTAAGCACTGCATATCATCCTCAAACAGACGGACAAGTGAAAGGACAATCCAAACTCTGGAAGACATGCTCAGAGCATGTGTAATAGATTTTGGTGGAAATTGGGACGATCACTTACCATTAATTGAATTCTCCTATAACAATAGTTATCATTCAAGTATTGAAACTGCCCCATTCGAAGCACTATATGGAAGAAAGTGCAGAACTCCAGTCTGTTGGGCAGAAATAGGAGAAAATCAATTGTCAGGTCCTGAAATAGTGCAAGAGACGATAGACAAGATTACTCAAATCAAGGAAAGACTGAAGACGGCTCGAGATCTTCAGAAGAGTTATGCAGACAATAGACGGAAGCCGTTGGAATTTCAAGTAGGAGACAAAGTACTATTGAAAGTTTCTCCTTGGAAAGGAGTAGTTCGATTCGGTAAGAAAGGAAAACTAAGTCCACGATACGTAGGACCATTTTCAGTAATCCAACGTATAAGACCGGTTGCTTATCGCTTAGAACTACCAGAAGAACTAGTTGGAGTACATGATGTATTTCATGTATCCAACCTCAAGAAATGTCTATCTGATGAATTGTTGATAGCACCTCTCCAAGATATAGAGGTAAACGAAAAGTTAAAATTTGTTGAGAAACCTCTTCAGATAGAAGACCGAAAGGTGAAATTCCTTAAACACAAATGGTTAGTACTTTTCAAGGTCAAGTGGGATTCAAAGAGAGGACCTGAATACACTTGGGAGCTGGAATCAGAGATGAAGCGAAAGCATCCTCACTTGTTCCAATGAATCTCGAGGACGAGATTTTAAATAAGGTGGGGAGGATGTAAGGACTCTCAAAATTATCCTAAAAATACCCGTAAGTATAAACCCGGACCCCTGAAACCATACTGTGCATGAAAAACCAAGAAAACCAGAAGTGTGGTCTTCAGGCGGGCCGCGTAAAGGTTAAACATACCCTACGCGGGCCGCGTCAAACTTGTGTTGACCGGATAAGTATTCCAGAGCCACGTAGCGGCCACCTGGCTAACCTAGTTGTGACTGGTCAAGGCTAGTCGTAGACTGGGCGGCCACGCGGGCCGCGTAAGATATAAGAGATGGGTTACGCGGGCCGCGTAAACCCTTAATTTCAGCTATAAATAGCTTGCATCAGGGACTTTTGTAGGTCCCTCGGAGGTTGAGGTTTAACCTATTCCTTGTTATGTCTAACACACTAGCGAGTGCGGAATCCAAGCTAGCATGCAAACCGAGATAGAACAAGCACAAACACAACACACAATCTTCAACGATTAACACCACTTGTATTAATGCGTATGAAAGGTTCGGTTACAATGCAATGTTTACAAATCAGTTTTGCAAACTCTCTCAGTGTGTGTGTTCTCTCAAACTTTCGGTGTCTATCTTTCTATCTGTCTTACTCTCGAAGTGAACACAATGCATGGGTATTTATACCCGAACACAGCATGTCTGGTCGAAGGATCAGACAGACTGATCGAAAGATCATCTGTCGACCAGGAACAGCTCGAAGGATCCAAATGTACTACGAAGGATGACATCCTTCGTGGTCCATCTATCGAATGCTCATCTTTCGAGCTCATCGAAGGATATAAACTATCCTTCGATGACACATCCTTCGACACAGCCATATTACAACCATTGTTCGAACTGTTTGACCAAGTCAAACCGGAGGATGGTTGACTTGGTCAAACTTACATCAAAGACATCGTTTTGTATCAAGACTAAATACAGACAAAGTACAGACACAAGTGCACCAACAAACTCCCCCTTGGCTGTAGCTTTGTCTGGCTTATCAACAATCAGCTGTTGCTTTGTCTCGATCTTCGATCTTGTAGAGCCATCGATCTTTGTGTCTTCAAGTCTTTAACGTCTCTTCACGTCTTCAATGTCGGAGGATCTTTAAAGTATTCACGTCTTGAAAGCAGAAAGTGTACCAACAAACTCCCCGTTTCATGTAGGAAGTGTGTTGACAAACTCCCCCTTAACATAAGCTCCCCCTTGAGTTATGCTCGTGAAAGTCTTGATCTTTATGAATTGAGATCCTTGTGGTGTTGATGATGGTCAGCGGCAACTCGATCATCTTCATCATTTGAGTGCCTTCACGTCGTGTCTTCATTCCAAAGCTTGTCATCGACCATGTTCTCCTTGCCTTTAGAATCTGCACATGCAAGAAATCTAAACGCGTAATGAGAACAACTGCTAGGAATATCATAAGCAAGCGACACACATGTGACCATTGTTCAATCAAACACCATCCGACAGTTTGAAAGTTTAGAAAATTTGTCAATTTTAGTCTTTAACTTTCAAAACTTGCAAATTTCGACCGTTTATGAAGATTCAGTCGTTTCGGTTTTCGTTCAGGTTTCAGGTAACGAAGACTCGAGCTCCAACATCGTACGATCGAAACTAAAATAGAAATAAAATCTTTTTGGCTTTTATAAAGGGTATATATTAAAACACACCTAAAATCTTTTTGGTATTTTGAATATTTCAAATGTAAAGACAGAAAGCAGTAAATAAATATATACATACATTCTTTTTGCGAGTTTCGAGGGTAAGAGAATCATATCAGTGTACGGTCATGCCAAAACGCTCTTGTTGTTCAGTTAATTAACATTAAGATAAGCATCCTATAACAATTATCGGTATTGTTGTCCACTTAAGCTCAACTTATCAGATGTAATCATGGCGCGAGGATACATTAAGGTATGATTTATACTTACAGACCGGTGTTCATCCACATCACGACACATTCCCGTATCAAGGTATGCACGAGGGTTCATCTTACCGGTGAGTATACCGATTATCATCTGTTTGACCGTATATGATGTGAGATTCTCACTTATTTTGATTGAAAACAAGCCCTATGTGATAGAATCACTTATTGATGAGGAACTTGATTTTCATATGCATGAGGGCACAGGAGCAAGTCCGTGAACAGGTCAGTACTTTCGTACAGCAGAGAGACGAACTTGACTCCCGGAAAGAATTTGTGATATTTTATCACTTATTTGTTTGGACATGTGATTGTTGATCACTTATTGAGGTCGAATGCAGTATGTACACGTATGTATAGTATCATGGAAGATCTAGACTTGCGTCCCCGTTATTTTTTGGAAAAAGATACAACCATGATACCCAGATGATAAGCAGCATAAAGACCGAATATCTCAGAACCTCGGCAATCTCTCAAACAAAATTTCGGTACTAAGACCATATGCCAATGAATGGTTCCCACCTTGTCTTCAGTCGATTTAAGATTTATATCACCCTGCACACTTTAAAATGATTGTGAGCCTACCGATACATCTTATATAGAGCTGCTTATCGTTTTTCATTTTGCATTTCAGTTTAAAGAGGTTTGGACAGACCACTGATGTACTATCATTTTCTCTTTTGCTCGCCAGGAAACTCATTTTTGTTTTTCTATTGTTTTTGTGTTTTTGAAATTTTTCAATGTTTTTGGATTTTTCAAATTTTGGATTAACTCCCCCTAAAATCAATAAACTAAGACAAATTTAAAACACAAAGGTATTTACAAAAATGATTTTCTGATGTTGGTGTTACTCTTGCTTGACCTTAATGCCGTTTACCAATAATAAATAGTCAAATCTTGATTTGTCAAAAGCTTTGGTAAAAAGGTCGGCACGTTGGTCATCGGTGTGGACGTAAGCAACATCGATTAGCCTTTTCTCAAAGCAATCACGTATGAAGTGATACTTAATTTCGATGTGCTTAGTCTTTGAATGCTGCACAGGATTTCTAGTGATCTGTAAGGCAGCAGAATTATCAACATAAATAGGAGTAGTTAGGAATTCAAAACCGTAGTCGCGCATTTGTTGTTGGATCCATAGGACTTGGGAGCAACAACTTGAGGCAGCAATGTATTCAGCTTCGCATGTTGATGTAGCGACGCACGTCTGCTTTTTGCACTGCCATGTGACTAGGCGATTTCCCAAAAACTGACATCCAGCCGTTGTGGATTTGCCGTCGATTTTGCATCCGCCAAAATCAGAATCACTGAATGCGATCAAGTCAAAGTTATTATCCCTAGGGTACCAAAGACCGGTGTCAGGGTAACCCTTCAAATAACGAAAAATCCTTTTTACAGCTGCAAGATGTGAGGCCTTCGGGTTCACTTGATATCTGGCTAGCAGGCACGTTGGGTACATTATATCTGGTCTTGATGCTGTGAGGTACATAAGAGATCCAATCATCGCGCGGTAGTACGAGGGGCTAACGGCTTCACCCTTCAAGTCTGGAGTAATTCCGTGATTTTGCGGCAGTGGGGTACCGATGGGCGTTGCATCAGACATCTGGAACCGGCTCAAGATGTCACCAACATATTTAGTCTGATGGATGAATATCCCAGACTCGGTTTGTTGTACTTGTAGGCCCAAAAAGAAAGTCATTTCCCCCATAGCACTCATCTCGAATTTATCCTGCATGATGCGCTCGAAATTCCTACACAAAACATCATTAGTAGAACCAAATATAATATCATCAACGTATACCTATACCAGAAGAAGATCTCCATCTTGTTCTTTGATGAAAAGAGTACAATCAATAAGACCTCTGCGAAATCCATTCTCCAGCAGATAATTAGATAAGGTTGCGTACCAAGCTCGCGGTGCTTGATGTAGACCATAGAGAGCTTTGTTGAGCAACCAAACCCGATCGGGATGGATAGGAACTTCAAAACCTGGAGGCTGTTCGACGTACACCTCTTCTTCTACCACACCATGTAAGAATGCACTTTTCACGTCCATCTGGTATACCTTGAAACCTTTGAATGAGGCATAAGCCAGAAAAATCCGAATTGCTTCTAGACGTGCAACAGGTGCATACACTTCGTTGTAGTCGATCCCTTCAATCTGACGAAAACCTTGAACGACTAGCCTTGCTTTGTTTCGAATAACGATTCCACGGTCATCCTTTTTGCATTTAAACACCCAACGGGTACCAATCTTCTTGTAACCAGCAGGTTTCTCTACGAGTTTCCAGACACCAAGCTTCTGGAATTGTTGCAGTTCTTCCTGCATTGCTTCAACCCAAGAGCTATCTTTCAAAGCATCTTTCCAAGTTCTTGGCTCTTCCTGTGAGACATAACACGCGAAAGACCAATCCTTTTGTTGACCAGATTCTCTGATCGCCGTATACAAGCCTGCATTGTTGTTGTTTCGCAACATGTTTCTAGTTTGAACGCCACTTTGTACATTTCCGATGATGTTTTGTTGAGGATGGGTATTGTGAATCCTTGTTTCTGGATTATCTTGAACTGGAATGTTTGTACCCAGATTGTTGAGATTGAGATCAACAATCAATTCAAGACCCGGAATTGACGAAGAGGATGATGCAGTAGCTTCAGCTGTTCTAGGGACATCCACTGGAGGTGTACCTTCTGAAGTACCATGTACTGCTGTTGTTGGAGCTTCTTGATCTGCATCTAGAAATTCATCATCCTCTGAAGATTCGTTCAATTCGGTAGCATCGTGAAAATCCTCATTGTCGAGAGCATTATTGTTCACCGAAGATGGTTCTTGATTGACAATAATTGGACGAACCAGCGGTGAATCTGTTGCATTGTCACTCTCGAAAAACATCCTTGCCGCAGCATTTTCTTCAACTGCTTCAACATTGATCGAATTGAAAAAGTCATCGTACTCAAACATCCAAGGCTGACCAGGATTTCTGACTGGTAAAGTGTGCCTTTGTACTCTGACTTCAGACCATTCCTCGACCCTTTTAGTCTCTAGATTCCAGACTCTTAAGTTCGGGGTGGAATACCCAAGAAAGTATCCCTCAATGGCTCTTGCCCCAAACTTTCCATTAGGATCGATTATTGTGCACGGAGCTCCAAACGGTTCAAGATATGACAAATCTGGTTTCCGTTTGTTGATAAGCTCAAAACAGGTCTTGTTGTGCCTTTTGACTGTAAGGACTCGGTTCAACGTGTAACATGCAGAGGACACAGCTTCAGTCCAGAAAGGAATCGGTAACTGTGACTCTACCAACATTGTCCTAGCAGTCTCGATCAATGTGCGGTTCTTACGTTCAGCGACGCCATTTTGTTGAGGAGTGTAAGCTGCACTAAATTCATGAAGAATACCTTTTGAAGTGCAAAACTCCGCCATGGCATGATTTTTGAATTCAGTACCATTGTCGCTACGTATCCGCCTAACCTTCAAGATATAAAGATTCTCAATCTGAATGATCAAGTTTTTGATAATACCGAAGGTTTCACTCTTATGTGCCATGAACGCCACCCAAGAAAATCTTGAATAATCATCAGTTATCACGAGGCAATATTGATCATTTCTAATGCTTTTGTGCTTGACAGGACCGAACAAATCCATGTGCAAACATTCAAGAGGAACAGCCACCGTGTTGATCTTCTTTGTAGGGTGTCGCTTCTTCGTTTGTTTTCCTTTCTGGCACGAGACACAGACGTCTTGAAGATGAAAGTTTTTAAGAGGAACACCATTCACTAATTCATTTGACACCAAATGATTCATTTTGCGTAAGTGAATGTGACCCATTCGTCTGTGCCAAGAGATTGTGTCTTTTTCTGTGGCTTTGGAAACGAAACAAGTTGCTTGTGCAGACGTTGTAATAGCTTGGCTCATATCAAGGACATACAAATCATTTATCCTTGGAGCCGATAAGAGAATCCATTCTTTTGGAATTTTGAAGCCGGGTTTCAGCACATAACATCCATTTGCATCAAAGTGTACTGAGAACTGCTTATCACAAATTTGAGAAACACTAAGAAGATTGTGATCAAGTTGTTGTACGAAGTTGATCTTATCAAAGCTAACAACCCCGTTGGAAATCATTCCTTCACCCGTAATATATCCGCCTTTATCTCCAGCAAAAGCAACATAACCTCCTCTAATAGATTTGACGTCGTAGAGAAGCTTCATGTCGCCTGTCATGTGCCTGGATGCCCCACTATCAACAATCCAATGACTACTGATAGTTCCTCCTGGAACACCCTGCACATGAACTCACATAATTAGTTGGAGATGGGGACCCAAGCCATTGTGGTCTTGGGTCTTCCATTTTCATCAACAACAATAACTTCTATTCTTTGATGATTTGAAAACTGTGATGGTCCCCCTGAATTTGTGGTTATTTTAGGTTTCCAAGTCTGTTTTGTTATACCAGTTTGTTTGTTTGAAATTTTAACTTCGTGATTATTTGAAGTTTTTGAAAATTTTGAACTTTCTGGTTTAACTGGAACCGGTTGTTTTTGAACCACTTCATTTTTAAGTGCCTTTTCAACCACCTTGACTTGTTGGCGTTTCTGTTTCTTTTCCCTTTCTCTTACAAGTCGGGGATCTTGTTTTACAGACACAGATCGCTTTTGGTGATTGCGTTCACGGGGATCATCTTCTTTGGCTTTCAACTTATGAAGATACGGGCAATTTCGAACGATATGCCCAATTGTACCACATTCAAAACATGATCTTCGTTCAACAAACCCCGAAGTATCATGTGATCGTCTTACCGATGATGAACTTTGTGATCCCGAGGTACTAGGTTTTGTACTGCTTGGTTCATTCCTTTTCATTACAGTTGCTTTCTTGACAAAATCTAAATTAGATTGATTTTCAAATGTTGCAATTTTGTCCGTTCCCTTGGATTTCACAAAGTTCACATTCCTTTTCTTCTTCTGATTCGGTTTCCTTTGAATTTGAGCCGGTAATTTTTCTTTTGGCTTGGTATGGTTTTGCTGTTTTTGCACTGTTGGTAATTTCTGATTGCCAAATTGTTTTCTAACTTCAGCCTTTGGGATAGGAGGGCATTAACACGTGATCCTGTCTTACCCAAAAACTTACTTGTTGAATTTTCAAAGACTTTACTGATTAATGATTGATTAACATTCTTAATAGGAAAATCTTTGTCAGAATAAATTTTATCATCACCAACAAGAGTGTACAGCAAATCCACACTCTCCGACCCTTTTTCAGACGAGGACTCGATTGCAACAGTCTTAGCGGGTTTTGCAGGAGGATCACACAGAATATGATTCTCAAGAGGTATGTCCTCTTCGTTTATCACCGCATCAGACTTTGCTGAATCAGTATCATCAGACTCATCATCAGAAGAATCAGCATCTTCAATCACAACTGGAGGATCCTGATTCTGTTCAGCAGTTACAAAAGTATCTGCTGATGCATCTGAATCTGATGATACTTCCTTCTTGTATCCGAGTCCTGCTGCAAATTCATTAACATCTAGAGGAACAGATGGTTCAAAGAAAGTTCTATCCTCCTCATCAGGCATGGCATCATAATTGTTTCTCACGGGTGGTGGACATTTCTTGTAACCTATGCATGTGACATCCCGTTTTTCTTTCTGTACGTCAATGATGTGATCCAACACATAGCTAGAGCTCAAATAACTGTCTAACTTGAGTCGGATCGCCTCACTTTCTGTTTTAACACAAGCCATTTCCTTTTGCATTACTTCCAGACGAGTTATATACAAATTAATGTCAGTTTGTTTTCTGGAAACCATTTTAGTTAACTCGGTTTTATCTTTCTTTAACTTATCAATTACCGATTTAAACTCCTTTTCATGGTTTTCATAAAACATGTTGGCTTCAGTGCACTTGGAAAGATCCACGGTCAACTTCTGGTTGTGAATGAACGTCACATCATATTTCTCTTGCAAAGCCTTGTGTTCGCTTTGCAACTCACACCACTTATCACTCAAAGACACATGTTTGTCTTGCAAGTCAAACAAACTAGCTTGTAAAGCATCATGTTTGCCTTGCAACTCAGACATGTTTGCATCCAAATCAGCACATCTAACATGCAATCTATCACAATTATCACAAATAGCAGCTGTGGGTTCATCGACACATACCTGACTTGATGAACTGTCGACATTAGCCATAAAGGCTGAATGGAGAGAAGACGAAGAATAAGCAGCTTGATCCACCAAGATAGATCTTCTTACAGTTCCTGCTGCAGTTTCTTCCAAAAGCTCATCAATATCTGCATCGATTGACGCATTTGATGTCTCATCCACATGATCATCACCTGAGCTCGAGGATTCTTCATCCGAGCTTCTGCTGTAACCAGAAGAGTCTTCATCCTCAGAAGAGTCACCACCATTGGCGGAAGATTCTCCACCACTGGCGTGATTAAGATCCTTGACAATCTCAGCAAAACACGCTGTTCCATCCGGAGCATCATTTCCCAACTGGATTGACCAATCACAACCTTCATCTACTTGAACCACAAGTGCCTGGTTGGCATTAGATGATCCTGCTTGACTCTGGTTGTTGACAGGCACCAATGTGCGAACATTGTTCCTGTTCTGGTTCTGCTGGTTGCCTTGATTTCTGAAGGGATTCTGGTTTCCATGCTGAGATGGCCTTGTACATTCCCTTTTAAAATGACCACGTTCACCACAATTGAAACACTTGACAGTCTGCTTATCAAACCCATACTTGGTGTCTTTCTTGCTCTCCAAGCTGGTTCTGCCTGTTCTTTCCATGAAATCCTTTGCTCGCCTAACAGCACTGGCAAAGGCCCACTTGATGTCCATCATCTCCATCTCCTCTTTATCGATCTGCTGGTAGTCTTCTTGTGTCAGATTAATGTTACCAATCTGACCTTCCACTAATCCACAGTATGCGCTCACCACAGTGTTTAGCAGCTCCATGTGTTCCTTTGCTACTTCCACACTGACTTTAGAAAAGCTTGAGGTGTCGAGCCGTACTGTATTTGGCTTTGATTGTTGACCAGCAGATGATGTGCTTCCATAACATGCTTGCTGTTGTGGTACTGGTTGTGGTACTGGTTGAGGGACTGGATTAAGCGGATTTCCATACATGTCTGTTGTTGGAGGAGGAGTGCCATACAAGCTAGTGCTAGACACAAATGCTGTTTGAATTGGAGCGTGTGAAGAAGGTTTTGTAGAAGTGCTAGAAGTTCTATAATAAATTTCAGGATTTTGTGGCACTGAAACTCTTTTTGCCTTGAGAGTTTCTTCCTGATTCTTGTTTTCCAGGAGTTGAGCAAAGTCACTGAAGCTTGTTGTATCCAAGGTGCCATTGTACTTCATGATTTCTAAGAAATTATTCCATTGAGGTGGCAGTGCATCTGCAAACTTCTTCACTATCTCTGCTGAAGTTGTTACAACCCCAATATTTGCCAATTCAGTCAGCAAATGAGTAAATCGACTTGTCAAATCTCCTAAAGATTCATTCTGCATACAAGAAAAACCATCAAATTCTTTCTTTAGCAGATCTTTTCTCAATTGACGTGTTGCTTCATTTCCTACGCCTCTTATCTTCAATGCGTCCCACAACTGCTTCGTTGTCTTGAAACTGACAAATTGATGATAAATATCTTTGCTTAACGCCTGAGTAAGAATGGCATAAGCTTTCTTTTCTAAGTCATAGACCTTCTTCTGATCTTCCGTAAGATCGGCAAACGTAGCAGCAGATGAAGCGGCAACCTCTATTGTTTGATCAAAATCTGTGATGAAACGCAACCACAATTTCGTATTTTGACCAAGGACGTATGTATGAAATCTATCAAACCATCCCGGATATTCACTTAAGTGCATCAACTTTGGCGGCCTATTCAGACTTCCCGTTTCACTTTCGCTTAGCAAAATACTTTGAACACTTGGAGCTTGATTTGATACGAAAGCCCATTGACCGGTAGATGTAGCATTAGCTTGCGAACCCGAATCCGGAGCCGGAGTACCAAAATACATCTCTGCATTTACCGGAACACCCCACATCGAATTCATTTTTGATCAAGAATAATAATACCTGAAAATCACAAACTTGTTAAACATAAACAAACTGAGTTCGAAAGATCAACACTTGTTCGAAGGATCAACAGTGTTCGAAAGATTACTGTTGAGTTTCGAACAATTGTTTTCGAAAGACTCCCCAATCGAAGGATCCTGGTCTTTCGAATAAGAACTGTAGACCGAAAGATATAAGCTTCGAAAAGATTCCTTGGTTCGAAGGATGATGATCTATCGAACCTCCACTGATCGAAAGATGATCTTTCGAAATGATTCCTTGGTTCGAATGATGATGATCTATCGAACCTCCACTGATCGAAAGATGGTCTTTCGACTTCGAAGGATATCCTTCGATCGGTTCTGACACAGTTGACAAAGAGTGACAGGTTGGTGAAAAAGGTGATGGGTTGGTAGAAACTTTCTGCAGAAGATATGGTCAGACCATGCTTTCTGCCAAAACCATGATTTGAAACATAAAATATAATAAACTTATCCAGAAAACCGGTCACCGGAGAAGCCGGAATTTTGGCCGGAAATAACCAAAATTCTCAAAAATAAGTTTTTAAGTTACCCAACCCGTCATGCAACAAACCCGGTAAGTTTAGAACACGTTTTAACGACTGAAAAGGCGAGAAAAACAGTAAAAACGGGTTCAAAAACCAAGTGAGTTTTGTCCAAAACACTCCAAAGCTTGTAAAAACTCGGTTTTTAACAAGGAAAAGAGCCACGGCTCTGATACCACTTGTAGGTCCCTCGGAGGTTGAGGTTTAACCTATTCCTTGTTATGTCTAACACACTAGCGAGTGCGGAATCCAAGCTAGCATGCAAACCGAGATAGAACAAGCACAAACACAACACACAATCTTCAACGATTAACACCACTTGTATTAATGCGTATGAAAGGTTCGGTTACAATGCAATGTTTACAAATCAGTTTTGCAAACTCTCTCAGTGTGTGTGTTCTCTCAAACTTTCGGTGTCTATCTTTCTATCTGTCTTACTCTCGAAGTGAACACAATGCATGGGTATTTATACCCGAACACAGCATGTCTGGTCGAAGGATCAGACAGACTGATCGAAAGATCATCTGTCGACCAGGAACAGCTCGAAGGATCCAAATGTACCACGAAGGATGACATCCTTCGTGGTCCATCTATCGAATGCTCATCTTTCGAGCTCATCGAAGGATATAAACTATCCTTCGATGACACATCCTTCGACACAGCCATATTACAACCATTGTTCGAACTGTTTGACCAAGTCAAACCGGAGGATGGTTGACTTGGTCAAACTTACATCAAAGACATCGTTTTGTATCAAGACTAAATACAGACAAAGTACAGACACAAGTGCACCAACAACTTTCATTCTGTGTCGAAACAAACTTTCAAAAACGAAGTTTTAGTACTTTGAAGTCGAAAATATCAATTATATTAGCAAGGTGCTGCTCCGATACCGGGTATTAACTCGATCGCTGCTACGATTCAATGTCCGATCGATTAAACTATCCAATGGATGTTTAAGTGCTGCCCACATTAGGGTTTATGCTTTGTCATTCGTTGTTAATTCAATGGATGTTTAAGTATCGCACTTTGTCATTCGTTGTGAAGGTTTTAATCTCGTGAGTTATCGTAAATGCTGTGTTAGTTACTAACCGAGTTCGTGTGCATGTTATTAATTTAGGTTAAAAGGCTAATCAGTAGGCTAGGCTTTGCTCAATTAAATCTGCAATGTGAGTCATTCTCTTTTTTTATCAAATTACTTTCAAAATCATGTTTATTTTTAAAAGGTTATAATTACAGTGATTAAGTTTATGTAATCACCAAATTACAGCCGGTATGTGGGGTTTTGTATACATTACTTGATAACCGTCACTATTGGACAACGGGTTAGCCAATGAGTGATATGACCATAGTCACAGACACCATTGGACAATGAGGTTACCGATGGATGGTCGAGTGACAAATATCGTGGGTAGTTGGTTGATATCTGGAAACATTGTAATCTCTCTTAATACTGTAAATTATAACAAACGGGTCGTTTTAATAAATAGAATGATTCACCAGTATTTCCCGCTGACAAAATTTTTTTCAAACATGTTTCAGGTGATCTGTTGTGATCCAAGAAAAGTGTTGTGAAGCACTACAAGCTTAAGGAAGTGGCTCAATATAAAATAAAGAAACATGTTTTTGTAAAAGGAAGATTTCTCCGTGAAATCATATGATTGTAAATTACCGGGATTTTATCCCGAGTTGTGAAATAAAATTTCAGTTTTAAAAAGATCCTGAAGAAACTTCCGCTGTTAAATAAATACCACGGGATTTTCTGTCCCGCGGCTCCTGAAATGGGTCAAACCGGGTCGGGGGCCGTGACACCTAAGGTCCTATTTTTGGGGTATGTTGTTTCTGGTGACGGCATACAGGTGGATGCATCAAAGGTAGCGGCTGTCAAGCAATGGCCAACTCCAACTACGATAACTGAAGTACGTAGTTTCCATGGTCTTGCTTCTTTTTATAGACGATTCATTCGAAATTTCAGTTCCCTTATGGCGCCAGTGACTGACTGCATGAAAGGGAAGACCTTTATATGGACTGAGGAGGCAAAATCAGCTTTTCAGTTAATCAAGGAAAAGCTTACAACAGCACCAATTCTAATATTGCCAGATTTTTCTCGGGTTTTTGAGTTGCACACAGATGCCTCGCAGGGTGGTATTGGGGCAGTCCTAAGTCAAGGGGGTGTCCGGTTTCTTATTTCAGTGAGAAGTTGACTGGGCCAAAGTTACGTTATAGCACTTACGATCTTGAATTTTATGTAGTGGTCTAGGCTGTGAAACATTGGCATCATTATTTGTTTCACAAGGAGTTTGTTTTATTTACAGACCATGATTCGTTGAGGCATATCCGCAGTCAAGATAAAGTATCACATAAGTATGCCCGGTGGATGGCTTTCTTGGAAAAGTTTACTTTTGTTGTGAAGCATAAGTCTAGAATTTCGAATCGTGTGGCAGATGCTTTGAGCAGAAGGAGTAGCCTGCTTGTTTCTATGAGAGTTGTTGTACCTGGGCTAGACAATCTCATGGAACAGCTCACAACATATCCATATTTTTCTATCATTTTGCAGGATGTGCAATTTGGGAAGAGGACAGATTTTCTTGTGCATGACGGATTTCTTTTTAAGGAAAATCAATTATGTATTCCCAATTCTAGCCTCCACCTTCAAATAATTAAAGAACTGCATGGAGAAGGGCATGTGGGGAGAGACTGTACTTTACGATTGGTGCAGTCTTCTTATTTTTGGCCTACTATGCGGAGGGATGTTGATCGGTTTGTTAGACGTTGCAGGATCTGTCATGTTTCAAAAGGCACAGCTACCAATGCAGTGCTTTATATGCCTCTACCCATTCCTTAGCAGCCTTGGGTAGATATTAGCATGGATTTTGTGTTGGGATTACCCCGTACTCAGCGTGGTAATGATTCGATCTTTGTAGTGGTGGACCGGTTTTCTAAAATGGTGCACTTTATTCCTTGCAAGAAGACAACAGATGCAGTTAATGTGGCTCAGTTGTTCTTTCAAGATATCTATCGTTTGCATGGTTTGCCATCCTCTATAGTTTCTGATCGGGATACTCGTTTCTTGAGTGATATTTGGTGAAGTCTATGGAAAATGGTGAACACTCAGCTTAATTTTAGTAGTGCTTACCACCCACAAACTGATGGGCAGACGGAGGTTGTTAATCGGTCACTTGGTAATCTTTTGCGGTGTCTTGTGGGTGATCATGTGAAGTCATGGGATCAAAAGCTTTGTCAGACTGAGTTTGCTTATAATCATGCTGTTAATAGGAGCACTGGGTTTAGTCCGTTTGAGGTGGTCTATTCTGCTAAGCCTCGGGGTCCTCTTGATTTGATGTCACTTCCTACCCCAGGTTCTGTTCCCAAGAAGGTGCAAGATTTTGTGGTTGGGTTACATGAAGTTCATAAAGCTGTGCAGGATAACTTGGCCAACGCTAATTCAAAGTACAAGCAAGCTGCAGACCAAAAGCGTAGGCAAGTTGATTTTGAAGAGGGTGACTTTGTTTGGGCCATTTTGACTAAGGATCATTTTTCAGTGGGGGAGTATAATAAATTGTCAGCCAAGAAGATTGGGCCAGTGGAGATTGTGCAGAAGATAAATTCTAATGCATATCGTCTGAAGTTACCAAGCCACATCCGTTGTTCCGATGTTTTCAATGTCAAACATTTGCTGCCTTTTCATGGGGATTCGTCTGATGATGAGGTTGCTGCGGATTCGAGGTCGAATTTTGTCTACCCAGGAGGGAATGATGCAGGCCCAAGTGTGGAGGAGTGGGCCATCTTGTATTTGGAGGCCTAAGATCGCGTAACAAAAGGGGCTTCACTAAAATGGCTCTAACTTGGGCTACGGGGGTCCGTTTTGGGCGTGTGACCAGGCGAAACGAACGTGAGAACGAGCTCCATCTTGCTGCAAATGGCCTACGGCGGTTTGGGTCATCGTCCGGGCCAAAAAACGCTTATTTCTATTAGGTATTTGCATTTTTATGTTTTTTCAGTGTTTTGGGCATTTTGTTTTTGGGCTTGTGTTTGGCCCGTTGTCTTTTTTAGGCCCATTTCGAATTTTTGTTTGTATTTATATGTCCCTCTAGTAATATGAAAAAACAGACTTGAATTTTGACATAACTCATTTTCACTTCAAATTCCGTGCCTTTTGGGTGGAATCTTGGGGGTTGGGGAAGAACTACACGGGTATTCTTCAAATCAACATGTTTGATCTTCGTTTCCGTATCACGTGCTACATCAGAAACAATGGTGATTGAATTGAATATTTTGGAAAGAGATCCTTTGTTTACAATACAGTAGTATATGTATAGATAAAAGAATAACTGTCAAAACAATTATTTAGGGTGAGTTACAAGAAGATGTATTTTGTATATTGGATTTATAACACCCTCTAATTTGTTCCTTTTCTTCTATTTTATATTTTTACCTATCTTTGTGATGTTACCCAAACCCTGTAATTTGTTCCTTTTCTTTTATTTTATATTTTTATTTTTAATGTTATTCTACACTTTTATAAATTGGGAAAAAACAAATAAAAAACTTTCTGGAGTTGCTATAAAGGAAGATAGTCTATACCCATATCCATTTTTATTTATGTTTTTATCGATGTAAAATACGACTTTATTTTTAGGTTTTTATGTTTTTTATCAATATTAAATACAAGTTTATTTTTAGGTTGAATCAAACAACATTTGTGTAAGATTTAATACCGGTATGTTTGTAACTTTTGTAAACTATTTTATGTCTTGAGCGCATGTACGGAGTACTCGGTGCATCATTATATTTATATATATCATTGCAAAGTGTTTATTTCTTCTATCTACGTTTCTGCATTAACACCCTAGCGGCAACACACGAGTTCACATCTACTCGTTTTATACAAAATTTCAAAGGGAGGTGAAAAGGCTTGTTAGAGGTCTAAAAAGTATCCCCTGTTTTAAGTTATTCTTCTGTAATTGAGAGAGTTAATAATGTTGTTACGAGTAGGGGTGTTCAAAAGTATTCGTATCCGAAAATCCGATCCGAAATATCCGATATCCGAATCCGAAATATCCGAAAAATCGGATATCCGAATTTTTCGGATTCGGATAGTGATTTTCAAAATTTTCGGATATTTCGGATATCTGAAATATCCGAAAATATCCGAAAAATATCCGAAAAATATCTGAAAAATATCTGAAATATCCGAAAACTTATATTCAGATATCCGAAACTATCCAAAATATCCGTTTCCGAATATGAAAAAAATAATAAAAAAATATAACTTTAATAAAAAGTTGGATTTTCGGATATCCGATTCACTATCCGAATCCGTATCCGAAATTTCGGATATCTCGGATATCCGAAATTTCGGATACGGATTCGGATAGTGAAATCTGGTATCTGAAAATTTCGGATATCCGAATTTTCGGATATCCGGTTTTGAACACCCCTAGTTACGAGGCATAAATCTCTTTGATTGTACAAGTTCTTGATAGGTTTTTCACTCTAATCGCTCAAAAATATAGGCATATTGTCGTGCGACAATTAAGAGAAAAAGAAGAATAATGATAATGGACATTAAGCAAAATTTATGAAAGAAAAGGAATAATATGGACAAAAAGCAAAATTTAATAGTCACTTTTTGACCATCCGTGGGGCATTATGTAATTTCCTTGAGGTTTCTTTTACATGGCTTTAAAAGAAAATGAGCAGAACATATAACCAAACCAATCACTCTTTACCAAAGCAGTGTCTCCGGAAGGAAAAATATGGCTCCATCCAACACTGATAATGATACTCCGGTGGCTATTGTCATCAACCCAGTAGCTTCCGAAACCAACCGTCCAACACTCTTTACAGCCACATGTCTAACTTTGTTCGAATACGTTGGCCATATCTTCACTTTAGCAGCAATAGCACCTCTCCGCCATATTTGGGCTCACTTTTAGCCGCGAGTAGCCTTTGTGGAAGGACAAGTCGTCATGCCCGATTCTTCACTTAACTTTATCATCAATGGGTTCCTTTCCTTTATAGGAATCACAGCCCAAAGCCATAATGGATTTCCCTTCCTGACCCACCCTCACCTCGTCAGACTCTCTGTTAATAGTCTCCTCATGTATGGCTTGGCTTCCGCTGCTGAACTTCTCGCTTCAGCTCCAGCTCTTGATCCCACTTCCATCTACGCCATCATTGCTCGACGGGGAAGAATCGCTTGTTTGTGCATTTTGGTAGTGTCTATGTCGTGTTTGTTCTGTTTTTGATTTATGCTGCATCATATATACATACCTGGCAGGTATTTTGGCCATGGCATCAAAAGGATTTATTAGTATTTATCTTAAGTATTTGAATAAACTTGGATATGTAATATGGGTCAAAAAAACAGTTAGAAAAGCACCAATAAATATGGTTGTTACTGTTGATTGTAACCGCCAAACACAACCTATAAAGAGGTATTTTATCTGACATTTGTAATAAACGAGTAAACGAACACCCACGCGTTGTGGCGGGATACCGGTGGAATCCTCCGTCCAGTAACTGTCTGTTTTAACAGAATTCTCTGGAGATATTGACTGAGATTATGTTTTGAGGCTGAGATTTGTGGTTCGCTTTCGTTTGGTTCTTCGGCGCAATCAATAGTAAGAAAAAAGGGGTGGGATGAGATTTGTGATTGTTTATCAACTTGAAAAAGAAAAAAAACTCAAATTGACAACAAAGGAAAAAACATAAGAATGTTTCCATCAAAGAAACACAGGTCAATAACCAAAACAAAAGAGATTCATCTCCTTGTGTCCCAAAATTTTAAATCCGTGAAAGATATTTTTTTGTGTCCATTTGTCATTGTATTTGGAGTTTTCTCACTTATATTTCTTTAAATGTGAAAACTAATAATCTTCCAAACAATTAAATATTATTTGCATAAACCCTAAAATAGCCAAGTGAATTAGGAAAATAAACGCATTTAAATAAAAAAGTCACGTTGTTTGGAATTGTTTACTCGAAAAGTCATGGTTTCACTTTATTTGTTTCATTTGTGTGCAATTCTTGGTTACCAACTTTTTATTTAAACCATTGTGTCTGTTTGATTAAAAGTAAAGGGTAATAGATGTTGCTTTTCTGATACTAAACACATTCGAGTTGACGTCACCCCGTGCGTTGCGGCGAAATGTTTAAAAAAACTAAAATAAAATAGGTATTATAATTTTATATGGTTTTGTGTAACATATAATTTAACAATTGATTATGGTTTACAAAACACTGAAAGTCCAAGTTTTTAAAGAATTTTCCCTTTTATTAGGAATATTGTAATCGTTCAACATAGAAATATAACAAAAACGAATTTTAAAACACAAACAATTGACACCTAGCTCATTTATTCCAATTTTAACACATTTTTACTTTGATAAAAAAATTAATAGTTTTAACTTATAACGACATTTCTTATACTTTTAACGTCGGTTTCGCTTTCCCTATTTCTCCTAGATGAGTACCCACAAGGTATCCTGACAATATTAAGTATTTTTGCTCAAAGGTTACCTATCAACCGGTTTGGCCTACTCGCATAATCAAACTAGACACGTTTTCAATTTATTTATTATCTCATACTATTATTATTTGAGAACCATACAAAACCCAACTGTACTATCATCTTCCATATTTAAACTACAAACATCAAAATCAAAGACATTTTCAAATTTTTCATTTTTTTTGTATTTTTCAAAAAAAATTTCTGACTCAACTAACAGACTAAACGATAGTTTCCCATCCTCACATTTAAACTCTACAAACACTCAATGTAGGAATAGAAACCGACTCAAAAGACAAAAATAAATAAGAATAAAAAACAAGGGCAAATTGGAAAGAACTTAGCTAGTTAAAATAACGCGTAAGATCCAAAACTCTCTATTCCAATCCAGCTAGATCGTATAACATTTCATTCACGATCGGCTCTCACATCTGACGGGTATACCCGAGAAATGCTTTGACTTCTGATGAACAACTCCGAAATCACACGAATGGTAATTGAGTACGAGCGGTACGATTCAAACCTGCATAATCACTAACAAACAAAACCCAAGCAGTACCGACTCTAGAAAAACAAAACGAATAAAAAACACTAACTTAGATGCATGGAATAAAAAATACGACTCAAAATGCAGGAAAATACATAACGTAATGAAAGTAGGCGCGGAAAACTAACCAAACAGGTCAAACAGTCAACTTGGCTGGTCAGACACCCCGTCATGCGACGCGATGGGTGTCTTCACTATCCTCGCTTGACGCGAGGACCCTTTGTGGACTCTAGGTCACCTTCTTTTGAACCTCTGGAGCTTCACCTAAACCGGGTCACTTCCATTTGAACTGAGGACTTTCGCTTGACCTGGGGTCTCGTGTTGCGCGACGCTGCTCGCCACACCCTCTCGCTCGATGCGGGAGGGCAAAATTCACAGAATTTTTTCCCTAACTTTGGGGTTTCATGCCTTAGTCATTTTTCCTACTTTTCACCCAAACTCGTCCCAAAGCTCATGTAAACCAAGCTTTTCATAGGGAGTCTTTCAAAACTTAATTTCTTCACGTTTCCAACCCCATGACGGATACAATCTCCTGCAAAAGAGTAAAAAACACAACATACAAACAAAAAAAATCTACGAAACAAGACCGAAAACTAAAACCTAAAATACAACTATTATACAAAAACAACGAAACCTCTCCCCACTTGAATTTAATCATGAGGTTTCTCTCAGACTTGGACCCTATCTAACCTGTTCAATTCCACCCGGTTCTCATGAATGGTTAAAATTTTTACAGTTGAATTGTAAAATAATTTACAAAATTGAAACGGGCAAGACCACCAAAACTTAAACTAACCTGGCATTAACCTGATGCGTGGCATATATCGAGAAGACTGATCTTGCTTCAAAGGCTCCTTTCTCTCCTCCTTGTACCAGCTTTCGACCCGTAACCAATCCCGGTTCCCAAGTGCTCTTTTCTTCGCCTTCTCTCGTGGTCTTGATTTTTGAGTTGTACAATACTTCCACGGGCCAGTTGTGGTGTTCTTCCTCTTCCACCACTTCCACATCTAAAGCTTTCACCGGGTGACCCCCACACTTAGTTTCTTCGTGTGGTGTGGTGTAGAGTCTATCACTTCGATTGGTTCACCATATAGTAGGGCTTCTAACATTGCTATATCTCCATAAAGATATATTTTATATCTGTGCTCCTCTATTTCGTATATGGCAGCAACCTCCATAATGATATATTTTATATTTTTGATGTATCATTCCAGCTTCTAATTGTTATGATATATGGCAATATATTCCAGTTCGTATATGATAACAGTAGTTTGTCCCCTAATATGTAATAGTTCTTTTATTATTTATATTCTCCCCTTATTTTAAAAATAAAGTGTTTGTATGTGAACAAAACACTACGTCCTCAATTCAATTCAGCCACCCTCAATAAATTGAGGCTCATCTTTCTTTTTCTTTGCATCCAAGTTCCTCTTAGACCGTAAGAAGTGGAATTAATAGGTTTGGAATTAAAAAAAATAAATAAAAAAATTGATTAGTCAACACAATGTCCAACCAATCAAAATATCTTCTTCTCTCACTTGCATCTCGTAGTTCAAAGCACATAACACCCTCTCAAAAAAACCAAACCACATGAGAACGGGGTGGTGTTGAACATGTGGTTGCATGCGATTTGGCCAACCACATGCCCACTACGCATGATTTTATTTGATTGCAACCATAATTAATTGTTGTCTTTTTAATGGTATATCTAAATAATTTGAATTGCTTGTTTACTCCTTGGGTGGTGACATCAAAGAAAACAAATATCAATTATTATTATTATTATTATTATTATTATTATTATTATTATTATTATTATTATTATTATTATTATTATTATTATTATTATTATTATTATTATTATTATTATTATTATTTTATATTAAAACATAAAGCCAATGAATAGTTGTTGCACCATTAAAAAGTTGTCACGTGTCAATTTTTTGTTTATTATTATATAATTTTCTACAATAATTCGCGTTTGTTAACTATAAAAAACTAAATTCACAACTTTGCTTAATTTTTACAGGCGTTTCATTGTAAATTTTGTTGAGAGCGGAGTTGCATTCAAAATAGAGTGTAAATTTTATTTTTCTATATATATAAGTACATGCCAGTATCGTGGTGGTACCCCGACGAACCGAACTGATTCCTACCAAACAATTGTTTTCGATTGATGTAGATCACGTGTTGATATTCTTTTGGTCATATCACGATTTTATTTATTTTTTTCCTCTTTCCAATGCTATAGCGAGCGTCGGTACTGTAACGTAACGAGGTGAAACGATACCGATCAAATTTCTGTCGCGTAGCATGGGGAATCCCCGGCGCAACGCACCAGTTTTAATACCACTAGTTTTGTTAATTCATGAACATATTAATTTAATTATATTGTAATGTATATAAATTGTTACTTTTAACTTCACGAGATTTTTATCCAATTCAATACATAACTTTTTTTAATATTATTTAAACTTCATAGAGTCTGACTTCTTTTGATATAAAACCATTTTTATGACATATTTGCTCAATAACTTTAAATTCTAAAAGAAAACAATTACGAGTACAGCTCAATCTAAGATAATACAAATCAGTGGTGGATCCAGGATTTTTTTCCTATGGGTTCACTTTTTTCGGTAGTCAAAACTTTCACAACCAATCGCTAAAATTTTTGGGTCGGGTCGGGTCAAATTTCTCACAATCAAATGTTAATAAATAAAAAGTTTATCTGAAATCTGGGTGATGTTGGATGCTCAGTTCTAATTCACGAAGGAGATGCTGGAGGGGGGAGTGTTGTCATGACAGGTATGAAACAATGGAGCTTTAAAAATCAATAACCTATTAATTCTAAACTAAACAAAGGAAAACTCAACCAATTAGAGGTGAATATTAGAGATTAAACTGAACACAGGGACACTCAACCTTTGTTCATCAGAGGTGAATTATAGAAAAAAATAAATAAATAAAAAACTAAACATCATAGAGATTAAATTGAACATGGATAGGTCCAATTAAGCAAACATATTAAAGTAGAAAACACAAGTAAATGATTGTAGTTTTGTATTCTAATCTTCAAATATATACATTTTGAATCCAAGAATTCTAAAACCCACATTCCAACTATTAAACTCTAAGCAAAACAAACAGAAAACTCTACCAATATTGAAATAACGTTAGTTACCACACAAATCAAAACAGAATATACAATTGTTTTCAATTATTACATACCTAAATAATGGAGCTTTAAAAATCAATAACTGCAATAACTGAGATTGGAAGGATGCTGGTAGCAATAAAAACCACTTAATTGAACTGTTTCGGCAGCAATAAAACATCAAAAGCTGTTTCGGCAGCAATATTAACTTAAAAACCCAATTTTTTGTGTAATCAAGTAATCAACAGATTATATATTGTAATCAGTTAATCACTGATGTAATCAAAAGCTGTAATCATCGATGTAAAACAAACAGATGTATAACAAACTGTAATCACTGAGATGATGATAATCAATTAATTCGTATAAAACAAACAGATATAAAACTAACTGTAATCACGGAGGCGGAGGCGGCGGAGCAGCCAGAGGGCGGAGGCGGACTGGCGAAGCTCCTGCCTGCGCTGATGTTGTTTGAACTCTGTGTCTGTTCGCTGCTTGTTTGTGTTTGTGTGCGGCGTATGTTTTCTTTTAGGGTTTTAATGTTTTATTACTTTAAAGAAAAAAAATTAAAAGAGAAATTAAAAAAAAAAACGGACAAAAAAAATGCAGTGACGGGATTCGAACCCGGGTGGATTAGGAAGAAAAGCGCGATTTTAACCAGTGGAACCAAGTCCTTTTATGTTTATGGGTTCCTTTTATAATATACTTATGGGTTCCTTTTCAGCTTCTTATATATATTTACACTAAAAATTAAAAAAAGACTGGGTTGCCGGGAACCCGTAGTTTGTACATAAGTCCGCCCCTGATACAAATCAAACGTGTAGGAAATATATATAATTTAGAGAATATAGTGGTTTCAGATAAAATACTATAATGAAATCCGACATATCACGACTTTAATTTTTGGGCTATATGAGACAATTATTGTGTAAATATATCATTATAAATAAAATTTTCTTATCTTGTAATACATATAATTTTTTATAGAATAAATATCGATCGAACAACATCGGTAGCGGTTTCGGTATTCATTTTATGCTTTTAGTTTTGATATGAATTGATTTTGGTATTTTTCGACATCTTTCACTATGGGTGTGGTATCATACCTCATCGTAACTTTGTAACTCGCAACTTTATACTTGTAACTATTATAAAAATATTTTATGTTTTTCGCATATAATTACGGCCACATTACACGAGGGAGTTTCAATGGTTTCTATTATATGTTTAGTATCCAAATTAAAAAATAATAATAACAAATGAATATCTATACAACGTATAGTATGTAAAAGAATACCAAAATTAACAAGTTTATAGTTTGAACTATGCGCAAAGATGATAAGATTTGAACTCATCGTTCATAGTTTGTTACTTGTGGAATTTACATACCCTTCATTACCGGCCAATACGAGATACTTGTCTTTCCTCGTGAGGCTTGTGCATTCAAAATCCAATGTCTTCCCAATCTCACTTTGCACATAATTTGCAAAATCGAACCGTGTATACTGTGCATCACTAGTCACCCCATGAATCTGGTCCAGTAACTGAACTCTATAAGTCGGGTTAGGGTTCATCATAAACAGAAACGGGTCCAACCATTTTAACCCATCAGCTGTTGTTCCATAAAACATGGTAACATAACTATCCAATGCGACCGGGACTATATGATCACTAAGTTCCGCAAACAATGGGCTAAACCGTAACAAATATGGTTCCCTACAAGTTGTCCCTTCTGGGCAAACTACAACGTCCCCAAGCTTTAACATCTTGTCTATTGTTTTTGCATCTTGATCCCGATCTCTTGTTAATTTTACGGTTTTGATTGGTGCTAAGATCTCCGACATTCTACTGAGACTGTACGTGACTGCGGTGAGCGGTGTTTTGAGTCCAAATGAGAGGTATAACGGGTCAAGTAAGGTTCGATGGTTACATACATATAAACGACCTTTATGTTTTTTATGATCATGAGATGTCACGTCTAGATCTGAGTTATTGTTTGTGAGCTTGAGTTGCATACCAGTGAAAGCTAAGATAGGGATCAATGCACCATATGGCATGGTGAGTGCGATAATTGTTCGGAAAATGGACAAAAGTATGGCGAAAGGGAACCACATGAACATGACCAACATACTTAGTGGTTCGGGTCTATAGGCTAATCGTCCATCATGAAAGATTAGGTCTTTTGGATATCTTTCCCTTGGAAGGGTTCGCCATGCCTTCTTTTCTCCATTACTAACCATAAAAACCTCCTGGGAAAACACAATCAAATCAATAAACATCCAATTATGTGCAAGAAAAGCCACTACTGGAAAACTTGGTATTTGCAACCGTATTTTGCATCGCATATAGCCTGCTTTGCGACTGACAACTATTTTATGATCAAATCTAGAGACCGGTAATTATTCCTAAAAATACTTGCACTTTTTTGTGCGACTACTTGTCTTGTGACCATTCCGTGATCCCTTTTTTGCGACCATTTTGCAACCTATTTTTAGGTTGCAAATGCCTAGTGTTTTTTTTTATTAACAGTACATTGCTATTTTGTTAATGGTTTGTATTTTTTAAAAATGAACTTTAGATACACATTATGTACCTACTTAAAACCATTAAAGTAATGTGTTTATGTGCCTTTTTAAGTTTTAAACATTTACCTATACATGGATACGCTCTACATATAAATAATATTTGTTTATATATGTATATATTATATACACGTAAATATCGCATTTCAAAATTAACTACTATTATAAAAAATATTAAAGATTAAATAATCAATGATCAAGTGGGGGTTGGATTCAATTGGGGTTGGATTCAACTGGCAAGATCATTGAGGTTAAAATGTTGCTCCCTTAGCCGAAGGCAGATTGGTGTAATTTAAGCTGTTAAAATAATAATAATGATAATCAATGATTAAAACATTGTGTTCCTTATGTTCTCGTAAAAAAACTTGTTATGCGTTATGACATACCTTGCCACATGCGATCCAATCGCGCTTAACCGACTTGTTTGAGAAGCAAACCGTTTCATCATCGTCTTCTAGTACTTCATGTATAAGACGCTCGATGATGTTCTTGTGTTCTTTCATGAGACCAACAAAGTAGCCACCAAAAACCTTTAGCTCCCTTCCAAAAACATAATCAATCTCCAAATAATCTTTCAAGAAACACTCAACCATGACTTGTGGCAACTTGCTTACACCAACCGTCTTCTTTCCTCTTCTCAACACATCAAAACCCTCCACACCAACATCTTCCAAGAAGAACTTGGGCAAAACCGAACTTCCAACACGAAACCCATCTTTCTTGATCCCAAAAAAGGAAACCATTACCATAATCTTTATCGATAACTCGTCATTAACCAAGTAAATAAGCGGGTATAAAGCAAAAAGCACAAAAGCCCGAATCAAACTTCCAGATTCAAATGCAACCAACATGTAGTACGGAAACACGGATGATGATCTCAAAAGGGTTTCCTCGACATCGAAGATCAACGTCTTTCCTGAAAGATCCGAGGCCTGAACAGAAGACATTAGGGTTTGTGATATGAAACGAGAGCCATGCATGAGAGTGCTAGTTAGGGTTCTTCTGAGAGCTCTTGTGTAGTTGTGTGCCTATTATGGAGTTTTAGTGTAATACGGTTTGAGTGCCTTAGGTAAAGCTTTGAATTCCATTATTTTTTTTTTTTTATGAGTTAACGCAGGATACACGAGGTGTGGGAGAACAATGGTACTATTTAAGGTTGTTTTACCTTTTGTTTAGTCAAACATCATTTAAGGTAGTTCGTAGTTGAGTAGACAAAAAGCATTTGGCAACAATAATATTAATTAGGCTGAACGGTATGGTGCATGGCTTGAGTCATCAATATAGGACCATTAATGGATTGCTATATCACCTTCTTACCTCATCCACCATGGTTGCCATGGATTAAACCATGGCAATCATGGGTCTCCTTTTCTTTTTAAATATTTCCTTATCCTTTTTTACAAAAATAAATAAAAATTAGAGAATAGTGGTTTTGGTGATTACCACACCCTTAAGGTAGTGATTTTGATGATGTATTAGAAGTGGGTGATATGGCGCTAATGTGGAGGGTCATGGTAACCATGAGGATAACGACCATACCTATAGGCAGAAATAGAAAGAGGTCAATATGAACAACGCACGACTTACGGATTAGTCAACCAAAAAAGTTGGGTCGATTGTTTATATGACGTGGGTGAAAGCTCACCTGAACTAGTAGGGATCAAAAATTGTTTGACAAAATTACATTAGCAAGCTACTAAGCGGCTTAGTAGCCAATCACCCAATACATGATTTAAACATCACCAAAATAAGAAACAGAAAATTTAACTAAACGAAAATATAAAACTGCTACTTTTAGTTAATCATCTCAAATCGTACCCATTTGCTCCATTCCAAATTGCATCTCCTTGCTCAACCCTTGATCCATAGGAACATGGTTGCTTGCATCTCCCAAAAAATTGCATCGACGTGTACTCCCCCCCCCCCCCCCCCCCCCCCCCCCCCCCGCGGAATATACTTTCATTTCTTGCCTTCCATACTTCCCAACATGCCAAAACGACGAGTTATATATAATTTCTTTTCCAGTCTTCAATCAGTGTTATTTTGTGATATTCCGACAAGTCTTTCTTTGAGAATGTGAATATTTGTTGTATTCTACACCACATGATTACCTTATTCCATAATATATGCACCACGAAACAACCGGCGAAGATATGATCAGCGTCCTCATCCAATTCCCCACACAATTTGCAAGTTGGGAAGTCGGGAAGCGTACCTCTTTTTTTTTTAAACCTCTCATCGTTGCAAATCGGTCTTGCACTCCACGCCACCCCCTCTAAAAATATTTATTTTCTTTGACGCCCACTTAACCCACTGATACGGATAAAACGGAACTGCAAAACGGTTTAAAGACTCACGAGCAGAACTCACTGAGAACATTCCATCACTTGCGGGTTTCTAGATCCACTTATCCATGATTTCCCAAATTAATTGATGGCATCAGATTCATTGGTTGTTGTAATTGACTAACCTGCGCGGTCGCATGTGGAACACTTCTCCATTCACATCCTACCACCCTTTCTTCGACCGATACTCGCTTATGTTTCTCTAAACCGAACAGATCTAGAACCATGTCCCTCATTGGGCCGTCCCCAACCCACGTATCTTATAGTAGATTTAATTTGTCGTTTTAAACAAAACCATACATTTTTTGGGATAATTATATGTAAGCTAGTTAAACTTTGAATAATTATGTCTTAATTAAACTTGATTCATCGTTTGATGATTGTAGTAGACTCATTGTGTTTTGGTTTATTATTTGATGGTTGTATTTAACAACTTATGTCGAATGTTTAAGGTTAATAATGTTCTTATTTTTAATTTTCAAGTTTAATGTTCGTTTACGTTCATTTTTATTCGTTTGCGTTCATTTGTGTTCAAGACTAATATTCATGAACTGTTCGTGAACAACTGAATTTCGTTAACGAATGAACACGAACAAAAAATTATGTTCGGTATGTGTTCGTGAAAATTTCGTTCGGTTCGATTACAGCCCTAAGTATATGGTATTTGTTTATAAATCAGAGGATTTATAAGTAGGGATGAGCTCGGTACCAACCGGTACTAGTATCGAAAATCCCCGAAAATGAGTAACGGTATCGGAAATGCCCAGCACGGTACGGTTTAGTACTGGTATTTGAATGCAAAAACTGGTATGGAAAACATTAATAGTCTGTACCAGATCGGGACTGAAAATATTTTGGTTCAGAAAATTCGATACCGGTACTATTTGTTCATCCCTATTTATTAGTTTGATATAATTATTTATGTATTTCTTTATTTTCATTACGTCGAGCAGTTATTTATTTTTTTATGTATTTTCATTTTAAGTTTGATATAATTATTTATGTATTTCTTTATTTTCATTATATAAGTTTGATATAATTGTTTATGTATTTATTTATTTTTTTTATTTATTTTCATTTTAAGTCAAGAAGTACCTAATATCAAGAGAGGAAGGATATTACTAGATATGTGTCCTATATCGACTTAATATGATTACATCACGATTGAAACTTGTAACTATATGCTAAAGATTTTAACATAAATAAAACTTGTGAGTGATGTGGACGTTGTCACAATGTGACATTGATCAAAGTCACGTATAATCAGGGGCGGATCTAGTGTATAATAAGGGGTAATGCCCGCTACCCCTTGGCGCTCTGGCGGTAGTGTAAATTTAGTGTAAATTTTGGAAAAATTTGACGTTTTTTCTATTTCGTTATCGCTTATTTATAAAACGTTACCGCTTGGCGCGAATCCTAGATCCGCCACTGCGTATAATATGACATAGATAATACACCTCGAACATCCTCTCCAAATGAAACATTTGAAGCTTACAAAACATAGGGTAGGTTATTTTTTTCGTCTTTTATCATTAAGGTAAACCGCATATCATGTCTTTTAACATCATCAAATAAAAAAACATCCCTACAGTTAACATGTTACACTTTTTTGTTAGGGTAAATTATAGAAATCGTCTTTTATATTGACACTAGATTACAAAATGTGTCGTTTGTTTTTAAAAAGTACAAAAAAATACTCGATGTTTGCAAACCCTTGCACGTTATGTCATTTAACCATAACTCAGTTACTTTTAATGATTAAATTTGACCAAGTAAACCCTATGTGAGGACAAACTAGTCTTTTATCTAGTTTTAAGAAATTTAATAAATATTTTTATTTAAAAAAAAATTAAACCCAACCAGCCCATCCAACCCTTTCTCTCTCTCTAAATACACTCCTGCCTTCTCTCTCCATCTCCCTCTCTCCTAACCAGCACCACCCAGCCTGTGACACCTCGGAAATTTTAATCGAATCATATGGTAACACGTGTTTGATAACTCTCAAATATTCCCGATAAGTTGGACGAGAGGAACCATTTTGTGCAAAAGATGGAAGCTGACAAATGAACGGATCAAACATGTAAAACGTCAATTTTTTATCCTCAGATGGTCCCTTACAGACCGCAAGGCATATGCCTTATGGTCCGTAATGCATTTGAAATTCTATGGGCACCAGAAGTCCTTACGGACCGTAAGCCATTACCCTTACGGTCCGTAAGGGTCTGCAGACTGCAGCTGCTGTCCCTTGCCATCTCTCTCGTGATTTTTGCCACTTTGTTCCTCCTTGAGACACCTATGGTACCACTAATCTGCCCCTGAACACCTCAGAGGGCACTTGACATCATTTGGAAGCTCAAGATCAACTATAAATAGCCTTGTTCTTAAGCCATTTGAACTTGCACCTTTCAAATATATCTCTCTCTATCTTGGAGTTGCTTCTGCTCATAAGAGGTGAAAGTTCCAGATCCGGTGAGTTTAAAAGGAAGTTTGGATAAGATAAAGCTAACTCGGTAGAAATCTCGTAAGAATAAACAAAAGTAGAAAGCTTCCATTCATACCAAAAGAGCATACATCATTTTATAACCTGGAAAGAAATCTGAGGTCTCTCCAGCCTTTCCCCAAAACTTATCAACGATGAACACATGACATCCTATTTATAGACATGATCACCCTTTGGAGCGGATAACTCATCCATACGGATGAGTCCTCATCCGTACGAACGAGCTCTCGTCCTCTCCAAAGTGTCATGTGTTCGAATATAACTCCCAACTATACAATATTCAACACACGCGCTATCTAGCCTATTCGTACAGTGGCGGACACGTAGAATATGCACTAACAATTTCCCTCTTGTACGTCACTGTCGAATCTTGATCTTCAAATATCAAAGCCGTGTTTGAATATTCTACAACTTCAATCAAGCATATTGATATCTTTAATTAATTCCCCCCTTAATTGATGATTCGGGTTCCGTTATATCCAATATATTCCCCATGAAATGAATCTTCAGTTCTTTGTTTGCACAGTTTCTGACCTCCTCTGATTTGCTTAACTGCAATCTTCATGAATAAACACCAACTTGAAATTAATCAATGTAACTTCTTCGTTTTGACTTTTAGCACATCTACGTTCGGTTTTTTATTTACCCCTCATAGCTCAATTTATTAATTTTCAACACTCATAGTTCAATCTATTAATCTTAAAAAACCCAACCGGAAATTGATAGAAACTTCGAACACCACACTGGTAAACGTCAAGTCTGTGAATACCCATGAAAATCTGAAATCCCATCTTCCGTAACCATCGTTATGCACAACCAATCTTCAAATACTGGTCAGTGTAAACGGTAATATCCACAATCAGCAAATCTTCATCGGATAACAAGTCACCTGGTAACAGATTGTGATCTAAGAAACATTCTTCTAAGATCAAATTCACATTCTTCCTCTTCAATCACGATAACAGATGTATAGCCTTCGCCGTTAGTCCCGACAACAACTTAATCAACAAACATCATCATTCCCCAGCGGTTACTCTAGAAAAACACTCATCTGCTCGAGGATTACCATTCTAACACTTTAGACTATCACAGAACTATCAAGTAAATTTTTGAAAGCCCAGTGATATCTTTTAAGTATCAACAATATTGATGCATCCTCCTGAAGCTAATCCTGCTAACCGGCTTGTACGAAGACTCGGGACTCAAACCCTCAGACATCAATCTGATCATGATCTTAAAGAATCCGAACTTCCTATGACCACGAACTAACAAATCTAAGATCGTATGCATCCTCAGTCAATTGTAAGTCTGAACTTCCTATGACCACGAACTAACAAATCTAAGATTGTTGCACGTTTTCCCGTCTAATTTCAAAAAATGTTCTAATATTTGAAATTTTTATTGCCCCTCATTTTTGGCAAATTCTGACCTTTCTAAACCCATCACTGAGTTTCTCCCTCAAAATAGACAAATTAAGTCCTCTCTTTTCTTTGAAAAACTCAACTATGTGGAATATGTGTCATTTTGCTCCACAAAAGTCCGTTTTTTCAACAATGCGGATACTTGGTTTTTGGCCAATTAATAGTCACTTTACCATAATTATAAACATTCTGCATAGGTATCCATGAGTACCCTACTAACTTCAACACTCTATGATCTCATCATCTTATCTTTTTCTGAATCCTCCGACAATGTCCCCGAACAACCCGTATTTGTCATTAAAATCTCGAAAAAAATTTCAATAACCAAATTTTTTCTTGTCACTTGTCTCGTTATCAAGATAAAAAATGCCTTTTTTAACATTTCAACATTTTTGACTCATTCGTGCGCGAGAGTCTTCGAACAGATGACTCTTTCGTGCGGATGACTCCTTCGTCCGTGCGAATGAAAATCTGATACGTGCGGATGAGAGTCATATCCGTGCGGATGAATACTAGTTCGTGCGGATGTCGAACTCGTTCCCGCGGATGAATACTCTTTCGCACGAATGTGTTCATTCGCTCCAACATTGTTGAATCCAATTTTTTGATGTTGTATCCAAAATCTTTATTTCTTTGAATTTGATGATGATTCTTCCACAGACATGGTCGAAAATCATTTCTGATCCGTCCTGTGGCTTCAATTTGACTTTTCATCCTTGGATTGACATTCAATTTGATGTTTTACGTCTAAAAACCTATAAATCATGAGCGTAGGTGTTTCAATCAATTGTTAGATTGATTGAATCAGTATCGTAGCTCTGATACCAATTGAAAGTTTTGGATCCGATGGGTTTAGATGAAAGTTTGGATAAGATAAAGCTAATTCGGTAGAAATCTCGTAAGAATAAACAAAAGTAGAAGGCTTCCATTCATACTGAAAGAGCATACATCATTTTAGAAGTTGGAGAGAAATCTGAGGTCTCTCCAGCCTTTCCGCAAAACTTATCAACTATGAACACATGACATCCTATTTATAGACATGATCACCCTTTGGAGTGGATGACTCATCGTGCGGATGACTCATCCGTGCGGATGACTCATCCGTGCAGATGACTCATCCATGCGGACGAGTCGTCATCCATACGAACGAGCTCTCGTCCTTTCTAAAGTGTCATGTGTTCGAATCTAACTCTCAATTATACAATATTCAACACACGCACTATCTAGCTTATTCATACAGAGGCGGACACATAGAATATGCACTAACAAGAGGCCTCCAACCTGAAGTCTAAACTTTCGTTGAATACTTGTAAGTGTTCTTTCTAATTCTTTTTCCATTCATAAGCTACTTATTAGCCGGAAGTCAAGCAAATTGACTTTTTCTTTGACTTTCGATTATGACCATTTCAGTCAAGCCAAAGTTTGAATCGAACTTGGCTATATGATCATAATAATAAAAGTATTAATCCCTTGTGATGGCACCCTCTGAAGATCAGGTTAAGTTAGAGAAATGACGGGTCAAAGTTTTATTAAATAAAAGTCAAAACACAGATTTTTTTTGTAAATTACTCTAAATGAACTTCTAAGTATCGAAACTTAAATTTTGACATTATAAAAGTTTATAACATATTCGGACATGTTTGATCATGTCCAACTCGTCATTACTTACTTAGAGCTCATTTCGCAACCGAAAGTCAAACAATTTGACTTCTTCTTTGACTTTCGATTCTGACCAGTTTGAGCAAGTTTAGAGACTGATTAAGTGTTGTAATATGATCATATTATTGTAGTGAATAACACTTAGTTGTTATACCTTCTGATCATATCGTTTTTCGGGTTTATTGCAAAGTCCACAAATTATGCCAAATAAATGCCAAAATGTCCTTATGGCACAAAAGATGGTTTTAAAACCAAATGAACATGTAATCTGATTATGAAACTGATCTTATGATAATATTAAATATATTTTGGCATATTGGAATTGTCTTAGACCCCTTCGACCACCAGATACCGCATATGCGCGTACGACTAGTTTACTAAGCATAAATTATATAAACTAGCCGAATCGGGTCAAAACCTTTCTAAATAAGTTCTAATCCAAATGTTTGGTTGTTTGACCCATATTATATGAGTCCTTACACACGGAAGGGTATAAACACATTCTATCCGGTCTTCGCTTAAGCTAGCGAACCGTACATATTTTTAACGTTAATTGGTTAAAGTCAAATGGCTTGAATAAGAGCGGGTAACATTCTAATTGCTCATAGTTCCGTTTATTCCAGACTAGGAGCCTCCAGTACATTGCGCCTGTTTTAGTTATTTTGATTAACGACTATGTTTAGCGCCTTTGATTTGTAACGAATAGCACAGGTAAATACTCTTAGCCTATTTTCCCTGTATGGGCTTGGGACACTGTCACACCCCGACCCGCAATAGAATAGGTGTTCAGGGCATTATTGGTTATCCAAAGCTTATGACTTACTATTAAATGGTTAAATATTCATTAATTCCATGTTAAAGGTGTAGGATCAAATCGAGCCAAAATCTTATTTTGATAATGAAATGCAAGATGAACACACACAAAATAAAGCTTTAAAACCCTTGAAATGATTTGCAAATGATAATACAAAGTAGCCCCCAAATCTTTCTCTAAATGTGTGTCCCCAAAACCCTAATCATCTCTATCTAGTTATAGCCTTTACCATTTTAGGCTAACTACAATTAAGTCCCTAGAGATAATAACTTACTAAAAGGGACACTAAACATGAAAACTAATAAAACAAGATAATAAATATATTTTGTCTACTCAAAATATATTTAATTATCCAATGCACAATAACTATCAAATCTCGATCTTTCACACGTCATATCTTTCTTCGAACTTCTCGTGTCGACTTGCGTGTTGAATTTGACTTATTTGCGTTGACTTCGACACGTTGGCGTTGAATTGATTCGTTGATAACATTAGACTACACGATTTAGACCCAACAATCTCCCCCTTAGGCTAATGTTATCAAACTCTTGCATCATCTTTAGAACCGTCAATCTTCATGCGTGTTGTAATCTTCAATTTGGCAAGCTTCAATCTCAGTTTTAGACCCAACAATCTCCCCCTAGACTATTGCTTTCCAAATTTTCTTCACTGAAGATCTTCTTTTGACACTTTGCTTTTTGAGTACTTTATCTGGATAAGCTCCCCCTTTTTGCATGCATCATCTTTGACAATCAGGAACAAACTTTTTCCAACTCTCTTTAGCTTGAGTGAATCAGAAGACGTAGGAGGAGGATTCCTAGCTGGGTATCTTCTACAATCTTCAAGAGACAGGTGCTTTGGTCTGGTATCTTGCTCAATTGATGATCGACCATCATTGCAGCAAATAGTCGAAGTAACATGTTCACAATCACAAACACAACTCTGAATTTTCTTTTAGATAGATTCAAAGTACAGACAAAACCGTATTCATCTTTAGTGTGCAATCGAAAGAGTATCTCAAGCGGTTTGAGACACGATTGATGTGATATGGAAGGCTTAGAAAAACTACTGTACACAAATCAAAATATTTTTGGATTTTAGAGATCTTTTTTAATTTTTTTTAATCATTCATTTTTTTAAAGTTTAACCTTTGAGATATAAAGCTGATCAAATATGAGATCATACCAACTTGAAAAGCCTAGCCACACTTCAACTTTCTTTAGGATAACTACGACTCAAGAACGATTGCTGGTATGTTTGTCCGTTTAAATCCATGCACCATTCTTTCAACATACATCCGGTGATTAATTATCATGTTTTGGGTATATTTAGGATGAAGCTAGTGGACCCCGCACGTGTTCGGTTAAACCTTTATGTCCTCATGGTCTTTTGAGATGCATACCTTAACAACTTAGAAATAGTATCTACTAGGTGATGAGAGCTTCAGGTCTATGTTTCCATAAGCAGAGGAGATGATCACCTTAAATCAGATGATGAGAGCTTCAGGTCTATGTTTCCATAAGCAGAGAAGATGATCATCTGATTAGAGAGCATAACTAATAAAATATTTACTTAATATATGTACGCGCTTTGGCGTATCTTTTATTCCTATAGCACGACATTAACATTGCGTGTCTTTTTGCTCTTTTTTTTGGATTGCACACATTGGTGTCTTTTCAATATATATATATATATATATATATATATATATATATATATATATATATATATATATGCACAACATTGTGTGTCTTTTGAACGTCTAAATTTAATCTCGCAACCCCTTTGGACATAATCGGTTTGTGCAATCCTGCAACAAGGTGGGTATCCACATTATCATATTATCTTTATCTTTATCACCAAGATGCAGTTTACTTGTCTGAAATGCTGAATCTACCGACATATCGTTAACTTGGAGCCGTATCCTCCATCAGATCCTATTCATGCGAAGACATAATCAAGTTAGTTCCTATCATTTCTCATTTAAGATCATGATTATTTTGCAATAATCACATCTCATGGTCTAGGAAGTATTTTAATACTCCCCCTAAAATTTTATTTATGTACAATCATTTACTGAAAAAAAATGTATTTACAAAAAAAAGTCTTCCACACCAGGCACACAAAAACATATGTCAGCAAGAAAATGAGTGCACAACCAGGTTAGATACCATAACCAAACCTGTGATTTTCCTTTTCAAACTTGAATTTGAAACAACCACTGATAATAACCGGTGTTACTAACAGTCCTCCTTGGATGTTCCTACACTCATAAGCAATTCAGTTAGAGAGTGGAACCCAAGCCATCGTAGTCTTGGGTTGTCCCCTTTCATCAAAATAAGAAACGTCTCGATATGCCAAATCTTTTCCCTCATTGATTTCTTTTACACCTTTTGGTTTGACTCGCCAAACCTGTGTTGGTTTAAAAATTTTGTTTGTAAAAGATTTAAAGTTTGAAATAATTTTATGTTTAAGACCCGGAGGGAAAGATTGAGGTTTTGATATGTTGGTCCTTTTCATCTTTGAATCATGTGAAACCAGCTTCACATGTGGAGACCTGGATGAAAAGTTTTTCATCTGATCTTTCAAAGATGTGTGATTTTTACCTTTTGATCCAGAGAAGCAATATTGGTTGCCTTTACCGTCTGGATCGTGTCGTTCTAGGCATTGTTTGAGTACATGACCTTCTTTTCCACACCTAAAACAAGCCTTGAATGGCTTTTGAGACTTTGAAGTTCCGTCTGATGCAACTAGGGGCGGGGATTGCTTTGAGCTTGACTCAGCATGTTCACAAACGTGATGTTCGACAACTTCAGATGATCTTTTGATCTCTGACTCCCCAAGACTTTCATTTGTCTTTGATTCATCATCTGAACTCGTGCAATCATCATTTGGGGTTGTTGGTTCTTGAACACCAGATGGTTCAAGGTTTTCAACCTTTCTACCAGCAGCTGTTACTGACATTTCTGAATCACTTGCGCTTCCTTCGCCACCTTCTGAAGTTGTGGTGCTTGAGTCTTCACTACTACTTTCTTCATTTAGCTCTTTCTCTGACTCTGAGGTACCTGTATGAGATGGAACAAATTCTGGAATTTCCTCAGTGACGAATTTTCCGAATCTGTTTTGTTTCAATTCTGGAACAAACACAGGAGGTTCACACACAACTTGTTCATCACAAAAAGCAGATTTTAAGTCAACACATTTTAAAGTTTTGTTTGATTTCTCACAGTTCCAGGCGAACCAGTTAACAGTAGTATAACTGTCGCCTGAATACCCTATTCCAATTTTCATGCCACCACAATCCTCATCGTACACATCCTCCTCACGCTCAAACACCTCTGCACTGCTTTCAGAAATGTTAGAAATTTTATCATTTTCACAATTGATATTTTGAGCAATCAAATCATTTTTATCAATTAAATCGTTGTCAGGATGAGGAGTTGGCATAGGCACATAGTTTTTGCTATGTGGTGGAAAGAAGAGTTTTCTTTCATTTCCTTGCCTATCCTTATACCCGATCCCATCTTTTACATACGTCGGTCGTTGGCAGTTTTTGATGTCAGTAAATGCCTTTTGACTGACATTCCATTTGTCTATTATAATTTGTAATTTGTTGTTTTCGTTCAAAGATTTTTCCAGTCTATCTGTGAGATCGTTAATGATAAAATCTTTTCTAAAAACAAATTCTTTTAGAGTTTGGATTTCAGCTAAAGTTGAATTCAACTTTCTCTGATATGCGGCCTCGTTCTGTTTAAGTTCTTTATTAAATTTTAAAGCTTTGTCTTTTTGCCTCTCAAATTCTAGATTAAGAGATTTGTAGTGTGCCACGACATCGACGCATGCTGGTGTACATAACTTTACTTTAAAGTTATGTGGAATGCTATTTACCAAGTCTTTGTCAGCTTTTTCTTTTTAGGATTCGGTTTTCATTGCTGTTGCTGAGACTTTTCCCTTCTCTTTCTTCTCATCAGATGACTCCTTAAGAACATGCTCCTTGGGTTCTTCAGCTTCTTCAGAATTCTTTTCTTTCTCAGGCTCTGGGGAGGTGAGAATGCTTTTCAGACCCTTGTCAGCAATGTTGTCCCCTTTTGGGATTCCAGCAGCCTGCTTCTCAAACTGTTTTGATTACGACCCGCTTGAGATCTTTGCCATGAGAGCTTTGTTGACTTGTTCCTTGGCTTCAGCAATTTCTTCACTCCAATCATAATCTTCAACAACCAAAGCTTTTGGTGTGTTAGGAGACGCATTGTTTTTGTTTTCTTCGATAGTGATTTGTTTTACAGCAGGAGTGGCTTCAATGTTTCCTTCCTTCAACAAGGGGCAATTACGCTTAAAGTGACCGAGATTCTTGCAGTTGTAACATCTCAGTTTGGATTTGTCAAAACTAGCTTTTCCAAGACCCAAACGCTTCCCAGTCTTGTCCTGAAACTTCTTCAACCTTAGAGTGATCATGGCCATCTGCCATTTCAAATCCATCTCTTCCATGTCATCTGGATCAACCTGATACATGTCTTCAGCAGTGAACATCTCCTTCTTGAGCTCTCCTGTCATTAAAGCTTCATAGCTACTCAGAAACATGTTAAAAAGGGCCACGTTTTCAGTAGACACTTTCAAGGCTTGAGTATCTCCAACCATGACAGTCTTTTCACTAGGTTGTGGAGCTTTTGATGCGCTTGCGGAAGTGTTAACATAGATCATGTCAGAAGCTTGTTGACTGACGCCTCCTGAAGCAAGGAGTGCCACATTCTTCAATCCAGCAGAAGTCTGAGTGGACTTTGGGGTGTAGCCAGCAGTGTTCATCTCTCTTTTGTTGACATCCATTTCAAAAGCTCTCGGAGTGTTGACTGAAGAAAGGATTCGCAGAGTTTTGAAACTGGGAGATAACGCACAAGATCCGATTATTTTGAGCAAGGATGATGTTTTGGATGGATTTCGTGGTATGGGGTACGTGGGGGACTTTCGTCAAAAGAAGGAGATTAAAAGAAATGGACTCACGAGGGATTGGAGGTTCATAGTACACGTAATTGCTATGAGCATAGCTCATCGTAAAGGTGGATATGACGGCCTGAATCTGGAGTGGTCGGGAGCAATGTTGAACCTATGTTTGGATTCAAAATTTCAACCTTTCTGGTCTAATCTTTAACTACATGCTCGAAAATACAAGGGGACACACTTGGGCAATGTATCCCAGTTTCATTCAGATGCTGATCAACGATCAATACGACAAACTACCGCATGAGGGAGGTCTCTTCACCTTTCACGTTCCCACCAGTCGACAATATACAGAGATCAAAACAAACGAATGGGTGATGTTACATGACTGGATGTATACTGCAGAAAGACTGCCGTTGGTCAGAGCAGCCTATAAAAAGTACAGAGAAGCAGTTCAAGCAAAACAAAAAGAATCGCGCAAGCTGAAGAAGAGGCTGCGAAAAGGAAGAAGAACAATTGAAAAGAAAAAGAAAAGGAAAGCAGGCAGCCGACGATGAACCTCCAAAGAAGAAGAAACCTTCAGAAAACCCAGAAAGACTTATGGGTGCAAGCTTCAGAGCTGCAGAATCAGAGGAACATCATCAACACATTCAAGACATGCGGAAAATTCATGCAATGCAAGAAAAGGAAAAGAGAGAAAATAGGCTTGAAAGACGAGAAATGTCAGAATCTGAAAGACCAGTTGTAGTAAGGGAAGAAGTGCAAACACTGGATGATTTTGTTGATACATTATTAACAGATCCAGAAGAAATTTCTGCAAGTAAGTCAACTCCCCCAAAGAAGAAGTCAACAGATGAAGGACCTTCTAGATTTCCTCAAGTAAAACCAACAAGGATCTCAAAGCCTCCTGTGCCTCCACAAAGAGTTCGTCCATTTCAAGATCTATATGATAAACTTGTCAAAGAGATCGGTCCAACTTCAGCTAAAGAGATCTGCCTCCTCAAGAATCAAGTGAATAATACAAACATCCTAAGAGAAAAGCTTAACGATCAAAGAAAGAAAAACAAAGAGTTGCATGCTTACGTCTCTAGGCAATCACAATACATAAGGTTTCAGCAGCATGGGATAGAGAAGCTATATAGAATGATGAAGAACATTTGCGCAAAAATTGAGATAGAACCCATGTTCTCTTTCGCTGAAATCTTCGATTTTGAGGCATTCAAAGAAGAGGAAACAAATAGAAAGAAGAAAGAAGCTGAAGCAAAGAAACGTCGTCTGGAGTCGACAGAAAAAGTAACTGATGGAGACGATAGCGACGAAGAAGAAGTGGACAGAGATGAAATGCCTGCAAAATTTATTGAATGGGGATTGGAAAAGGAAGTTGTTTATGAACAAGAAGATGGAAAAACTTTCACCCCACAGCATCCCGAATGGTTTAAAAAGGAAAGAGAAAAACTTCCTGATTTTTATCAGGTGGTAACTATTGAGAAGACAGAAGCTACTGACAAAATCATTAGCTGGATGTATAGCAATCTGAAGGGAATGTTTGTGGTCAAGCGAAGAGGTGGTGTGATTCAGTACTTCCGAACAGGGTATGATCTCTTTTCTCTTCCCAGGTGGGATCTACGCGAACTTGGCCGACTGGATATGTTAAATCCAGAAGATAGAAGCGTTGGTGGGGACTTTGAGCGCATAATTGCCAAAGAATGCAATAAAGGCTTTCCGAATTTCAAGCCACAACGTCCCAGAAGGAGATTGTCAAAAACAACAAAAGATCCTATTACTGGAAAAGGCAAGGTGACGTGGGTTATTAACCCTGCAAAAGTTGTCACAAGAATTAAGCTTCCAGATGAAGTTCCGGTGTGTCTAAACAACTTCAAGAAGTGGTTTTATGACAGCCATACTGGTGAAGTGGTGATTCGCTCGAACGAAAATGAAGACATTCGATTTTTGGATCCAATGGACGTCTTTATGTGTGACACTTCGAGTTTGACCCGTACGTTTTAATTCTTTAAACCAGAAACCTTGTTACTTGATTTATATGATTTAAGTATTTATCTTGGATTTATAACTAGTGAATTAATTATTTACCTTGTATGAGCGTTTTACATGGGGCTATTTGTACTATTAAAACACTTAGATAAAAATTGTCCAAATTATTAGAGCCCACTCCTTCAAATAGGCCCAAGAGACACCTTCTAGATGCCCTAATAGAGTCGCACAAGGGAATGTGAGAGCACACATGAATTGTGCGATCCAACCAAATGAGAATATATAAACAAATCAGCCGACACCTGGGCACTAGATCCCAAACATCCTTTTGTCTCTTTTACCTCTCTCTCACTAACTCCTCTCTCTTCTCTCACTAAAAACCTGAAACAAACATCATCTTTTTCCCTTCTTTCAAACCTCCTTCTTCCTCCATCGGACCTGCAACACAAACAGAACCACATCCGACCAACCTCCAGTGACCTCAACTCCTCTCCGATACCACTCGCACACCGGAGAAACCACGGCAACCATCATTCTTGCTTCCTCTCGTTTTCTCACATCTTAAACTATCACGTTTCAGGTTAGTACCGATCACAGTTATTTTGTGCTACCACTTGCCGTGAGAATGTGTAAATAATATGCTCTTAAAAGTGTGGTTTGATGCTGTATGTTAATATGGAGGTGGATTCTGTGAGAAGTTTACTTACTGTTGTATGATTCATTATGTCATATAGGGTAGTTTAAAACAAAGATAAAGTCATATGCTTGTCATGCTCATAATGGTGTTTGTGAAAATGGGTTTTTCCATGAATGGACAACTGTGTATGCGCATAGTACACCTAGTTATGAATATTTTGAGTGAACCGTGATGTTGACCATAAGATGATAATGATAAACTGTTGTTCGATGTGTGATTTTTGTTAACCAATATAGCATGAAGATGACGATGATAAACTGTTGCTTGATATGTGAAATTTTAACTGTTTTAAGTGTTGAAGAGGATGGTTTTTGTTATGCGTTTATGGTGTTAAAATGATTTAGTGATTTAGAATGGATGTTATAAAAGTTATGGGCTTTAAAGGTTGATTTAGAATTTGACATCATGAATAGGGAAATGTGCGATTTAATAAACTGAGTTCTGGTTTTCTTTTGAATTCTTGAACTTGTATTTTCATGGAGTGTACAAGGGTAGATGCATAAGGTACAACACATAGGATATTGAATGGTTTGAATCTTGTGTGTTAAAAGTTTTTGTCTCATCCTATTGATCTAAAAAGAATAAAAGGAAGTGTGTTTATACAATCGCACAAGTGAGGGACTGGTCCCACCACTTATTTTGCATATCCTAACATTGATTCAATCGCACAACAAAATCAGAGCATGTATTTAAAACCTGGCCCCACCATTTGTTCTCCACACCTTTGTTGTTCGTACAACAAAGGTTCAATCGCACAACATGAAACATGTTTTACTGCACATTTATTAGCTAGGCCCCACCACTTCAAAATTGTTGATCGCACAATTTGACTTTATAATATATATACACAATCGCACAACAATGTCTCAATCGCACAACTGATTGAAGTTGAATTAAGTGGTTATCACTTATGTTATTTGGAAATATGTGTTATGTGTAAACTACTCTTTGTTTATACGCTACTGTGAATAACGTGCTATATGTGATTAGTTGATATATGTGTACATTATGTGATTCATTTACAAACAGTCCTAACAATTGGTAACCATCATAGGACGTGGTCGACCAAATTTGGGATAAACATACTAACTATCGAGCAACCTAAGGTGAGTTCACAAACTACTAAAGCATGCGTTCCCGGTGGTTGGGAAACGGAACTTATAACAACGCTATCCCCTTGAAGGGATACAAACCTACTTTTCTCCCCTTATGCTGGACTTTTAGTTAAGTACTGTTTATACTGGATGCAACAAGCAACACTAAACGAAACTCTATCACTCAATTCCTCACTTCTTAATACCGATTAGTCACCGGGGTCTGGCGAACGGGTTATTAGTTGATAGCGCTATTTAGGTCTCACCAACCTCACACCGTGCCCGTGTATGGGATCGGGCGTGAACTAATGTACTCTGGCAAAACCGTCAATGATGATAGAACATTGACAAACGGGGCACTCTACGGAAACGTACGGATGAATAGTATTCGGTATTGTAAAAACAGTTTAGTGGCTTACTTATGGGGTAGCTCCCCATGGCATGTATAAATGAGTAAATTAACTAGTGAAACAAGTTTTTGGAAATTAAAAATTGGACAACTCGTGAACTCGCCAACGTTTTTGTTGATACCCTACTGCATGCTTTGCAGGTACCCAGTGACTCAGGAGCTTGCAGCTTGGGAATGTGTAGTGGTCGTCTAACCCATGTGTTGGGTTCTAAATAATCTTGAACTATGAACTTTGTTTTGAAACTGTTTGGTTTATGCTTCCGCTGCTTACTTAAACTGTTATTTGAACTTAAACTTTTAAACTTTAATCTATGATGTTTACTAACTATTGTGGTTGGTGAACATTTTTACTATTAACCAATGCTCAGTATAATTGGTGGCTGGGTCCTGGTCATGTCACACGCCTAGCGGTGGTACTCCGCATGTGGTTCTGGGGGTGTGACATTATGTTCGGACTCTCTGACCTAATGGTGCTGAATGCAAATCGTATAAATGTTGGAGCTGGAAACGCTAATCTTGAAGAGGCCATGTTGTTTCAAAGGGCAGTGGATAGAGCCTGAAAGATAAAAAGAGAGATGCTCGACATCGTTGATAAGATCGAGAAAAGAAAGGAAGCTGATGAAAAGAAAAAGGAAGAAAGGAAAAAGAAAAACACGAAAGAAAGAAAGAAAAGTCTTCCTCATCAACAAAGGAGCCCACCACAACTTCTCAAGCAACATCTTCACCTCCGGCCTCATCCACATATGAGGCCATTATGGAGGAACCACCATCAACAAGTGAAGCTATTTTAACACAAGAAACTTCCGCACCAACAACCGAAGTTCAAGTAACACCAGAAGCAACAGGGAATGAAGAAGTCCCTCCAGAGCCTGAAAAGAAAGCTGTATACAATCCAGTGGAAACTACTGAAGAATGAAAAACAAGTATGCAACGATCTAGGGGGATATTGTTGGAACTTATGAGATCGTTGATACTTGTATTGGATTCGTTTTATTATAGTTTGTAGCTTGTTTTAAAGTCTAGGGCATATATTGTAATTAGATGAAAGTAGCAAACCTAACCTAGTGTAGATAAGATGCCAGCATAATTATAATTATGCTGGCAAGTCAGGATCTATATAAACCATTGTAATGTTGCCCTAGCCAAGCTTTTGGCTCACTTGGTGAATATTAGTGTTGTTTACATTTCAATCTCTACTCTTGTGCTTAAATCATATTTCCAAGGTGCATTATTGATTTATCTTCTTGTTTGGATTCAATACAACACTTGTTGTATTCATTATACCATTAGCTTCATCTTCATTCTTGATTCTTCTTAACTTTTTCATAGTACAAACACCTAATCAATAGGTGTTTTGGACTAAAACAATCAACCACTGTGATCCGGATTGATATTGGGATCTGTAGGATCGTTGTACGACCTAAACGAGTCGATCAGAAGAGTTTTAATCCATATCAAAGGCGGAATTCAATGATACGGACTTGATTATAGCTTGATTCACACTTAGATTCACTTTAATTATCTTTTTTATTGATTTCAAAGCTTTACAGATCACTTGACAATTTGGCAGCACCTCGGCTCTGAAATCTGCAACGTTACAAATGAGAAACCATGCTCAGGTATATATAGTAGAGACCAATTCGCATGGAATGGACATTGCCATTTCATGTGAAATGGCCATTTCCCATTTCGTACGAACTGGCATTGTCCAGTTCGTGTGAACTGGTCAATCATCACTAAAACCCTAATTTCTAGCCTATTGAGCACTGGTTTATCCTATCTAGTTACAAGAATCGATACAAGATGAAGTTGACAGACATATATGCACCAACAGACTCCCCCTTGGATGTTGACGAAGTCTTTGGTGTCGAGTCTTCAGTATGACAAGATTTCAGTCTTCTCACTCTTTCCAAAAAAAATTGACACTGTAAGCATCCTTCAATCTTAATCTTTCTTCTATCTCTTGATCAGATCTCTTGATTCCTTAAGTTTAATAGCATCAGCAGCTAGCACTCGAACTTGGCTTTTACAATCTTCAAACTCACCTTTGAATGTTGATCCAAAGTCTGTATCTGACTCTTACGTCTTCAGACTCCCCCTTTTAATAAGCTGGGATCGCAGTCTTGAATAGCTCTCGTTCTAGACTCGTATTCTGGCTCAAACTTTGTTCAGACTTAGCCACGGGGATCTTGCTTTGCTGTTTTCACAGCTTCAAAACTGTTTCCTGCTTCTCAGAAACCTGACATTATAACCTATTGTCTTTTTGATTTCTTTTGTTATTTTTATCAGTTTTTAATAATCCTCTTAAGCATCCAGATCCAAATTAATGACCCTGGGTACTTAATTTTCCTACCAAGTCCAACTTAATGACCTTGGTTGACCCGAGACAAAGCAAAACTGACTTTTGTTCAACATTTTTTCAAAGTATTTTTCAAAAAAAAAAATACAAGTTTCAACTTAATGAACTTATTTTGACTTTTCATTTTCACCGGTTTAACATAATAAGCTCCCAACTCTTCTGTCCAGCTCAGAAACTTCCTGCATCTACTTCAAACTGCGAGTCTGAAGATCAGCTTTCCACTTTGGTTTGTCGAAAAAATAAAGCAGAAATGTAATATCTTTTTGGATTTTGAATAAAGTTTCTAGACTAGAATGCTAAACAGAAATGAAATGCAGTAAATGTAAACTATTTACAAACATATTTTTGGTGAGCATGTTAGGGAATCATATCAGCTACCGACAAGTCATAAGTACCGTTAAGCTTGATTTCATATTCAGAATTAAACAATTCTCTTAGATTGCCGATATACTGATCCTCTTAAGTTCTCACACAAATTTCAATCTGCTCAGGATACGAATTAGTGTTTTAGAGACTTATCTTATACGCGTGTACCACCTCATAATATACTCCCGTATTCAGACTACTATATTCAGTCTTACAGGTGAGTGCACACTAATGATATCTGTAAGGGGTTAAATGCGAGGCCATGAGAGCTCAGGCTATTGCTTCCGCAAAATCAGAGAGACGATGGCTCGACTTTAGGTGGGTCCCCCTTGGGGATCTTCTTTTCAACAGCACATGATTAGCATTTTTCAATGTTTCATCATTTTTTATGCTGATGGTGGGCTTTATGATTAAAGCAATGCAAAGTATTATACGAGGACTAGGCTATTGCTCCCGCAAAATCAGAAGTCCTGGTATAATACCCAGATATCATCACGTACAAAGACCTAGTATGTCAGAAATGGAGCCTTTCAAACAGGATTTCAGGGGTTACCTATATATCCGAGAGATGTTCCCCACGTAAAAGTAGTGATTTAGGTTTATATCCCGAACAAACTTACTAAATGTGTAAAAACCTATCGGCATATCATCAGCGAGACTGTTTAACACTTTTAAACTTTCCATTTCTTTAGCATACTGCAACTGTCTAGCTGATGTACTATCATTTTCCCTTTATACACAAGCTCTTTTTTGGTTTTCTATTGTTTTTGGATTTTTAAAATATTTCATGTTTTTGGGTTTTTGAATTTTTTATTGTTTTTGTATTTTCTGAAAATATAACCTATCTCCCCCTAAATACCAAAACAAGTAAAAAATCGACAAACCTTAGCAGATTGCTTTTCAACATCATCTACAGTGGTACCTTCATCTACGCCAAGAATCCCCTCCAACACCGATAAAAGCTTCATACCGTTCAGTTTTAAAAGATATTGAAAACGAGTTTTATTAAACTCTTTGGTATGTAAATCATCTTTTTGTTCGTCAGTGTGGATTTTCTCAATTCGTATCAACTTCTTCTCGAAACAATCTCGAATGAAGTGATGACGAATTTCAATGTGTTTCGTTTTATCATGATGAACAGGATTTTTTGTTATGCTTATAGCTGCCTCATTATCAACAAAGATAGGGGAGTTAAGAAATTGCAAACCGTAGTCTCGCATCTATAGCTGGATCCACAAGATCTGAGAGCAGCAGCTGCTACTAGCAGATACATATTCGGCTTCACATGTGGATAAAGCGACAGAGGTCTGCTTCTTACATTGCCAGGTGACCAATCGTGGTCCGAAAAACTGGCATCCCACGGTTGTTGACTTAGCGTTAACTTTGCAGCATCCGAAGTCGGAGTCAGAATACCCTTCGAGCGTGAAGTCGCCTTCTTTTGGATACCACAACCCCAAGCTTGGAGTTCCTTTCAGGTAGCGTAATATCCGTTTCACAATCACCATATGCGAAGCTCTGGGGCTTGACTGAAACCGTGCTGCGAGGCAGGTTGGATACATGATATCGGGTCTTGAAGCTGTCAAGTACATCAGCGATCCGATCATGGAGCGATACATTGTTTCATCCACCTTCTCTCCTGTGAGATCAGGATTTATCCCATGGTTCGTCGCTAACGGGGTGGAAGCTGGAGTAGTCCCGGACAACCCAAATTTCTCTAAGATATCATGAACATACTTCGTCTGATGTATGAAAATTCCCTCAGGCAGTTGATCAACCTGAAGTCCCAAGAAGAATTTCACCTCACCCATCGATGACATTTCAAATTTTTGCTTCATAACTCTTTCAAAATCTTTGCACAGATCTTCATTTGTTGACCCAAATATGATATCATCCACGTATATCTGAACTATCAGAAGATGTCCGTTGACTTCTTTGGTGAAGAGAGTGGTGTCCACTTTTCCACGGATGAAGCTGTTGGCAAGCAGATGTTGAGACAATGTCTCGTACCAGGCTCTCGGGGCCTGGTGTAAACCATACAATGCTTTATCCAGTAAATAAACCTTGTCTTTGTGGATTGGATCGGTGAAGCCCGGTGGCTGTCCGACATATACCTCCTCTTTTACCTTCCCGTAGAGAAAAGCTGATATAACTTCTAGCTGAAAAACTTTAAATCCTTTCCAAGATGCAAATGCTAGGAAGATTCTAATCGCTTCAAGTCTAGCAACGGGAGCGTATACTTCGGTGAAATCTATACCCTCCTGCTGACTAAAGCCCTGGACTACGAGTCGAGCTTTGTTGTGAATAATAACCCCTCGGTCCTCCCTCTTGCACTTAAACACCCACTTAGTGTTTATCTTCCTGTGACCATCAGGCAAGTCTACCAATTTCCACACTCCCAACTTCTCAAACTGACTCAGCTCCTCTTGCATCGCGTTGACCCAAGAATCTTCAGTTAGTGCTTCCTTATATGTTCTCGGCTCAATCTGCGAAATAAAAAAACTAAGTGAAAACTCTGTTTGTAAAAGAGCAACTGTAGAATAAAAACAAGTAAGGCCTTGGTCAATTTGTCGTCTGGTGCGGACGCCTGATTGCAATCTCCAATAATCGGCACCTCTGGATGGTACGAAAGAGTTCTCGGCATCACCTCGCCTGAAACATCTACCTCGCCTTCCAAATTTGTGACATTCTGATTTGACTTGAAATCTGGATTTGCTCCCCCTCAGAATCTGAATCACCGCGATCGAATATTGGCCTATCATCAGATTCTTGATTATCGTTGACTGCCGTCTGATTGTCAGGAGCATGTTCACGTTCTGAAGATGATGGAATTTGTTGAATATCATCATGTTCTCCAGCATTGCTTGGACCAGCTTCATTGTCATTGGAAGTTTGATATTGACGTCTAGAAGACTCAACTGGAAACCTTTCTTGTGAAGACTCATATTCTCTTAGAATATCCAACTCATCAAAGAACTCTGGTTCTTCCTCCATGTCGAATGAGTCCCACAGAGTGTCATAATTGAAGCGCCGCGAGTCACCGAGATTCTGAGGTGGCATTGTATAACCTTGGCATTCAACATTATGTGCTTCAATGATCCGCTTTAAGCTTGGAACAAAGACTCGTTTCATTGGACTTGCATAACCCACGAAAATTCCTTCGATGCTCTTTGGACCAAATTTACCACAAGGATCCAGAACTGTGCAGGGACACCCAAACGGTTCCAAATACTTGAGGTTCGGTTTGCGGTTGTTTATCAGCTCGAAACATGTCTTGTTGAATTTCTTCACTGTAAGAACCCGGTTGAGTGAATAGCAAGCGGCTGACACTGCTTCTGCCCAAAAGTTGACTGGTAGTTTCGAATCAGCAAGCATCGTCCTGGCTGTTTCGATCAGCGTCCTGTTCTTTGTTTCTGCTACTCCATTTTGTTGCGGAGTGTAAGGAGCACTAAATTCTTGCAAGATACCTCTCTCATCACAATATTCTTCCATTTTGTTGTTCTTAAACTCTGTACCGTTGTCACTCCTGATTCTTCTGATTCGGGTTTGGTACAAGTTTTCAGTTTTTCTGAACAACGTCATCAAACTTTCGAATGTCTCATCCTTTGTCTTCAGAAATGTTACCCACGAAAATTTCGAGTAGTCGTCTATTACTACTAGACAGTAGAGATCACCAATTATGCTTTTGACGTTTACTGGACCAAAAAGATCCATATGAAGTCTCTCTAACGGTCTCGAGACTGAGTTAACCTTCTTTTGAGGGTGTGATTTCTTCTTTTGCTTGCCTTTGATGCAACTAATGCACTCCCCTTCCAGATGGAAACCTTTCAAATGAACACCGTTTACTAAGTCACTGTGTACCAAGTAGTTCATCTTTCGTAGGTGAATATGGCCCATCTTTCGATGCCATAATTGTGACTCCTTTTTGGTGGCTCGTGACATGAAGCAGTGAGCCTAACCCATGGTAGTAGTAGCTACGCTCATGTCCAACACGTACAGATCATCGACTCTTGGTGCTCTCGTGATAATCCACTCTTCGGGAACAACAAACCCTGGTTTCAGAATCAAACATTCCTTATCTGTAAAGTGCGTTGAATACATGCGATCACAGATCTGAGAGATGCTCAGAAGATTGTTTTCAAGCTCGGCGATGTAGTTTACTCTTTCAAACGTGACAATACCATTAGATAAAGTTCCTTCACCAACTATTCGACCACCTTGATTACCTGCAAATCCTACATATCCTCCATTAAACCCTCGAACATCGTACAGTAGACTGTTCTTCCCCGTCATGTGCCTAGAAGCTCCGCTATCCATAATCCAACGTGAAACGGATCTTGGAAGCTCCTGCACATATCATAAACACTTATTTAGATTTTGATGCCACCCAAGCCTCTTTTGACTCAGGTAGCTTGACGTTGAGGTGAGTTTTTGCAGTGTAAAGTGGCGGAAAATTCTTGTCATTCATCTTTAAGCTCTCTTCAGATCCAATCTCAACCTCTTTGTATAGAAAGAAATCCATTTTCGGAGGTTGACCAGATGATTGGTCTTTCTTTACCACAAACTTCTTTTCAGAAGTGGACTTTTGTTTTTCAAGTTTCTCAAAGTAATCCAAAGGTACATACATCTTCTTAGTTGAAGATGATGATTTTGCAGTCTCAGACACCTTTGGTTTTGAAGAACTTGTTTTCTTTACTTCAGATTTTGGCTTCCTAGTTTGTTGAGACGAGGCAACCCGTTTGTAAAATTTATCAGTTTTAGTTACCACATTCTTTACGGGTTCAGTTTTGAATTTGGTGTTTTCATTTTTCAAAACTTTCTTCTCAACAACCATTGGAGCTTTGCCTTTTGCATCAACTTTCTTTTTCTGACTCTCAACAACTTCAGACTTAGACTTTAAGTTGGTGCACTTTCGTGCAATGTGTCCAACTTTGTTGCACTTAAAGCATGTTCGGGTATCAACTTCCCGATTTGTGCCTTCAGTCTGAGGCTATGAGGCCTTCTTCTCAAAGAATTCTTCATTTGATTTTGAAAAAAATTCTGATTCTTGCTCGGAATGAGAACTCGAGCTTTTCACTAACACCTTTTTCTCAACAAACTCTTGTTTTGAAAGTTCCTTCTTTGATTGTTCTTACCACCCTGATAACCACCCGACCATCTGTTTTGGTTGTTGTTAGAAAAATGCGGTGGTACAACAGGTTTTTTATAGTAAGATTTATCTTTTTCAAAGTTTAATTGCCTTTTGGAACGTTTCAAACCTTTGATCTCAGACACATCAATCTCAACCAACTTGAACACATTTTTCAATTTGTCAACATTCACATTTTCCAGAGGAAATTCAATATCCGAATACAACTTATCTGATCCCGACATCTTGTACATCACAAGATTAGGTTCTTCACTTAAGTTGTTTTTGGATGTTGATTTTGGAATATATTTGTCCAAAAATCATTCTTCATCCTCAGTTGTGTCACTTTCAGATTTCAAAACATTTTCAACCATACTTTTAACAACTTCGGACTGAACACTGTCTTCATCGGATGATGAAGTGAATATGACGTCGATTGATTCTGGAAGTTTAACCTCATTTGTTTCATTTTCATTTTCATTAACCAACCCAGACTTTTTATTTGAAAAATTATTTAATACTGGCGGTGGAACCTGATGATACCCAACCCCAGTTCCATCCGAATAAACATCTTCGCCAGCTTTGTTCTTCCCAATTGGTTTAGGAACGATATGTTGAAGAACAAAGCTTGTGGAGTTGTAACTGTTGAGCTTCAGATTGATGCGTTCGTTTTCAATCTTAGCTTCCTGAAACTGAAGCTTCAGATTAGCAATCTCATCCAACTGTTGGTTGATTTGCTTCTCTTTCGACTGAAGTACTCCTAACAGTTGAAAGTTTTCTTTGGTTGTTTTATCGTTTCTTTCATCAGAATCTTTTATCGTTCTTTTTAGCTTCTTGTGATTTTCTGAAAGTTGACGGTTTTCATGAATTAACTTTTCGTTTTCTTTTCTGATTCGTTCTACATCAATTTTATCATTTTCAATTTTCTCAGTTAATTCCTTTATTCGATCATTTGAAGCTTTTACCAATTTGTCACGACTTAAGATCTGATTTTCAACTTCTTTGACTCTTTCTGTCAGTTCTTCAGTCTTTTTTACCACTGAGGTAAGCATGTGTGCTACAAACCTTGCAGTCTTTCATGCAATTTTTGCAGTCACTTTCACTTTTGGCTTTATTAGTCTTACCTGACTCATTTGTTGAATCATTAGAACTGACCTTGCTCTCTGACTCAGTTCCAGACTTAGAATTTACCTCTAACTCTTTCGCTGCAAGAACTTTGTCAGCCATTTTCTTTAGATTTTCTGCTGTAAATTCTTTCGTCGTGTCGATTATCCCATCATCGACCTTTTTCGACTGTAGCTCCTTTTCTTTCTCTTCAGTTTCTGTTGCCCACCACATTTTCTGTCTTGCTTCTTCCTCTTCTGCTATTTGCTCGATGAGAGTTTCAACACTGACTGATGATGGTTCAACAACTATGTTTCCTTTAGGATCCAAATAAGAATCCCGATCAGCATCCCATCTTTTTGCGCTTTTTGCCTCTTTCCATGTTCGATAGATTTTATCTTTCATGCATTGGGCTAACATCTTCCTGTTGACATATTTTACTTCTTCTGTTCGGGTATCTTTGAAAGGAACAATTTTTGTCATAAAGGCATAACCCACTGCATCTTCTTCCGGTAACACATCACTCCAATCAAATCCCTCATCATCATGGATAACAGCTAATACTCTTTACTTTTCTTTGGGATTTTCTTCTATCTGTTTCATTTGTGGAGGTTCGGATTTGTTTTGATGATAGATGGCTCTTTTATAATAGTCCTCACGGAATGGGTTGGCCGTTTCATCAGTAGCTGCATTTCGACATTCTCGTTTAAAATGCCCCTTTTGCTTGCATTTAAAGCATGTAACCTTCGATTTATCAAAACCTAGCTTTGTTGAAGGTCCACCAATGGAGTGTCTGCCTGTTATCTCTATGAATCTCTGAGCCCTTCTGATCGCACTCGCCATACACCATCTAATGTCAATCAACTCCATCTCTTCTGGGTTGATTTGATCATAATCTTCCTTGGTGAGGTTGGTGTTTCCGATCTTTCCAGCAACAAGGCTCTTATATGATTCCAAGAGGGATGCCAAAAACACCATTTGCTGCTTGGCTGCTTCTTCGCTGAAGTTTTGTGCATTGTTGAGGTCTACAGCAATATTGCACTGGAACATGTTTTTCGGAACTGATTGTTGTTGTTGACTTGGAGCAGTTGAAGATGATCCTACATGATAACCACTGCTTGGACTTTCTTGATTTGGCATGTTTGAGTTTTCTGCTGAGAATGCGGTCTTTGTTGACACAGTTTTTGGGATCATACTTCCTCGATAATATAAATCAACATTTTGTTGATACGAGGAGTTGTTGACTTTGTTCGTCTTCCTAATCTCCAGCTCATGACTTTCCAACCTTTCGATTAGCAAATCAACTGTCAAATCAGTCGAACTGACTGTGTTCTTCAACATTAGCGCAAAATACTGCCAATCTTTCTCATCAGGTAGTGAGTCAAACAACTTATCAACCAATTCTTCATGCGTATATGTAATCCCATATCTTGCAAGTTCCATCTTTAAGTGACCGAATCTTTCTATCCTCTTTGACACAGACTCATTTTTCATACACCCAAACAGATCGAATTCTTTTTTTCAACAATTTTTTCTTGTTTTAACAATTTCGGCACCACCCACACACTTCATCTTTAATTTCTCCCATAAATCTCTGGAATATTTGTAGTCAATTAATGATATAATGTCATCCCTCACTGATTGATGTAGTAAGGCGATGCATTTCTGTTCTGTAATGAACCTTTCTTATTCAGTATCATTTAAATTTTCATAGTCAGTTCTTCCGATGTCAAAACCATTTCTCAAACTCTTCCAACTTAGGTATTCAAATGCTTTCAGCCATTCCTTAAACCTAATTGCCCACCTGTTGTATTCCTCTATGGCCATTAGCTTAGGCGGTTTGTTGTAGGTGCCATAGGCGTTATTAACACTCAAATAATCAGCAATAGTTTTCCTATGGTTCGGGTTTGGTGCTGAGGTGTTCGTGTTGTCTGATGTGTTCTCTCCTGTGCTACTAGTGTAAGCAAAAACATTACTAAACAGATTTAGAAAACCATCCCCCATTTTAGAATACCGGATGTTTCAAACGATCTGAATTGATGCGAACTGGAAATTACTCAAACGAACTTGTAACAAGTCACTTCGTGTGACCTGAACTTCAAACTCAAACGACCTGGTATACTTCTCAAACGAACTAATCCAACAAAACTCAATCCATGCGAATTGATGAAGTTTCAAACAAATTTGACACTTTCAAGCGAACTGGAAGTAACTTTTATACGACCTGGCAGGTTTTCAAGTGAATTGATCCAACAAAATCCAATTCGTGCGAAATGGATGATTATCTCAAGCGAAGTGGCAACTTTCAAGCGACCTGGGAAAATATTCAAGCGAAATTGACACTTTGGTGCGAACTGGTGACACTTTCAAGCGGCCTGACCTACCAACGTCCAATCCGTGCGAATTGGAAGTCCATTTCGTGCTAATTGATGTCTTTTTAAACGAATTGGGGTCTATTTCATGCGAAATGATGCTGATGTCACACGATCGAGTATGTTTTTGTCAAATTTGATCACGTTTTAGTTCGATTTTAGGTCTGATTCTTTCAAGGATTTGTTAAAACTGTGTTTCGCTTATTATATGTGAAAATCAAGCCATTTTAACCATAAAATCTCAGTTAATTTTGAAAAATGTGAAGAAGAATGAGTATAAATAAGATTTTCAGATGAAAACAAGCTGAATAGGTAAGAACTCTTCCTCCTGAGCTCTGATACCACTTGTAGGATCATTGTACGACCTAAACGAGTCGATCAGAAGAGTTTTATTCCATATCAAAGGCAGAATTCGATGATACAGACTTGATTACAGCTTGATTCACACTTAGATTCACTTTAATTATCTTGTTTATTGATTTCAAAGCTTTACAGATCACTTGACAATTTGGCAGCACCTCGGCTCTGAAATCTGCAACGTTACAAATGAGAAACCATGCTCAGGTATATATAGGAGAGACCAATTCGCATGGAATGGACATTGCCATTTCGTGTGAAATGCCCAATTTCCCATTTCCTACGAACTGGCATTGTCCAGTTCGTGTGAACTGGTCAATCATCACTTAAACCCTAATTTCTAGCCTATTGAGCACTGGTTTAACCTATCTAGTTACAAGACTCGATACAAGACGAAGTTGACAGACATATATGCACCAACAGGATCACCAATTGCCAGAGGGTTTAACACGAACTAAAACCCTCTAATCACCCCAAAACGACTCAAAAACCATTTTTTTTTGCATCAAAATGTCCAAAATGACTCCCTAATCACAGATTAACAACAAACTATCGATTAAACACACCAAATCAATCCATTTTAAGTCCAAAAATTTGAAAAACCTTGAAACTTTGAAAAACCTTCAACACTTTGAAAAATCTTAACAAAAACACAACAACCAAGAGCACTAAGGCTCTGATACCAAATTGTAGGATCAAATCGAGCCAAAATCTGATTTTGGTAATGAAATGCAAGATGAACACACACAAAATAAAGCTTTAAAACCCTTGAAATGATTTGCAAATGATAATACAAAGTAGCCCTCAAATCTTTCTCTAAATGTGTGTCCCCAAAACCCTAATCATCTCTATCTATTTATAGCCTTTACCATTTTAGGCTAATTACAATTAAGTCCCTAGAGATAATAATTTACTAAAAGGGGCACTAAACATGAAAACTAATAAAACAAGATAATAAATATATTTTGTCTACTCAAAATATATTTAATTATCCAAAGCACTATAACTATCAAATTTCGATCTTTCACACGTCATATCTTTCTTCGAACTTCTCGTGTCGACTTGCGTGTTGAATTTGACTTATTTGCGTTGACTTCGACACGTTGGCGTTGACTTGATTCATTGATAACATTAGACTACACGATTTAGACCCAACAAAAGGCTTCACATAACAAATAATTCAAATGAAACAAATACATAAAACACATTGTACAAAGTAGATAATAAACTATAAGTCCATTTCTTTATATTAAGTCCCATTCCTATGTTGATCTCCTCTTCATTCCTATTCACCTATATCATGTGTAAAAGGTAGTTTTTGGGTCAACAAAGGTTGGTGAGTGAATCGTATTGTTTTTGTGAAAATGATAAGTTTATTTTTGTATATTGAAAATGTGCATATAACCAAATGTAATTTAATGTGTAGTAGGTAAATGTATCAAACCTCAAGCAACCAATCAACATATAATGTAATGATTCAAATGAATGTATATATGATGCACTGGATAACGATGTTCAATCTCAAACAATAATCAAATCAACTGTATGTGAATGTGCACGGTTTTATGGTGTGCTGGTATGTATTGCAAGATTCAAGCTCAATCAAACGGAGCTGATCTCGTGTTTTGGTAACGTCTGATTCCGCTCATGGTAATGGGGAATGGGCGAGCTAATGGATCCATATGTAATTGTCTCATGAATGTAATGCACCAAATGATGAACAAACAATTAACACGTAACACATCAACTACACAAGTTGGTATTTGCACGTATTAAATCATGAAAATGTAATAATTGTAATGTGACACATGATACACCCCAAAACAAGTATTAAAAGGGGAATTGAAAGATCCACTCATAGTTTGCGTTCCATTAATCCTTAGTGAAAAACCGCACGAGAATAAGAAACAAATCCAAATAACAAGCATGATTTAACCTAGACAAACAAATGCAATAAGGAAAGGGTAAATGTTATGATAGGCATAGCTAAATGAACGAACACAATATGTTGGACTCGTTGGGCCTAACGAGCCTCTACAAGGCTATGCCAAGCCTTAAGGCAAGCGTAAACAAGGCTACCTAAATGAGCCTAATGCTCCTTAACTAAGAACCTAAACTAAACTAATTAAACTAAGAAAGCAATAAATAAATTAATAATGAAAACGAAATGAAAACTAACTCAAAGAAAACTTTACAAAATGAGAAGAGCTTGAAGGCAACACCTGTTCGTCGAGAGCGGAAATAAAAACTACTACGCACAACACCCAAAGTGGTATTGCACTTGTGGAACCGCCAAATTTGGTTATTCCAGTTGTTTATACTCAAACTAGGTGTTGTAAGCTATAAGGAACCAAGCAATGGTATTTATAGGTGTAAAAGGGAGCACAAAATGGTATTTGGGATGATGTGGGACGAATTTAAAATGGGTTTTCGCGTCTTGCAAATCAGTAACAAACACCAAACTTGTTTTCGAGATTCCCGCTTAGTTATAACTCCGTTTCGCGCACGGTTTTCACCTAGTTTCATTATCTTCAGGGTACTGTCATATGGAAGAGAGTAATGCATATTCATGGTACCGAGAATTGGGCTTAAACCTTGGATCTTGATGCGGGTGAAGGGTTACGTTCTCAAACTTGTGTTTGTGATTCCCCATATGTTTGGACTCAGTTTTATGAACCATTTGAACCTACTTGCTCCTTGGTATACCAAGTATATCTTGGAGCTTTGAATGGACTAGAATGATAGCTCAAGGATGGAGAAAAGTTGGCAAGAAAGTCACCCGAAAGTCATCTTATGACAAAACTATAAATGCAACATGTAGAGCTTCTTACTTGTTATCATTTACATCTAAACCCTCCAAAACACAATGTCCTATCTTTAGGCATGTACATAATGAAGTTTAGATAATAAAAAGGTCATGATAAGAGTGTTAGGTGTCTTCACGAAGTCTCCAAAGTGTTTGATCAACTTAAGGAAAACCTTTGTCTTAGACCTTGAGATATGGATGGTTACTTCAAAATACATGGAAATGAATTTACAAACTTGTATAAAACATGTACAAGACTATAAATCACCAGATATGATAACATGTATGATCAAAACATAGAATCCGAGACATTTTATTGCTTAAACATTAAATAAAAATACATGGAATATGAAAACAGATCGGGTTACAAAAACGGGTCGGGTTCTAGGATTTGTTTTTTACGGATGTTATAGATACGACACTAGCCGCTTGGTCGGGTATTGAATTATGGGCGAATGATGCTTAAAATTTAAATAAACTGTTTTAATTCATTTTGCTTGATAACTTAAACATTGGGGGTTAATATGACAGTGTCCTGGATATCCTCGGCTCATTTATTTGCAAGTGACCATGACCTATGCGCGAGGTGTAGGCATACACATGACAGACGCTAATTCTATTTTATATGATATTGAAAATGTGGTGTGTCAGTTAATCATGTACCGGCGTTTAGTTTCGGTCCCATATGTATTGATAAGCATGTAAAACTGGTAACAAGAAACACGATCTTATCCCAAGTTAATTTTTAAATGATATACCAATTAGTACCAAACACTTTTGAAAAGATTTTCAAAAGAGTCGGTTAATTCTATTTACCAGTAAAAACTTACGTATTTTCAAAAGACTAGAGCTGCTCGGTCTAGGCGATTTGGAATTTGCAACTCCACGAAATACCTTATAGTGTCAAGTCTTATTTCATATATTTCAATCCGCCTGTGGATCTTTTAGTACAAACCGTCTGTATAATAATTTGAACTTTGGACTTTGTAATAATTATTTTAAAATTCCCATCTTCCGCTGTGCATTTTGATTACCAATATCAATTCTCACGCATAAACCCCAAGTTCGGGCCCACCTGGAAATCAGAGTGTGACAGGTTGGTATCAAAGCCAACGTTTGAGCGATGTAGACACTAGCATTTTGTGTCTAAGCTCAAATATCACAAATGCATACTACTTAGACCTTTCCGAATCTAGACTTAACCTAAGACCACTCATATCTATTAAGTTTTTGTTTTTATATTTGACAGGTAGAATATGCCGCAAAGAAGACGAGGAGTAGGAAAAGGCCCTATGTGTGGAGGACCGTCACAACCACAACCGTCTCGTTCACACCATTCGGACTATCCAAAACATTTGAGTGAATCTCACTCCTCATAACCAGCTAGGCATTCATTCTCACACCATTCCCATTCATATCATTCCCATTCCTACTCACACCATGATTCATTTCATCCATCTCACTACCTAAATTCACCTCACCCAAGTCAGAACTAATTAGACAATGACTCTGACTCAGAAATGCCACCTTCTGGAACCAATCAACATCCGATAGAACTGTCTAGCGATACCGCATCATATGCAGGTTTGCCATATAATGGGTCCCAACGAATGGGACCAATATTGTAATCAGTTCACTTTTTACCATACCCCTGGCATCAACCCCAAACACATCCATATCCACCTCCTTAAACTCCACCACCTCCATAAGAGGATGTACCAATGGAACAACAACAACCACCAACGCAATCAAGGAAGCCCCACATCGGTGCACGAATGTCTGTGCGTTCTGGGTAATGGTCTGTATCACTCTTCCACCTCTTCCACCCTCATACCCACCAATACTAGAGGACCCCCAAATGGGTGGCCCCTCCAACACTGCTCCTATCACTAAGCCACCACCTACGAGTTATAATAACCCCATTCCCACATATCAAATTTGACTAGATATGATACTTCTTATATTGCAACCACTACCGATTACAACTATTCCACTCCAACTTATGACCCCTATATATAGGCGGTCATTCAAAATGCTTTATACCCACCCATATTTCCTCCTACTTACTAAAATCCGGGTTATCCAAACCCTGGATCCGTACCCTATAGTTCCGCAACCACAATCACCACAACAACAATTACCTCTTGAAGCTATCAACCAGGCGTTGGAACGAACTGGACAAATCCAACAACAAGGGGAAAGAAATGAACGGAGGATAAACAAGATATTCAAGAAACTCTCCAAAATAGTGAAAGGAAGGAGAGATGACTGAAGAATTTGAAATTTTATCTTTCATTGTAATTTCCAAAAGTCCTTATGGACATAGTATTGCAATTTCCTTCCAAAAGTCCATGATGGACATATGTTGTATTGTATTTCCAAAAGTCCATATTTGGACAAGTATTGTAATTTATTTATGAAATTTTGATTTCTCTTTAAATTTTCTTGCAAATGTCCAAGCGTTCATCTCAGTATTTGAAATTCAAATTTTATATTGATCTGCCTTGAACGATAAATTTATTGTTGGCCTGTAGCTCAATTTTTATATTATGGCAAGCCAAAATTCTGGTGGTGCCGACGGTGGACGTGACAATGTGGAGCACGTCGACCGAGAGGGCAGAGGAGATAACCTCTGGTCCCTAATTGTTTCGGAAGTCAACACAGCTATGGTGGATTTCATGGCAAATTTTAAAGGGTCGTAAAACACACTAAAGCTATGAGTAGCAAGCGTACTCGTAGTAACGACTTTAGCCCCAACATCAATAGAGGCAATGCTGATATTATCAAAGCCCCATTTCCTAAGAAGATGAAGGCAATGACTCTCAGGTGTACCTACAAGGAATTTCTAGCATGTAAACCGACTAAGTTCGTAGGCAGTGAAGGAGCTACGGTTGCTCTGCAATGGTTGGAAAAGACGGAAGTTGACCTTAAAATCAGTACGTGTGCTGAACTGACGTGATGTCGTGGTCACAATCAAATTTAATCCCAATAACAACTATATAGATAGTGGCAAGTGGGTATCGAACACAGGGAGTTTGTGGAATGTGTGTTATTTGAAAGTTTATCTAATTTTAACTAAATTAATCTAATTGCAAAAGAAATAAGATTCGAGAGTTTATGTGAGTGAATTGGTTTTAGACTAAATTAAACTAAGTAAATTGCAAGAGAAAAGTTTGGTTGTAAGCAAATTAGAGACAAATGACCATCCTAGATTTCCGGTTTGTTTCGACATTCATATTATCATTCCACTAGAAAGAACTACATAGACATAGCTCATGCGTGATTACTTGCAGTGATGAAAGGGAACTAAGTACTCAGATTCCTAGAACGTGAGGTTGTTACCCGATGATCAATCAACCCTTACCCAATCCTAATTCTACCCATGATATCTCGATTGCCAACGGCACCAAGAACGTATGGTTTCAAACTAGATTACCATAAGAATTAACAAGTTACTAACAAACAATCACACACCATAACAAACCAACCATAAAGATAAGGATTGCTATTCTAGAAATTAGGAAATCAAATACAAAATGTCTCAAACAAACCTTCAATCTAGGACGATCATAAAGTGTTTAGCCACACATGGCTTGGACAAACATTGTAGCAAAATAAGATGAAATTGTTTAATACAATCCAAAGAAACAATACTAGATGGATAGTAAATGATAAGATTGTGTTTTTTCTTCCCAAAGTCTCCAAGATTAGCCAAAATTCGTCCACCAATGTTATGTAACCGAAAACCCATGATAGGAGAGCATAAAACATCATCAAGTGGCCCATTAATGCATGAGTTACAATTTTAGAACAGTAGGCGCCGTAAGCTACGGTCCTGGCCGTAGCTTACGGCAGGCTTCAACATGAAAACTTGTTTTCAGCATAACTTTTTCGTTCCAACTCCGTTTTCTTCACCGTTTTCGCCTACGTTCTCGTAATTTCATCCTCTATCATGCTATCCCCTTAATTCTTCAATTCCAAAAATTGATTTTTTCATTGATGCTCCAAATTACTTCCCTTTTAAGCTCCATTTGCACCTACACGTCCAAACAACTAGTAGTTACCAAGTTCAAACAATTAAACGTGTAAAGCATGGGATTTTAATCTTTTTAAGGCACTTAAGGGTTGTCCTACGGACCACCCGTCACATCCCCACACTTACTCGTTGCTTGTCCCAAGCAACTCATTCACTAACCATTTCAAAACCCCAAGCGATCAACATGCAAACCAAGCTAAAATGTACCATCCTTTTACAAACCTTTTATCAAACCACAAGACACACCCCTCACAACAACTCTCGGTGACAAGTAATATTAGCAACATTATGCTAACACGCTCAATGCAAGTGTGTGATTGTGCGACAATAAGCTTGTATACAAATCAAGTTTCCTCCTATCAAATACCTTGCATGCTTATGAATCAAAAGGACATTCGGGTTGTAACGGGCTATGTGTAAAGGTAGGAACATGGTGGAATATATATGCAAATAGCTAATTGATTTGACCCGGTTTTTATTTCTACTACTAAACAAAGCAAACATCAACTATATACACAACTTCTTCAACATTCTCAACTACTATTGCAACTAAATACTTTTTTTTTCATATTTTTCTCTTTCTCTTTTTTTTTCTCTTTTTTTTCATCATTTTTTTTTCATTTTTTTTTCATAACACATCAAACTCAACAATATATACAAGAACATCAATACTACATACTAAATCTCCTAAACCGGGTCATCTCAATAGGTAAAATTTTGTAGGAAGTAGGTTTGGGTCACAACCGAATGGTATAAGGCTCAAACATGGCTTTCTAAAGACCAAACCCCCACCCCTCACAATACCAAGCTCATATATGTAACGTATGAGGTCCAACCCCTAATTCCCACACTCTCACACATCTAGACGAGGCTACCTAAAAATCCCCTATCATTTTCAAAAGCATGCTAACTCTAGGATTTAACAAGAATTCATACACAAGTTCTATTAACACAATACACACACCGCCACTCAAAACAAAGAAATATCTATAATAATCATATGTGGCTCAAACTCTCACCAATAAAGGACTAGAAATGGGTGTCGGTGTGTCAAGTGGAACAATATCAAGTTTTCAAATTTTGTCAATTTTCGCTTGGCTTCACAAAAATTTTTAAAATTCTCAAAAAAATTCCCCTCATCCCCACACTTGGGATACATTGTCCCAATGTATGGTTTTGAGGGAAAGATCGCTTCTAACCAAAAACATTAGCTTTCGCTAATACTCTCAAATCCCAAATTTTTTTTTATTTTTTATTTTTTTATTATTATTTTTTTTAACAACTAATACCAATATTTTAATACTAAAGAACATAACAAGACTAAGGAAAGAGTACATTGACCTGGTGAAGTTTGACACAACAGATGTTGTAAATAATCCGACTTCCTATCATCACCTTCACGCAACTCTCCGCACATCTTCCCCACACTTATCTAAAAACATCTTGGGTTGCCTCCCAAGCAGCGCTAAAGTTTAGGTCTTCAGCCCGACCGTACCTGATATGTCTCAAGGTGGTCTCAATGCACATTTACCTTTTTCGTTGCTAATGTAAGCAGGGTGTTTGATTCTTCTATTGTGTGTATGCTTTGTCACGTCCCATCTTTCTTTGCAAAATTCTTTAAATCCACATTTTCCTACCGAATTTCCAACAAATGCTCGGTAGTTTACTCTCCACTTCACTACTTCGTTTTCTGTGCCCAACAAATCCAAACTCTCCCATAAACATAACTTATGAATGAAATCTCCCACATCATGAAGTGCCACCTTCCTAGTTTCTAAACATGCATCCTTAACACTCTTGGTTTCCATAACCACCACAGCCGGAGAGTTGTAATCAACTTTGATTGGTTCATCAAGTAAAAGGCCCTCAACTTTGCTCTCCATAGGTGGTTCCTCCACAATAATTTCAATTGTATATTCCTCATTTGGCCCTAATAATTCAGTTTCAAGTTCGGGAGGACTCGCAACCTTTTCTTCTACATCACCCATAGGTGTCATTTGTTCAATCTGCACATATATCCAGTGTTGTTTTGCTTGACGTTTTTCCAATATCGACGTCCCTGGCCTCATCTCTTTCACCTCTTTTGGTAACAAATCATATTTCCATTCCAAAAGTTCTACTCGTTCTTCCATTGACAAATGAGGTTTTGTTAATTCTTTTTCAACATGAACCATGTGTCTCTTTCTCATCATCTCGTCAAGACTTTCAGATTTATGTGACTGATAGTGCAAAGTAGGTTGTTGAGTTACACATTCATAACCATACTGATCAAATGTATACTGAGCATGATAATAATCTTGATCGTACATCTGAGGGCCTTCATATGAAAGTTGGGAATATTCATCATAATAATCACCGTAATCGTACTCCTCTTGGTAACTCATTTCCGGATCAAATGCCAAAGGTGATAGCTTGTGAGAGCTCCTAGTACGCATGCACCTGTCAATACCTGCACACTAACACACCCAGCGTAAACCAGAAAAATAACAAACTTAAAAAAAAGAAATAAAATAACACACGTTGCGCACTACTCCCCGGCAACGGCGCCAAAATTTGACGTGATGTCGTGGTCACAATCAAATTTAATCCCAATAACAACTATATAGATAGTGGCAAGTGGGTATCGAACACAGGGAGTTTGTGGAATGTGTGTTATTTGAAAGTTTATCTAATTTTAACTAAATTAATCTAATTGCAAAAGAAATAAGATTCGAGAGTTTATGTGAGTGAATTGGTTTTAGACTAAATTAAACTAAGTAAATTGCAAGAGAAAAGTTTGGTTGTAAGCAAATTAGAGACAAATGACCATCCTAGATTTCCGATTTGTTTCGACATTCATATTATCATTCCACTAGAAAGAACTACATAGACATAGCTCATGCGTGATTACTTGCAGTGATGAAAGGGAACTAAGTACTCAGATTCCTAGAACGTGAGGTTGTTACCCGATGATCAATCAACCCTTACCCAATCCTAATTCTACCCATGATATCTCGATTGCCAACGGCACCAAGAACGTATGGTTTCAAACTAGATTACCATAAGAATTAACAAGTTACTAACAAACAATCACACACCATAACAAACCAACCATAAAGATAAGGATTGCTATTCTAGAAATTAGGAAATCAAATACAAAATGTCTCAAACAAACCTTCAATCTAGGACGATCATAAAGTGTTTAGCCACACATGGCTTGGACAAACATTGTAGCAAAATAAGATGAAATTGTTTAATACAATCCAAAGCAACAATACTAGTTGGATAGTAAATGAAAAGATTGTGTTTTTTCTTCCCAAAGCCTCCAAGATTAGCCAAAATTCGTCCACCAATGTTATGTAACCGAAAACCCATGATAGGAGAGCATAAAACATCATCAAGTGGCCCATTAATGCATGAGTTACAATTTTAGAACAGTCGGCGCCGTAAGCTACGGTCCTGGCCGTAGCTTACGGCAGGCTTCAACATGAAAACTTGTTTTCAGCATAACTTTTTCGTTCCAACTCCGTTTTCTTCACCGTTTTCGCCTACGTTCTCGTAATTTCATCCTCTATCATGCTATCCCCTTAATTCTTCAATTCCAAAAATTGATTTTTTCATTGATGCTCCAAATTACTTCCCTTTTAAGCTCCATTTGCACCTACACGTCCAAACAACTAGTAGTTACCAAGTTCAAACAATTAAACGTGTAAAGCATGGGATTTTAATCTTTTTAAGGCACTTAAGGGTTGTCCTATGGACCACCCGTCATGAACAAGATAAAGTAATGTATGCTTTCAATCTCTTTAAAGAAGAAGCCTTAGAATGGTGGAATACTATTCTTCAAGCAAAAGGAAGTGACATGGCCTATGCTTTGAACTGGGGAGAATTTAAAGAAATGCCAGAAAGGAAATTCTGTCTTCCTCATGAAAAGGAACAAATGACTAATAAGTTCCCGAATCACAAAATGGTCGACGTAAATTTTTTGTGAGTATACGACAAAATTCTTCGAATACGTAAGAATGGTACCAACTCTGGCTTTGCCATAATTTGTATTAATTTCTGGCTATATTTGGGGATTAATTAGTGAGATACATGAAATAGTCAAGGATGCTAGACCTCAAACTATTGAGGAAACAGTCGAATTAGCTAATACTATGACTGACGGATTGATCCGCATAAGAGAAGAAACAAGAAGAAAGAGTTTGCCCAGAAAATTACCCAAGAATTTCGCTCGGGTAATAACTACAAAAGAAGAGGAGTCGGGTAGTCTTCTGCACCGCCTTTCTGCCGAAACTGCAAAAAGAAACATTCAGGAAGATGCAACTATAGGAGAATACCCTACTGTAATTTCTGCAAAACACCTGGACACATAGAAGAAGAATGTAGAAAGAAACCTACTATCTGTTTCAATTGCGGAGAAACAGGTCACATTAAGCCAAATTTCCTGAAACTAAAGAAGGCAACCGACAACAAGGCAAAAGCAGCAGACGAAACAAAGAAGAACACATGAGCCTTTAGGGTTACAATGCAAGAGGCAGCTATGATTCCCGACGTAATCGCCGTCAAGCTTGTACGATAGAAACGACAGGCAGAAACTCCACCGACATACGTGGCGTACATCAAGGATAACAACCCTCCTAAATACATCCTAGAGCCCTTAACGTGAACCTAGATGTCCTAAAATATACCTCATACGCGAGAAACGAGCCCGAAATACCCTTGTATTTGTAATAAACAACAAAAACCAAGTTTAGTAGTCGCTCGCGGGGCGCGACCAAAACCACCCTGGTCAGTCGCGGACCGCGACTGCCTTGGTGTATCGGGCAAGGCATGCGCCACGTGGCGTGTGACTTACCCAAGCTAGACCGATGACTGGTCAAAGCTATAAATGACACGTGTCGTCTCACGGCCCGGGAAGGCCTTAACCAAATCTCTCGCGGGGCGCGAGAGAGTGCCGGATCAGCCTATAAATAGAGGGTTCAGCTCATTTGTTCAACCGTTCATTTTTCGATTTCTCTCTCAAACTTTCTAATAGTAGAAATTATACTCGGGCATAATACCCACTATAAAGCGAAGCACTGCCTCGTTGTAAGTATTATAACCCTACTGTTACCCTACACGATCGATTTAGGGCTCCGTAATGCATGTCAGGGCTCTGCCCGACTCAGTCGTTGGAGTTCTATCTCGTGTTACACTCGATTAATCTAGGATTTCGTAATGCATGTCAAGGCTCTGCCTGACTCAGTCATTGGAATTCTGTCTCGAGTTGTACGGTTAATGTAATTTGGGTTATTTTACAAACACGTATGCATTGTTTAATTTTAATAGATAATAACCAGAAGAATCAACAGGAAGCCTTAGTATTACCTAAGTAAACAATGTGAGTACATCTTCTTTTTGTCACCTTTTCATAAATTATTTTGTGAGTCTAAATGTTTTATCAAAACCTCAAATGTTTTAAATAAACACTTGGACAGTAAATTGAGTATTTGTGATTCTATCATTACTACCGGTAGGTTGGGGTTTTGTATACATTACTTGAAACTCGTTACTATTGGAATAGTAGCATGACCAACCAGTCATGCGAGACAATACTAGGAAAAAGGGTTAATTGGATAGATATAAGCAAATGTAATTGCGGATGCCCTCAATTCTGTAAAAGTGATAAAACAGTTTTGATTAAACTGAGATGAACTCGCCAGTATTTCTTGCTGATAAAATGTTTTAAAACGTGTTTCAGGTAACAAAATGTGAAAGCCCATAGAAGCTAGCTGGAGAGCACTGAAGGCTTGGAAAAGTGGCTATAAAAGTTACCTAATTAAAGAAGAAGTTTTATTTTCAATAAATAGGGTTTATCCCCTACAAAATGTATTGTCAAATGAACTTGGGTTTTATCCCAAAAGATTTATTATTATTATAAAAATTTTGGTGGTTTACTCTGATACAAATATATTTCCTAACTACGGTCCTGATGAAAGTTTTCCGCTGCTAAATTAATAAATACCTATACCACCCATCTGGATCTCGCGGCGCCCGCTCCCGGGGTAGGGGTCGGAGATTGCGACAGAGAGTGGTATCAGAGCTACAGCCACTGGTTTAAGCCAAAGAAGTGTTCTGCTGACACTTAGATTTTAACTTCTGTGTTAGGAAATAATTTTGTGTAAACATGTATATTATGTGTTTTGTGTTATTTAACTATTTGTTAGTTTACAGTATGAGTGAGCAATGAACTTCGGACACTTATCGTCATATAGATAGTTCACCAAAAGATAAGGGGACATCGTATCAGCCAGATCCCTCAGGTTACTCAGCCGATATTGAGGAAGGGATATTTATATTTAAGGCACAGTCTGAGGAACCCTTTACTACTAAGAAAAGAGGTTGGTTTAGTAGAGGAGCACATGAGAGAATAAAGAGAATGAAAATGTTACAACAGCAGAGAGTGATAGCTAGAGCTAATAAGGAAGCCAAGGCACAAACTCAGGAAACCGGGAATAGACCACCATGGGAAGAGGAACTAGATAGACACTTGGCCAATTTCCATATGTTAGCTACTACAGTAGTAGACTCCAACCAAATAGATGAACCGCCACTGTTACCTTTATTCCCAGATCAACAAATGCTAGACCCAACCAGGAAGACCAGTTTCCAATTCAAGATGTAGATCCCTATGAGATTCCCAGAATTCCCCCGCCAAACCCCATAGCTCAGTACACTGACCTTAACCCTTTAGATCCCTTTTGGAGCAGCGAATGGTGGACGTAGAGTGTAATAAGAAATCCATACCCTTATGGGCAACCTATCCCTCGACACCCTGATCCGGTACCAGCACCCATGCCACCTATGAGCCAGGAAAATTTGGAAGAACTTCGCTCATACGGTGACGAATTAGTGGAACAGGGAGATATGATTCGCCAAATAGGAGAGAAACTTATGTGGAAATATGTCGATCGTGATATACATGACTGGATACATGATACTTAGAAAATACCTAGATATATGTGTAATTTTGTATTTTGAAAATAATAATAATAATAATAATGATAATAATAATAATAATAATGATGATGATGATGATGATGATGATGATGATGATGATGATGATGATGATGATGATGATGATGATGATGATGATGATGATGATGATGATGATGATGATGATGATGATGATGATGATGATGATGATGATGATGATGATGATGATGATGATGATGATGATGATGATGATGATGATGATGATGATGATGATGATGATGATGATGATAATAATAATAATAATAATAATAATAATAATCTATAGATAGACTAAAATAGATACGGATGCATAACTACTAGTATATTTGATTTTCAGTTATATATGAAAAAGAGTAAAAGTCGCAATGTTTGACGATTTTGATCAATCTATTTGCATAATTGTGCATAAATATATGTACTAAATTTTATTCTGTGATAATTAATAATTGATAAATGTTCACAATTCAGATGTGGAACGAAGTAAATCAGGAAAATCAGAATAATGAGAATGACTGAAACCAAATAGATAACAATGCCATTCAACACATAGTAGCACAAGTAATTATAGATGCTATGCCCTATATTATCAAATCTGTTAAGGAAGCAGAAAATAAATCTGCAAATAGAACTAAACATCAACACACTGAACCAAGTCGCAGTGTGAATGATAACAGACCTTTAATCCAAGCTCCATTTCCTAAAAGAAGAAGAACTGCTTTTTACGGTTGTTCTTGTAAAGAATTCTTGGCCTGCAAACCAACAGTATTCTCAGGCAATGAAGGAGCCATTGCAACCTTACGCTGGATAGAAAAGACAGAAGTAGTCATAAAAATAAGTAAATGTGCAGCCGAAGATAAGAATATGTTTACTTCTAATCTTTTAAAAAATGCAGCCTTAGAATGGTGGAATACTATTCTCCAGTCTAGGGGAAGTGACCGAGTTTATAATATGGAATGGATCAACTTTAAGGAAATGGTTAAAGGAAAATTATGTCCTCCTAGTGAAAAGGAACAAATCGCCAATAAGTTCTTAAATCTTAGAATGACTGGATTAGACTGCAAAGGTTACACTACCATATTCTTCGAATATGCTAGGATAGTACCTACCTTAGCCTCACCTGAACCAGTGTTAATCTCTCATTATATTTGGGGATTAGTTAGTGAGATTAGACACGTAGTCAAGGCAGCTAGACCACAAGCCATAGAAGAAGCAGTAGAACTAGCCAATACTTTGATTGATGAATTGGTGCGTACACAAGAGGAAAACCAGAAGAAGAACTTAGCTCAGAAACTTACCCAAGAATTTCAGTACCGTGGAAGGGGTACAGGTTCTTCCTCTACACCTTACTGTAAGTTTTGTAAGAAGAAGCACTCAGGAAAGTGTGTTGTGTCCTGCAACTTTTGCAAGTACCCAGGACATAAGGAAGAAGATTGTCCGAGAAAGGCTAGTGCTAGGATATGCTACAATTGTGGAGAAGTTTTTCACATCAAACCGAACTATCCAAAACTAACTCTAGCCGCAACCAATAAAGCTAAGACAACTGAAGCACCTAAGAAAAATGCCAGAGCCTTTGTTCTGAAGACAGAGGAAGCCATAATGATTCCAGATGTGATTGTCGGTATGTTCTTAGTTAATAATATTTTTGCTAAAGTATTGTTTGACTCTGGTGCAAACCAAAGTTTTATCAATACTTCTTTCTACAAACTTCTTGATCAACCTTTAGCCAAACTTCAACAAGATTGTCTGGTAGAGACGGCAAACGGAGAATCCATTAAGATAAGTGAAATCTTGCAGAGAGCAAGAATAGAAATCCTAAACCATCATTTCTTTGCTAACCTTTATCCAATGAATCTAGCTGGATTCGATGTTGTATTAGGAATGGATTGGTTAGTAGCCAATCATGCTAGTATTCTATGTGATCAAAAGTCAGTACAAGTAAGTACACCAAATGGTGAAAAGATCACAATTAAAGGAGATAAGCCTACCAAATCAACGAAGTTCATCTCTGTGATGAAAGTTGCAAGTTATGAAAGGAAATGAGTAGTATATATGATTTATGTAATCATTAATGCTAAAGGAAAAGAATTAAAAGATATTCCCATAATATCTAAATTCTCAGACGTTTTTTCAGAAGAGTTACCTGGATTACCGCCTGATAGAGAGGTTGAATTTAGAATTCACCTAATACCAGGGATGGCACTGATTGCCAAAGCACCATATCGATTAGCACTAACGGAGATGCAGGAACTGAAAAACCAATTGGACGAACTTCTTGACAAAGGTTTTATACAACCAAGTTTATCGCCATGGGGAGCACCGGTGTTGTTTGTTAAAAAGAAAGACAGATCGATGCATATGTGCATTGATTATCGTGATTTGAACAAAGTCACGATTAAGAATCGGTACCCATTACCGAGAATCGATGATCTATTCGATCAACTTCAAGGAGCTCGATTCTTTTCTAAGATCGATTTACGCTCAGGATATCATCAACTGAAAGTACAGGAAGAGGATATTCCTAAAACTGCTTTCAGAACAAGATACGGTCATTATGAATTTACCGTCATGCCATTTGGTTTAACCAATGCCCCATCTGCATTTATAGACATGATGAACATGATATGTAAACTATACTTGGATAAATTCATAATTGTTTTTATAGATGATATTCTAATTTACTCTAAGAGTAAAGAGGAACATGCAGCGCATCTGCATACACTTCTGACATTGTTGAGAAAAGAGAAGCTTTACGCTAAATTCTCAAAATGTGAATTCTGGTTACAAGAAGTGTAATTTTCTTGGACATCTGGTTAATCATGAAGGAATTCATGTGGATCCCACAAAGATTCAGGCGATTACTATGTGGAAAGTCCCTGAATCACCAACAGAAGTACGAAGTTTTCTTGGACTGGCAGGATATTATAGACGGTTTATCCGAGGTTTCTCTAGAATAGCCATTCCATTAACCAAACTGACCTGCAAATCAGTTAAGTTTGAATGGGGACCAAAACAGGAAGAAGCCTTTAGAATTCCTAAGCAAAGGTTAACCAACACACCCATACTCGCATTACCAGAAGGAATTGAGGACTTTATAGTCTATTGTGATGCGTCTAAGTCAGGATATGGATGTGTGTTGATGCAACATCAAAAGGTTATAGCATATGCCTCTAGACAAGTTAAGAAACATGAAGAGAATTTCACAACCCATGATCTAGAGTTAGGAGCCATAGTTTTTGCCCTTAAGATTTGGAGACACTATTTATATGGAAATAATTTTGTTGACTTCACCGATCATAAAAGTTTAAGGTATATTTTTGGACAAAAAGAATTAAATATGAGACAAAGACGATGGATGGAAGTTCTTAGTCATTATGATTGTGATATCCAGTATCATGCTGGAAAAGCTAAGGTAGTAGCAAATGCTTTAAGTCAAAAATATTATGAAAAGCCAAAAAGAGTACGTTCTCTCATATTAAATCTACAAGTAGATTTAAATGACCAAATTAGAGGAGTACAGGAATCAGCAATCAAGGACGATGCTGAAAAATTAAAATGAATGATTAAGGAATTAGAACAAGGAACCGATGGAATTTGGAAGTTTCATAAGAAAAGGATGTGGATACCTGTCACACCCCCCAAAATCCACCATCCGGAGTATCACCGCTGGAGGCGTGACATGACCAGGATCAAGCCACCAATCATATTGAACAATGTATTTAAGATAGATAAAATCCAACCACACAATATAATTGGTGATCAAAAGCTAGTTAATCAAGTTCAAATTAAACAGCGGAAGCATTAAAGGTAAAACCCAAAACATAAGTAATAAGTTTCATAAGTTTAAATGTTTAACATGTGACTCGACAGTTCATGTCCCACAACGACCACGCCTCCCCGTGCAAGCTCCATAGATACCTAACGACCTGCAAGGCATGTAACAAGGAGTCAACAACAAAGTTGAGTGAGTTCACAGTTGGGTGTTCATTTTAAGTTGTTTCAAAAACATGGTTTTCGTTTAGTTGGCTTACTTGTCGTGGGGGTTACCCCATAGTTGAAAATATGATTAACCAATTCCTTCTTTCCCAAACCACGACCCGTGGGGGCTTCCCCATGTGAACCACTAGACCGTTACCATATCGACTACTGACGGAAGTAAGTTGTGCCCTACGTCAATGTCTATCATCATTGACAGTTTGCCATGATCCATTAGTACACGCCCGCCCGTCCGAACGGCACGGTGTGAGGTTTGTCAAACCTAATAGCGCTATTAACTAATGACCCGCTCGCCATCGGCCTCGGCGATTAAGTCGATATAAAATGAGGGACTTAGGTGATAGAGTTTTGGCTAGTAGTTTAAGGTTGTTGTCCTACCCAAGGAAGACGAACGTACGTATTCTACCCAAGGAGAATACGCAGGATTAATATTTGCATCCTACCCATGGAGGATAGCGGTACATATCCTACCTAAGGAGGATATGCAGGTTCCGTTTTAGTTCTTTTAATATTGGCATCCTACCCATGGAGGATGGCGGTACATATCCTACCTAAGGAGGATATGCATGTTCCGTTTTAGTTCTTTAACCCATTCCCAACCACCGGGAATCCCATGCCTTAGAAGGAGTGTGAACTCACCTTGGTTTGCGCGGTTAGATTAATTACTCTAATAATCAGGAATCAAGCACGTCCTTATAAGGTGTAGATAGCAATCAGTTTCTCGTGCATGCATAACATGTATCCTACGTACGGTTTATCTACTCATTACTTCTATCACATACCACACACAATTCTAATGTCACACCTTGACTTTTGTGGAAGATCATAGTTAAAAATACACTTGTAACACTTGTTAGAAAATATTTTCTATGTGTTGGAGTTTTTAGAAAATTTCGCCAGAGTCTCCTTTGTAAATGGAGACGTCCATGCTAATAAATATATCATTTTCTTTTCCGAAAATCATTCATCAATCAACGACAACTTACCAAAAGCAAACTATTCCATTTACAAACCAATCATGAACTTGATGTTTCATAAAAATGCGTAGTAACTTGGTGAGGCGTTTAGTGGGTTTAGTTACCCTCCGAAGTGTGTTTACTTTTGTTAAAATCTCATTCTCGGGATTTTTTAGATGTTCACAACTTGTGAACATATTTTACAAAAATATTTATTTACAACATTTTCATGTGTCACAAGTATCCATATACTGACTTTATTTCCAAAAATAGTGTAAGGATCATGATCTTTCGAAAACCGTCTTTTAAACTTTGTTTATTTAGGAAAATCATTCACAAGTTTTAGATCTTCAAAATCACTAGATCACTTTGTTTGTTATTTTACAAGAAATCATTTTGTCACCAAGTTCATGTCTAAATATGGGGGTGATTCTTTTATGTAAACCCCTAATCACCTCCAACTTGTTAAACCATGTTTTTAATCATAAGTTAACAAGTTGCATATAATGATCAACAACATATTTCTAGTAATCGACAAGCAAGCATCAACATATACCAAACAACATCATACTAACAACACTTCATCATATTTCATCTTTATGTAAACCTTATGTTTAAACTTTTAGTTCATGATCTTTTTGTGTTCTTGTTATAATCAACCTACTTCATCTTTTAACCATTAAAGTAGGAGTAACAAGGTTAATCAAGGACTTACAACTAGCTCAAAGGCTAGGGAAGAACACTAGTGAAAAGATGATGAAAATGATGTGAGAAAAGCAAGTAAGTGAGCTCCTTGGTGATCCACAAGCTTCAAGCTTCACAAAGCATCTTCTAACACATGAATGGAGCTTGAAATTGGATGAACATGGTGATGATAAGGTGGTGGCGGTGGCGGTTATAAGTGAGCCGAGAGGAGATAGGGAGAGTTGAGGGAGATGGTGTGTGAACTTGTGAAGATATGAGATGATATGGAGAGATCTTGTTAGATATTCACCATACTTATATTGATTTATTACAATATCTTGCCAAGATACACAAGCAAGATATCAAATAAAATATTGCCATGAAATCTAGTGGTGGGGTCCCTTATGGGGCCGTGATCTTTGATGGGGGGGGGGGTTACTTGTAAATTTTGAAGGTAAGTTGTTAAATATCGGTTCAATTTCAAGTATAAGGTTACTAGTATTAATTAGTAGATATTCTAGTGGGTGTTATGGTGTTCGGGGATCATGACTAGTCAAGAGATAATTAAACAATGTTTCTTGCAATATTTTGGTGTCCCGGGTAATGTCCGGTTGTTCGGTTAGATGCCGGTTCGTTAAAGTGCTAAGTTGTTTAGTTTAGTGTCTTTTATGTATCTTTTTGTAACACTTTTAATTCCCAACACTCGGGAAAGCATACAGGACTATTTAGTCAATTTTCTGCACAAGACTAGTATGTTAACAAACACATGTAAGTATGACGCAGTAATCAGAAAGCAGTTAAGTAATTCAGCACAGTCATCAAGCACTTTAATTAACATTAATTAATCGTACGGATACATGTAATTATAAGGGTTGTCACATTCTCCCCTTGTTAAGAAAATTTCATCCCGAAATTTAGCACGTGGTTACTGAGGAAGCTAGTTAAGTTGCGTGGTTTCCTGGTTTTCCTGGGGTGTCACATCATCCCCCCGTTGGTTTGGAATTTTGTCCCGAAATTCTGCAGTAGCTTTAGCCTCAGTAGTGGTTGCACCTTTCGTAAACAGCTGGGGATACTTGAGTTTCATTTGGTCTTCTCGTTCCCAGGTATACTCTGGGCCACGACGGGAGTTCCAACGAACTCGAATAAGGGGTATTCTGGTACGCTTGAGAATCTTAACGTCTCGGTCTGTGATTTCAATTGGTTCCTCAACGAATCGCAACTAGTCGTCGATTATGAGCTCCTTTAAGGGAACTATGAGGGTCTCGTCTGACAGACACTTCTTCAGATTCGACACATGGAAAACATTGTGAACTCCGCTGAGTTCTTTAGGTAGATTCAACTTGTAAGCGACCTTGCCAATTTCTCAATGATTTCGAAGGGTCCAACATATCACGGGTTGAGTTTGCCTCGTTTGCCAAAACGAACTACACCTTTCCAAGGTGAGACTTTAAGTAGCACTTGATCCCCAACCTGGAACTCGAGTGGTTTCCTTCGCTTATCAGCATAGCTTTTCTGACGGTCACGAGCTGCCACCATTCATTGTAGTATCTGAGCAATCTTCTCGGTTGTATCTACTACAAGTTCTGGGCCAGTGATTTGACTGTCACCAACTTCTGCCCAACAAAGAGGTGATCGGCACTTCCGTCCGTACAATGCCTCGAACGGAGCGGCCTGGATACTGGTGTGGTAACTGTTGTTATACGAAAACTCAACTAACGGGAGGTGTTTTTCCCTGACGTTACCAAAGTCGATTACACATGCCCTGAGCATGTCTTCAAGGGTTTGGATGGTGCGTTCAGATTGCCCATTCGTCTGTGGATGATATGCCGTGCTCATGTCTAATCGAGAACCAAAGGACTTGTGCATAGTTTGCCACAATTCAGATGTAAAACGTGAGTCACGATCAGAGATGATGGAGGTTGGCACTCCGTGCCTTGATACTACTTCCTTTAGGTAGATGTCTGCTAGAGTAGAAAACTTATCCATTTCCTTGATAGCCAAGAAGTGTGCAGACTTAGTCAATCGATCCACTATCACCCAAATAGTGTCATTTCCGCGTTGAGATCTAGGCAGGCCAGTAACGAAATCCATGGAACTGCTCCCATTTCCATGTCGGGATCTCTGGTTGTTGGAGTTGGCCTGATGGTTTCTGATATTCAATCTTGACTCTCACACAATTCAAACATTTACAGACGTAGGTTGCTATGTTGGCTTTCATACTAGGCCACCAATACGTGGTCTTGAGATCGTGGTATATCTTATCCGAACTAGGATGTACCGAATAACGAGACTTGTGCACTTCATCCATCACAAGCTCTCGTAAGTTTCCGTAAAGTGGGACCCAGATGCGCCCTGTTACATAGTAGGCGCCATCTTCCTTTTGTTCTAACCGTTTCCTTGATCCTCGTAGGGACTCCGCCCTGATGTTCTCTTCTTTCAATGCTTCGACCTGAGCATCTCGTATCTGGGTAGGAAGACTAGATTGGATGGTAAGTTGTAATGCTCGCACACGTTTAGGTATAGTATCCTTTCGACTGAGGGTGTCGGCCACAACATTGGCTTTGCCCGGATGGTACTTGATCACACATTCGTAATCATTCAAGAGCTCGACCCATCTATGTTGTCGCATGTTTAATTCCTTTTGCTTGAAGATATGCTCGAGACTCCTGTGATCGGTGTAAATGGTGCACTTGGTACCGTACAGGTAATGTCTCCATATCTTAAGTGCGAAGACAACTGCTCCCAATTCCAATTCGTGCGTAGTGTAGTTCCTTTCATGAACCTTAAGTTGGCGTGATGCGTAAGCAATGACCTTGTCACATTGCATCAACACGCAACCAAGTCCGTGTATGGAAGCGTCGCAATAAACCACAAAGTCATATGTGCCTTCAGGCAATGATGGGGTCCCTTATGGGGCCGTGATCTCTGATAGGGGGGGGGGTTACTTGTAAATTTTGAAGGTAAGTTGTTAAATATCGGTTCAATTTCAAGTATAAGGTTACTAGTATTAATTAGTAGATATTCTAGTGGGTGTTATGGTGTTCGGGGATCATGACTAGTCAAGAGATAATTAAACAATGTTTCTTGCAATATTTTGGTGTCCCAGGTAATGTCCGGTTGTTCGGTTAGATGCCGGTTCGTTAAAGTGCTAAGTTGTTTCGTTTAGTGTCTTTTATGTATCTTTTTGTAACACATTTAATTCCCAACACTCAAGAAAGCATACAGGACTATTTAGTCAATTTTCTGCACAAGACTAGTATGTTAACAAGCACATGTAAGTATGACGCAGTAATCAGAAAGTAGTTAAGTAATTCAACACAGTCATCAAGAACTTTAATTAACATTAATTAATCATACGGATACATGTAATTATGAGGGTTGTCACATTCTCCCCTTGTTAAGAAAATTTCATCCCGAAATTTAGCACGTGGTTACTGAGGAAGCTAGTTAAGTTGCGTGGTTTCTTGGTTTTCCTGGGGTGTCACATCATCCCCCCGTTGGTTTGGAATTTCGTCCTGAAATTCTGCAGTAGCTTTAGCCTCAGTAGTGGTTGCACCTTTCTTAAACAGCTGGGGATACTTGAGTTTCATTTGGTCTTCTCGTTCCCAGGTATACTCTGGGCCACGACGGGAGTTCCAACGAACTCGAATAAGGGGTATTCTGGTACGCTTGAGAATCTTAACGTCTCGGTCTGTGATTTCAACTGGTTCCTCAACGAATCGCAACTAGTCGTCGATTGTGAGCTCCTTTAAGGGAACTATGAGGGTCTCGTCTGACAGACACTTCTTCAGATTCGACACATGGAAAACATTGTGAACTCCGCTGAGTTCTTTAGGTAGATTCAACTTGTAAGCGACCTTGCCAATTTTCTCAATGATTTCGAAGGGTCCAACATATCACGGGTTGAGTTTGCCTCGTTTGCCAAAACGAACTACACCTTTCCAAGGTGAGACTTTAAGTAGCACTTGATCCCCAACCTGGAACTCGAGTGGTTTCCTTCGCTTATCAGCATAGCTTTTCTAACGGTCACGAGCTGCCGCCATTCGTTGTAGTATCTGAGCAATCTACTCGGTTGTATCTACTACAAGTTCTGGGCCAGTGATTTGACTGTCGCCAACTTCTGCCCAACAAAGAGGTGATCGGCACTTCCGTCCGTACAATGCCTCGAACGGAGCGGCCTGGATACTGGTGTGGTAACTGTTGTTATACGAAAACTCCACTAACGGGAGGTGTTTTTCCCCGCCGTTACCAAAGTCGATTACACATGCCCTGAGCATGTCTTCAAGGGTTTGGATGGTGCGTTCAGATTGCCCATCCGTCTGTGGATGATATGCCGTGCTCATGTCTAATCGAGAACCAAAGGACTTGTGCATAGTTTGCCACAAATCAGATGTAAAATGTGAGTCACGATCAGAGATGATGGAGGTTGGCACTCCGTGCCTTTATACTACTTCCTTTAGGTAGATGTCTGCTAGAGTAGAAAACTTATCCATTTCCTTGATAGCCAAGAAGTGTGCAGACTTAGTCAATCGATCCACTATCACCCAAATAGTGTCATTTCCGCGTTGAGATCTAGGCAGGCCAGTAACGAAATCCATGGAACTGCTCCCATTTCCATGTCGGGATCTCTGGTTGTTGGAGTAGGCCTGATGGTTTCTGATATTCAATCTTGACTCTCACACAAGTCAAACATTTACTAACGTAGGTTGCTATGTTGGCTTTCATACTAGGCCACCAATACGTGGTCTTGAGATCGTGGTATATCTTATCCGAACTAGGATGTACCGAATAACGAGACTTGTGCACTTCATCCATCACAAGCTCGCGTAAGTTTCCGTAAAGTGGGACCCAGATGCGCCCTGTTACATAGTAGGCGCCATCTTCCTTTTGTTCTAACCGTTTCCTTGATCCTCGTAGGGACTCCGCCCTGATGTTCTCTTCTTTCAATGCTTCGACCTGAGCATCTCGTATCTGGGTAGGAAGACTAGATTGGATGGTAGGTTGTAACGCTCGCACACCTTTAGGTATAGTATCCTTTCGACTGAGGGTGTCGGCCACAACATTGGCTTTGCCCGGATGGTACTTGATCACACATTCGTAATCATTCAAGAGCTCGACCCATCTACGTTGTCGCATGTTTAATTCCTTTTGCTTGAAGATATGCTCGAGACTCCTGTGATCGGTGTAAATGGTGCACTTGGTACCGTACAGGTAATGTCTCCATATCTTAAGTGCGAAGACAACTGCTCCCAATTCCAATTCGTGCGTAGTGTAGTTCCTTTCATGAACCTTAAGTTGGCGTGATTCGTAAGCAATGACCTTGTCACATTGCATCAACACGCAACCAAGTCCGTGTATGGAAGCGTCGCAATAAACCATAAAGTCATATGTGCCTTCAGGTAATGATGGGGTCCCTTATGGGGCCGTGATCTTTGATGGGGGGGGGTTACTTGTAAATTTTGAAGGTAAGTTGTTAAATATCGGTTCAATTTCAAGTATAAGGTTACTAGTATTAATTAGTAGATATTCTAGTGGGTGTTATGGTGTTCGGGGATCATGACTAGTCAAGAGATAATTAAACAATGTTTCTTGCAATATTTTGGTGTCCCGGGTAATGTCCGGTTGTTCGGTTAGATGCCGGTTCGTTAAAGTGCTAAGTTGTTTCGTTTAGTGTCTTTTATGTATCTTTTTGTAACACTTTTAATTCCCAACACTCAGGAAAGCATACAGGACTATTTAGTCAATTTTCTGCACAAGACTAGTATGTTAACAAGCACATGTAAGTATGACGCAGTAATCAGAAAGCAGTTAAGTAATTCAGCACAGTCATCAAGCACTTTAATTAACATTAATTAATCGTACGGATACATGTAATTATGAGGGTTGTCACATTCTCCCCTTGTTAAGAAAATTTCATCCCGAAATTTAGCACGTGGTTACTGAGGAAGCTAGTTAAGTTGCGTGGTTTCCTGGTTTTCCTGGGGTGTCACATCATCCCCCCGTTGGTTTGGAATTTCGTCCCGAAATTCTGCAGTAGCTTTAGCCTCAGTAGTGGTTGCACCTTTCTTAAACAGCTGGGGATACTTGAGTTTCATTTGGTCTTCTCGTTCCCAGGTATACTCTGGGCCACGACGGGAGTTCCAACGAACTCGAATAAGGGGTATTCTGGTACGCTTGAGAATCTTAACGTCTCGGTCTGTGATTTCAACTGGTTCCTCAACGAATCGCAACTAGTCGTCGATTGTGAGCTCCTTTAAAGGAACTATGAGGGTCTCGTATGACAGACACTTCTTCAGATTCGACACATGGAAAACATTGTGAACTCCGCTGAGTTCTTTAGGTAGATTCAACTTGTAAGCGACCTTGCCAATTTTCTCAATGATTTCGAAGGGTCCAACATATCACGGGTTGAGTTTGCCTCGTTTGCCAAAACGAACTACACCTTTCCAAGGTGAGACTTTAAGTAGCACTTGATCCCCAACCTGGAACTCGAGTGGTTTCCTTCGCTTATCAGCATAGCTTTTCTAACGGTCACGAGCTGCCGCCATTCGTTGTAGTATCTGAGCAATCTACTCGGTTGTATCTACTACAAGTTCTGGGCCAGTGATTTGACTGTCGCCAACTTCTTCCCAACAAAGAGGTGATCGGCACTTCCGTCCGTACAATGCCACGAACGGAGCGGCCTGGATACTGGTGTGGTAACTGTTGTTATACGAAAACTCCACTAACGGGAGGTGTTTTTCCCCGCCGTTACCAAAGTCGATTACACATGCCCTGAGCATGTCTTCAAGGGTTTGGATGGTGCGTTCAGATTGCCCATCCGTCTGTGGATGATATGCCGTGCTCATGTCTAATCGGGAACCAAAGGACTTGTGCATAGTTTGCCACAATTCAGATGTAAAACGTGAGTCACGATCAGAGATGATGGAGGTTGGCACTCCGTGCCTTGATACTACTTCCTTTAGGTAGATGTCTGCTAGAGTAGAAAACTTATCCATTTCCTTGATAGCCAAGAAGTGTGCAGACTTAGTCAATCGATCCACTATCACCCAAATAGTGTCATTTCTGCGTTGAGATCTAGGCAGGCCAGTAACGAAATCCATGGAACTGCTCCCATTTCCATGTCGGGATCTCTGATTGTTGGAGTAGGCCTGATGGTTTCTGATATTCAATCTTGACTCTCACACAAGTCAAACATTTACTGACGTAGGTTGCTATGTTGGCTTTCATACTAGGCCACCAATACGTGGTCTTGAGATCGTGGTATATCTTATCTGAACTAGGATGTACCGAATAACGAGACTTGTGCACTTCATCCATCACAAGCTCGTGTAAGTTTCCGTAAAGTGGGACCCAGATGCGCCCTGTTACATAGTAGGCGCCATCTTCCTTTTGTTCTAACCGTTTCCTTGATCCTCGTAGGGACTCCGCCCTGATGTTCTCTTCTTTCAATGCTTCGACCTGAGCATCTCGTATCTGGGTAGGAAGACTAGATTGGATGGTAAGTTGTAATGCTCGCACACGTTTAGGTATAGTATCCTTTCGACTGAGGGTGTCGGCCACAACATTGGCTTTGCCCAGATGGTACTTGATCACACATTCGTAATCATTCAAGAGCTCGACCCATCTACGTTGTCGCATGTTTAATTCCTTTTGCTTGAACATATGCTCGAGACTCCTGTGATCGGTGTAAATGGTGCACTTGGTACCGTACAGGTAATGTCTCCATATCTTAAGTGCGAAGACAACTGCTCCCAATTCCAAGTCGTGCGTAGTGTAGTTCCTTTCATGAACCTTAAGTTGGCGTGATGCGTAAGCAATGACCTTGTCACATTGCATCAACACGCAACCAAGTCCGTGTATGGAAGCGTCGCAATAAACCACAAAGTCATATGTGCCTTCAGGCAATGAGAGGATAGGCGCGCTACAAAGTCTATCTTTTAAGTGCTGAAAGGCATATTCCTGTGCATCACCCCAACGGTAGGTGACACCCTTCTGAGTCAGTGAAGTGAGAGGTTGCGCAATCTTAGAGAAATCTTTGATGAATCTTCTGTAGTAGCCCGCCAAACCCAAGAATTGGCGGATCTCTGTTGGTGTACGGGGTGCAGGCCAGTTCTTGATCGAGTCTACCTTGGATGGATCAACATGAATCCCATCCTTGTTTACCACGTGGCCTAGAAAGTGGACTTCGCGAAGCCAGAAGTCACATTTCGAAAATTTGGCATACAACTGCTCTGTTCGAAGAAGCTCCAAAATAAGCCTCAAGTGTTGCTCGTGTTCTTCCTGACTCTTTGAATAGATCAGGATATCGTCGATGAAAACTATGACAAACTTATCCAGGTAAGGTTTGCACACTCGGTTCATGAGATCCATGAAGACCGCACGTGCATTCGTCAATCCAAAAGGCATAACCAGAAACTCGTAATGCCCATAACGAGTTCTAAATGATGTTTTTGAGACGTCCTCATCTCGGACTCTCAGTTGATGGTAGCCTGATCTCAAATCAATCTTAGAGTAAAAGCTCGACCCTTGCAGCTGATCGAATAGGTCATCAATACGTGGGAGAGGATAATGATTCTTCACGGTCACCTTGTTGAGTTCGTGGTAGTCAATACACATTCTGAAGGTACCGTCTTTCTTCTTCACAAATAACACTGGAGCTCCCCAAGGCGAAGAGCTAGGACGTATGAAACCCTTTTCCAAGAGTTCTTGTAGTTGCGTGGACAGTTCTTCAAGTTCTGATGGAGATAGACGATAAGGTGCTCGAGCTATGGGCGCTGCTCCAGGAGCTAGCTCGATTTGAAACTCGACTTGTCGATGAGGCGAAAGACAAGGTAATTCCTCAGGAAAATCACGTACAATAGGTATGTCTTCTATCCTCCTTTCTTCCGAGGATGTATCAGAAACGAGGGCTAGAATAGCAGTGTGGCCCTTTCGCAACCACTTCTGGGCCTTAAGGAAAGAGATGATGCCCACAACAGCACCACTCTTGTCGCCACGAATCATGAGGGGTTCTTTATCAGAACGGGGGATGTGGAAAATCTTCTCGTTGCAAAGAATTTCCGCTTGCTGATGAGATAACAATCCATCCCAATAACAATGTCGAAACTACCTAGAACGATAGGAATAAGAGCGATAGAGAAGGTCTGACCAGCTAAGACGAGGTTACAGCCCTTAACTATGTGTGTGGCTTCAAGACTTTTACCGTTTGCTAGTTCTACCGTGTGTTTGGTGTTCAAAAGTGTTGGAGTGCGCTTAAGCATTTGGCTAACTTTTAAGGACACATAACTGGTATCGGCACCCGAATCAAATAAAATAGTAACAAAGAAGTCATCCAGAAGAAACTTACCCATCACAACGTTGGGATCGTTCCTTGCATCACCCTGACCGATCACGAAGGCACGACCTCGGGCGCCATTGCCATTATTGTTACCCCCGTTGTTGCCTCCATTGTTGTTCCCGTTTCTTTGGTTGTTGTCGTTCTAATTCTGGTTCAGCTGAGGACAGTTCCTCTTAAAGTGGCCTTCAGCGCCACACTGAAAGCATCCTTTATTGCCCTGCTGTTGCTGCTGGTGGTGGTTTTGTGGAGCTTGTTGTTGTTGTTGGCGATTCTGATTTGCTGGTCGTGCGCCCCTGCAATCCTTTGCTTCATGACCAAACTTGTTACACCTCTGACAACGACCCTTGTGGCACTGCCAGCTATGATGCTTGTTGCACTGGTTGCACTTGGGGTGGTTCCCTCGGTATCCACCATGTCCTTGACTACCAGAAGATTGCTGACCAGGACTCTGGTAGTTATCAGTCTTTCGCTGCTGGGACTGAGACTGAACTGAAGTAGAACCCTTGCCCGAATTTCCATCCCACTTGCGCTTGTTATCACAGGGAGAATCAGTAGTAGTAGCGCTAATTGGCTTGGGCAGCTTGTTCTACTCAACTGCCTGATTAGTGAGACGATGAGCCAACCGGATGATTTGCTGAATGGTGCCAAGATTAGCTGAGGTTACGTGGCTCTAAATTTCTGGCACTAAACCCTTTAGGTATAGCTCGATACGCTTGATAGGAGGATCCACCATAGTGGGACACAAGATAGCTAATTCGTTCGATCTCTTTGTGTATGCCTCGATTTCAGACCCCGTCATCCTCAAATTGAAAAATTCCACCTCTAGCTTGTGGATGTCGTCACGACTACAGTATTCTTCTTTGATCAATTCCTTGAAGTCGTTCCATGGGTTGGCATTAGCAATCGCCAGCCCTAGCAATTGAACCTGTGCTTTCCACCAGGTTAACGAAGCACCTTCGAGTGTTCCAGTAGCAAATTTCACCCTACGAGCTTCAGGGCATTCATGCATCTCAAAAACAGAATCAATCTTCTTGAACCAGTGAAGAAGACCTACAGCTCCTTCTGTGCCGCTGAAAGTACTAGGTCTTCAGTCCATGAATGTTTTGAACGTACATACGGGAGGCGGAGCATGTAGACCTGTCGTGCGAGAACGAAAAGACAAGATTAAACACGAGAGTTGGTTCGCGAGAGTAGCATCTAAACATCCTAGGATAGGTCGAAATAACAGGTTATACCTCCTGCTGGAGCTGCTGCGAGTGCCTCAGCAAATCGTTCATTGATCAAAGCCGTCAACTAGGCTTGAGTTAGGTTGATACCACCACGTCCTCCGCGTCCGTTCATGGTCTTCACAACGAAGTGAATACGAGTGAGGAAAGTGTCACGAAAGTGCGTAAGTGTGGGGCAACAAAAGAGAGCAAGCACACACGGTTCATTCTGGTTTTATCAAACAGACAATATAAACATAAATCATACCACCTATTGTGTCGAGTCTTGCACGTGGAGTGAAGTGTCGTTGTCGATCGTTGAGCACTGTACATGTTATAGTCTGGTTTTATCAAAAAGCTTTTCCCCTTTTTAAAACCAAGTTCACTATAACCAATGGCTCTGATACCAATCTGTCACACCCCCAAAATCCACCATGCGGAGTATCACCGTTTGGAGGCGTGACATGACCAGGATCAAGCCACCAATCATATTCAACAATGTATTTAAGATAGATAAAATCCAACCACACAATATAATTGGTGATCAAAAGCTAGTTAATCAAGTTCAAATTAAACAGCGGAAGCATTAAAGGTAAAACCCAAAACATAAGTAATAAGTTTCATAAGTTTAAATGTTTAACATGGGACTCGACAGTCCATGTCCCACAACGACCGCGCCTCCCCGTGCAAGCTCCATAGATACCTAACGACCTGCAAGGCATGTAACAAGGAGTCAACAATAAAGTTGAGTGAGTTCACAGTTGGGTGTTCGTTTTAAGTTATTTCAAAACCATGGTTTTCGTTTAGTTGGCTTACTTGCCGTAGGGGTTACCCCATAGTTGAAAATATGATTAACCAATTCCTTCTTTCCCAAACCATGACCCGTGGGGGCTTCCCCATGTGTACCACTAGACCGTTACCATATTGACTACTGACGGAAGTAAGTTGTGCCCTACGTCAATGTCTATCATCATTGACAGTTTGCCATGATCCATTAGTACACGCCCGTCCGAACGGCACGGTGTGAGGTTTGTCAAACCTAATAGCGCTATTAACTAATGACCCGCTCGCCATCGGCCTCGGCGATTAAGTCGATATAAAATGAGGGACTTAGGTGATAGAGTTTTGGTTAGTAGTTTAAGGTTGTTGTCCTACCCAAAGAGGACGAACGTACGTATTCTACCCAAGGAGAATACGCAGGATTAATATTTGCATCCTACCCATGGAGGATGGCGGTACATATCCTACCTAAGGAGGATATGCAGGTTCCGTTTTAGTTCTTTTAATATTGGCATCCTACCCATGGAGGATGGCGGTACATATCCTACCTAAGGAGGATATGCAGGTTCCATTTTAGTTCTTTAACCCATTCCCAACCACCGGGAATCCCATGCCTTAGAAGGAGTGTGAACTCACCTTGGTTTGCTCGGTTAGATTAATTACTCTAATAATCAGGAATCAAGCACGTCCTAATAAGGTACAGATAGCAATCAGTTTCTCGTGCATGCATAACATGTATCCTACGTATGGTTTATCTACTCATTACTTCTATCACATACCACACACAATTCTAATGTCACACCTTGACTTTTGTGGAAGATCATAGTTAAAAATACACTTGTAACACTTGTTAGAAAATATTTTCTATGTTTTGGAGTTTTTAGAAAATTTCGCCAGAGTCTCCTTTGTAAATGGAGGCGTCCATGCTAATAAGCATATCATTTTCTTTTCCGAAAATCATTCATCAATCAACGACAATTTACCAAAAGCAAACTATTCCATTTACAAACCAATCATGAACTTGATGTTTCATAAAAATGCGTAGTAACTTGGTGAGGCGTTTAGTGGGTTTAGTTACCCTCCGAAGTGTGTTTACCTTTGTTAAAATCTCATTCTCGGGATTTTTTAGATGTTCACAACTTGTGAACATATTTTACAAAAATATTTATTTACAACATTTTCATGTGTCACAAGTATCCATATACTTACTTTATTTCCAAGAATAGTGTAAGGATCATGATCTTTCGAAAACCGTCTTTTAAACTTGGTTTATTTAGGAAAATCATTCGAAAGTTTTAGATCTTCAAGATCACTAGATCACTTTGTTTGTTATTTTATGTAACACCCCAAAAACGGGTTTGGTAATCAAACCACACTAATATTACTAACGGGTAAAATACCGTTAGTGGTAAAAAAAATTAATTTACCCGGTAAATATTAGGATTTAAATAATTAATCCTAATAATAAATAAAAAGCTTTTAAGAAATAAAATGATAGAAGGCCCGAGTTAACGGGACCTGAAATAAACTTAGTCATAAATATTCTCGAACCCGCTAAGTTAACTAGGAATATTTAACCTAGTTAATAAGTGGGAATATTGTTGAAAATAAGTAGGTTGTGGCCTACTTAATAACTAACCAAACACGAGGGACCAAAGCCGGGTAACTTGAAAATGGAATTATAAACTTAAAAATTAAACACAACACACACACTAGGTGTGTGTGTGTGGGTGTTCTGGTCGTAATCCACAGGAGCCAGGGAGCTCAAACCCTAACATTCACTAATCTCACGAACTGAAGGATCAAACCAAGTCCAAATCGAAAATTGAGCATAGATTAGTGATCCTCTTCACAAGGGGGTTACAAGGTATGTAAAATTTGGTGTTAATTCTCTGTTTGAAATTCTCATGAAATTGGGAAATCTGAAAATTTATGTTGCATGTTTGCTATTTGGGTAGAATAGGGTTGATATGGTGTCTAGGAGTAAAACCTAGACAATAACATGTGAAATCATGGCTAAATTCTGAAAATTTCATGAACACATTGAAGGTGATTCATGGGTTTTGTGAGAAAATGATGAACACTAGGGTGTAGAATGCTAATCTAGTGTAAATTGATGCATAGAAACTGATTTATGAAAATATGCTGTGTAGTTCATGAACACTAGACATAGAGGTTTGATTTGTGATGTAAATCTTGGTAAAAATAACTAGTTATGAACTAGTTAGTAAATATGTAAAATTATGCCCACTAGGTGTTTGTTAAAATGCCTAAACGAAGCTAAAATGTTGAAATTCCATGTGAAGTGTGCATTTGAGTATGTTGATAGATCAATTGACTTCAAGGAAGTCAAACTAACCAATGATTTAATCGAGCGATAAAGTCGACATAAGACCCGTTAGATGGAGTAGTCATAATTGATGATGACTAATCTAACCATCTTATGAATTATGATGATAGTTTGACGCCTAACGAGCTAGGTGGAAGCTTGATGAGTGAACGGGTCAAACGAATCAAGAAGGAAAGAAGAAAGCGTATTTGGATGCGAGTTAAGTAAAGCTTACGCCCCTTTACATTATGTACAAATTACATAATTGCAAGTATTGTATATGAATGCTACTAATTGGTTGGTATAGAATGTTCCGACACGATTCAATAAGAGTCGGAACGAGGGAAATTGGTAAGAAATCATGAATTATGGAAAAAGTGGTAAAATGGTAAATTAGTCATGTAATGACGAGCAAATAAAACCGGTTTTAGTAGAACGAGTTCAAGGGAAAACTGGGATAGGTTTAAAGGGATGAAATGGTAATTAAATACCATCTCATACGGGAAAATGGTCAATTAGACTAAATAGGTCAAATGGTGTTGTTAACACCATTTGACAATAACATTTGACAATCGCTTGTTGAGTTTTACAATCACAGGAAATATCATAAGCTTGCGTTGCTTTAACTAGAAAGATTTAAAGCAAAAGTTATGTAAACGGGTCAATACTTTGACCCGAGCCAGGTACGTATAAATAAGCTTTTAGTTAAACATACAAGTTTGGTCAAATATTTAGCGAAAGTCCTTCGTCGTATAGTGAGGGACTAAAGTTGACCAAAACACCCTTGAAGGGTATATTGGGCAAACGACCCATAGGGGTTGCTTAGAAACTTGCAATAAGATTATGGAATTGTTAAATATGAACAAAAGTCATAGGAATACACATTCGTGGGTCAAATGCTCAAAAATGGTCTTTTGCGCAAAATGACCAATCGATGGGTAAAATAGGGAAAAAAGGGGTTTATTATGTTAAAGCCACCACAAAATAGTTGTGGTGGAATATTTGTAGTAAATTAGACTTGAAATTTTGTAGCATCAAAAGTAAAGTACAAGTTCTAGGCTAAAATGCGTAAATACCCTTAATGGGTCAAAATAGCACTTGAGCGTAAACGGGTTTTTATTATGTAAGAAACCCGTGATTTGAGATTAACATGATAGGAGACATTGAAACTATGAATTTCATAAGTTTAAAGATCAAATAAACATGTTTGATGATGAAATCATGAACGGGTCAAAATTTTGGTAAAAAGGGTAATAAGCCGAAGAGTTAAAAGTCTGAAATTTTATTATGTCGGATGTTAGATTTTGACTCCATAATGTGGAGAATCAAATTACAATCACGTAGGAAGAAACGGTAGGTCAAACGGACAAGCGGATTGAAAGATACGGAAGTTTTCGTGTCAATAAACGGCAAAATGGAAAGATTGAATGCAGGGACCACCGTAACTTACGGTGCCACCGTAACTTACGGTAGTTACGGTGCCACCGTAAGTTACGGTGGAGCTGATTTGGTTACGGTGAGTGCCTACTGTGGTACGGTAGGAGAATTGTATTACAGCGGTCGTAAGTTACGGTGGAGGTCAGTTGGAGATCTTTGTTTTGGGATCAACAGTTTAACGTTGGGATTCTTTTTCCTTCCTTTATCATTACCGGATTTGTTTAAACACATTTTAATCCCCATATGACTAAAGCATTTCATGTTTATGAAATGTAGGTACATTTTGGATGCCGAAAGACGATCAAGCTCAACGAAGAACCGAACACGATAAAGATTCATGCTTCCGCACATTGCCTTGTCGTAAATCTATACGACGAATCCGATCACGTTATGTCAAATAACTTATGATTTGTAAAAGTTTTAATAAACTCGTGTTTTTATAGTATGTGCAGTCTTAACTACACATCTAATTGTTGGTATTTACATGTAAAACCGTTAAATAGAAACTAGGGTGTTACAAGTTGGTATCAGAGCCCTAGTTTAAGAGATTCAAGTATGGTGGGGAAAACCATGCTTGGACTTAAACCTTACGCTCTTGAGAAAGAATAGTGTTCGGTTCGAGGCTTGATCGCAAATCCGGTAAGTACATGTATGTCAATAGTTTAGCATGCTAAAGTGTTGTAAACAACACATAGGGCTATCGTGTGATACACGTTACCCCAATTAAAATGATTGATTTAGTTGACGAAAATGCGCGCGTTGACGCGTATAGTAGAAAAAGCCTTGTATTATAATACAGGCGATTATTGAAGTTGACATTACTAACTTTTGTGAATGTTTTAATTGAAGGACACTCGCGTTTGAAGACGACGAGAGTTGAAAGAATTGTGGATATGATGATGGAACGGTCCGAGATATGACAAGAAGAGCATACTCATCAAGGACCTAAATCGCGTAACGATCGCAAATAAGTAATGGCAAGAAAGCCCCTTAGGGCAAGCATTTACCAGGTGCACGTTTAAATTATTGCATGAATAGAAGTATGCAACAAATACGTAGAAACTGATAGTTGCATAAGTAGATTGAAAACTTGGAAAACCTGAATAAAATACCTATCCAGGATATTGTTTCCAAGAGAAATAGATAGAGGTGTTACTTACATGGGGTGTAATGTGAAAATTATAAAAAGGTCATGTATACCAGGTGTTGATCGCTTACTCTGGCCAAGTAAGTAGTGAACACGTGGTACCATGAACTTCTTATGATGGACACATTTATGTCCGTTGTAGTAAGGGTGGGGTGAATGGGACTAACTTAAAAAGTACCCAAATGAATCAAATGAGCAAAAATAATTGATAATAATGTAAACGCACAACCGGGTGACGGAAGCGTATTACATTAAGATGATAAGCCCGAGTGAAGGGACAAAGATTAATGTAAAACAATTAAGGTATGCAATTGGGAGGGTGTGCTTACACTCGAACCCGAAGAATGCAAATATGACTCTTAACGGGCCGATTTTGTAAAACACCAAATATGAGAACAAAGTAGGAATATAAAAGCGAAACGAAGTCATAATGCATACCGTAAGGGTTGCAATAATAACGACTTCGGTAAAACACCCGGTTGGTGGGTAAGGATTTAAACGGATGCGTAGACTGAGAAACAGGAACGCGAAATAGAAATTCAAAAGACTCGGAATATGAGTCATGACTAAAAGATGACAAGAATTTTCGTAAACATAAATTTTGAAAAAAAAAATAAAAAATTACATTCGACTAGTTAGAAGTCGAACGGGTCGAACAAAGAATGAAATTTGACGTTCACTAGTGATGAAATTTCACACGAACAAGTCAAACGAATTAAATAAATGATGACGCTTGCTAATGTAAGTGGGCGCGGACTGAATAAATAAAAGTGTGAGATGTTAACAAACCTATGTAAAGGGTTGTCAAGAGGTATAAGAATGAACCGGGAAACGGTAGGCGTAGAACGAACTGACGTGTAATTGACGCTAGAAGTCGTAAAGTCGGAAAGGATAGTCCGAAAGTAAACAAATGAAACCTTAGACTACGGTTAAGGTCAACTAAAGTTCAAAAGCAAAATTAAATGATTCCAAAAATAACAAAGGATGCTTTAAAGCTATATAGGTATAAATAGACAATGGAATACAGACTAGAATAAAAGATGATCTACGGGATCATCATAACCTACGGGATATTAATTAGTGTAAAGGTCTACGGGGCCAAAATGACCCACGGGTCATGAATTGAAGCAAAGGGATCATAAGGGCCTCGTCTTAAAGAGACGAAAGCTTAAGGAAATAGCCTACGAGGTTAAGGGAAGGAACCTACGGGTCAATAGTGTAAGGTGAGGAAACTTGTTACGATTCCCCGCGTAAAACGAGAACGGAAAACAATAAATTATGGGTTGTCAATTTCCTTGATATGAGTAATTGACATAGTAAAAAAAATGTTAGACTAAAATTCAGTTTTTGGTAAGAAATAACATTTTACAAATATAAATTCTGATAAAAAAAATTTGAATAGTAAGCATGAAAGATTCAAGTCTTGAAACTAATACGCGCAAGACGATATATTCGAAAAAGTGATATTTTCGAAAATGAAAAGTTGATATGAATTAAACATGATGTGACACGATCACGGTCAAGAAATGCAAGGTGAGGTAGAATCACATTATAACCAAGCGAGCGGTAAAAGTAACTGGACTAATAAGTCTAGTTAGTGAGATTGGTTAAGGTCAGCAATTCAAATCAAGAAATTTGGTTTGCTTGTAAGCGGTAAATTCGGTATAACTGAACCGAATAAATAAAATTGAAAATAAAAGAATTTGTTGCTAAAAGTGAAAGATTTCACTAAAGACCTTTAAACGGGTCAAAGTAACGGATTCATAAAGAATTCGATAGAATATGAAAGCGATGGATATCGCTGAGTTAATTAAACTAGTGGAAATAACGAGATTACGTTATTTCAAGTCACATTATGTCATGTAAGATACGTAGATGATTAATAACCAAAAGGATATTACCATACTTTTCTGGTAATACTAACAATCGGTTAAAGTATGAGAAATGCTTAATTGATTATCGAGAGCAAATGCATAGAGTTGAATTCGATAAATTAAGTAAGAAAAGGTTTCGGGGACGAAACCACTTTAAGGGGGGTAGACTTGTAACACCCCAAAAACGGGTTTGGTAATCAAACCACGTTAATATTACTAACGAGTAAAATACCGTTAGTGGTAAAAAAAAAAAATTACCCGGTAAATATTAGGATTTAAATAATTAATCCTAATAATAAATAAAAAGCTTTTAAGAAATAAAATGATAGAAGGCCCGAGTTAACGGGACCTGAAATAAACTTAGTCATAAATATTCTCGAACCCGCTAAGTTAACTAGGAATATTTAACCTAGTTAATAAGTGGGAATATTGTTGAAAATAAGTAGGTTGTGGCCTACTTAATAACTAACCAAACACGAGGGACCAAAGCCGGGTAACTTGAAAATGGAATTATAAACTTAAAAATTAAACACAACACACACACTAGGTGTGTGTGTGTGCGTGTTCTGGTCGTAATCCACAGGAGCCAGGGAGCTCACACCCTAACATTCACTAATCTCACGAATTGAAGGATCAAACCAAGTCCAAATCGAAAATTGAGCATAGATTAGTGATCCTCTTCACAAGGGGGTTACAAGGTATGTAAAATTTGGTGTTAATTCTCTGTTTGAAATTCTCATGAAATTGGGAAATCTGAAAATTTATGTTGCATGTTTGCTATTTGGGTAGAATAGGGTTGATATGGTGTCTAGGAGTAAAACCTAGACAATAACATGTGAAATCATGGCTAAATTCTGAAAATTTCATGAACACATTGAAGGTGATTCATGGGTTTTGTGAGAAAATGATGAACACTGGGATGTAGAATGCTAATCTAGTGTAAATTGATGCATAGAAACTGATTTCTGAAAATATGATGTGTAGTTCATGAACACTAGACATAGAGGTTTGATTTGTGATGTAAATCTTGGTAAAAATAACTAGTTATGAACTAGTTAGTAAATATGTAAAATTATGCCCACTAGGTGTTTGTTAAAATGCCTAAACGAAGCTAAAATGTTGAAATTCCATGTGAAGTGTGCATTTGAGTATGTTGATAGATCAATTGACTTCTAGGAAGTCAAACTAACCAATGATTTAATCGAGCGATAAAGTCGACATAAGACCCGTTAGATGGAGTAGTCATAATTGATGATGACTAATCTAACCATCTTATGAATTATGATGATAGTTTGACGCCTAACGAGCTAGGTGGAAGCTTGATGAGTGAACGGGTCAAACGAATCAAGAAGGAAAGAAGAAAGCGTATTTGGATGCGAGGTAAGTAAAGCTTACGCCCCTTTACATTATGTACAAATTACATAATTGCAAGTATTGTATATGAATGCTACTAATTGGTTGGTATAGAATGTTCCGACACGATTCAATAAGAGTCGGAACGAGGGAAATTGGTAAGAAATCATGAATTATGGAAAAAGTGGTAAAATGGTAAATTAGTCATGTAATGACGAGCAAATAAAACCGGTTTTAGTAGAACGAGTTCAAGGGAAAACTGGGATAGGTTTAAAGGGATGAAATGGTAATTAAATACCATCTCATACGGAAAAATGGTCAATTAGACTAAATAGGTCAAATGGTGTTGTTAACACCATTTGACAATAACATTTGACAATCGCTTGTTGAGTTTTGCAATCACAGGAAATATCATAAGCTTGCGTTGCTTTAACTAGAAAGATTTAAAGTAAAAGTTATGTAAACGGGTCAATACTTTGACCCGAGCCCGGTACGTATAAATAAGCTTTTAGTTAAACATACAAGTTTGGTCAAATATTTAGCGAAAGTCCTTCGTCGTATAGTGAGGGACTAAAGTTGACCAAAACACCCTTGAAGGGTATATTGGGCAAACGACCCATAGGGGTTGTTTAGGAACTTGCAATAAGATTATGGAATTGTTAAATATGAACAAAAGTCATAGGAATACACATTCGTGGGTCAAATGCACAAAAATGGTCTTTTGCGCAAAATGACCAACCGATGGGTAAAATAGGGAAAAAGGGGTTTATTATGTTAAAGCCACCACAAAATAGTTGTGGTGGAATATTTGTAGTAAATTAGACTTGAAATTTTGTAGCATCAAAAGTAAAGTACAAGTTCTAGACTAAAATGCGTAAATACCCTTAATGGGTCAAAATAGCACTTGAGCGTAAACGGGTTTTTATTATGTAAGAAACCCGTGATTTGAGATTAACATGATAGGAGACATTGAAACTATGAATTTCATAAGTTTAAAGATCAAATAAACATGTTTGATGATGAAATCATGAACGGGTCAAAATTTTGGTAAAAAGGGTAATAAGCCGAAGAGTTAAAAGTCTGAAATTTTATTATGTCGGATGTTAGATTTTGACTCCATAATGTGGAGAATCAAATTACAATCACGTAGGAAGAAACGGTAGGTCAAACGGACAAGCGGATTGAAAGATACGGAAGTTTTCGTGTCAATAAACGGAAAAATGGAAAGATTGAATGTAGGGACCACCGTAACTTACGGTGCCACCGTAAGTTACGGTGGAGCTGATTTGGTTACGGTGAGTGCCTACTGTGGTATGGTAGGAGAATTGTAATACAACGGCCACCGTAACTTACGGTGCCACCGTAAGTTACGGTGGAGGTCAGTTGGAGATCTTTGTTTTGGGATCAAGAGTTTAACGTTGGGATTCTTTTTCCTTCCTTTATCATTACCGGATTTGTTTAAACACATTTTAATCCCCATATGACTAAAGCATTTCATGTTTATGAAATGTAGGTACATTTTGGATGCCGAAAGACGATCAAGCTCTACGAAGAACCGAACACGATAAAGATTCATGCTTCCGCACATTGCCTTGTCGTAAATCTATACGACGAATCCGATCACGTTATGTCAAATAACTTATGATTTGTAAAAGTTTAAAAAAAAAGTGTTTTTATAGTATGTGCAGTCTTAACTACACATCTAATTGTTGGTATTTACATGTAAAACCGTTAAATAGAAACTAGGGTGTTACATTTTACAAGAAATCATTTTGTCACCAAGTTCATGTCTAAATATGGGGGTGATTCTTTTATGTAAACCCCTAATCACCTCCTACTTGTTAAACCATGTTTTTAATCATAAGTTAACAAGTTGCATATAATGATCAACAACATATTTCTAGTAATCAACAAGCAAGCATCAACATATACCAAACAACATCATACTAACAACACTTCATCATATTTCATCTTTATGTAAACCTTATGTTTTTTAGTTCATGATCTTTTAGTGTTCTTGTTATAATCAACCTACTACATATTTTAACCATTAAAGTAGGAGTAACAAGGTTAATCAAGGACTTACAACTAGCTCAAAGGCTAGGGAAGAACACTAGTGAAAAGATGATGAAAATGATGTGAGAAAAGCAAGTAAGTGAGCTCCTTGGTGATCCACAAGCTTCAAGCTTCACAAAGCATCTTCTAACACATGAATGGAGCTTGAAATTGGATGAACATGGTGATAATAAGGTGGTGGTGGTGGCGGTTATAAGTGAGCCGAGAGGGAAGAGGGAGAGTTGAGGGAGATGGTGTGTGAACTTGTGAAGATATGAGATGATATGGAGAGATCTTGTTTAGATATTCACCATTTTGAAGGTAAGTTGTTAAATATCGGTTCAATTTCAAGTATAAGGTTACTAGTATTAATTAGTAGATATTCTAGTGGGTGTTATGGTGTTCGGGGATCATGACTAGTCAAGAGATAATTAAACAATGTTTCTTGCAATATTTTGGTGTCCCGGGTAATGTCTGGTTGTTCGGTTAGATGCCGGTTCGTTAAAGTGCTAAGTTGTTTCGTTTAGTGTCTTTTATGTATCTTTTTGTAACACTTTTAATTCCCAACACTCAGGAAAGCATACAGGACTATTTAGTCAATTTTCTACACAAGACTAGTATGTTAACAAGCACATGTAAGAATGACGCAGTAATCAGAAAGCAGTTAAGTAATTCAGCACAGTCATCAAGCACTTTAATTAACATTAATTAATCGTACGGATACATATAATTATGAGGGTTGTCACAATACCTAAACAAGGAAACCTACGCCTCAGAATTCTAGAAGAAGCTCATAAGTCTATGTATACGTTACATCCTGGAAGTGATAAGATGTATCAAGATTTAAGAAAGAATTTCTGGTGGATAGGAATGAAAATAGATATAGCTAACTATGTTACTAAATGTTTAACTTGTTCACAAGTTAAAGCTGAGCATCAGAAACCCTCTGGGTTATTGCAACAGTTGGAAATGCCAATATGGAAATGGGAATTTATAACAATGGACTTTGTTACTAAATTACCCAAAACAAGAAAAGGAAATGATACAATCTTGGTGATTGTAGACAGATTAACCAAATCTGCTCATTTCTTACCAATGAAGGAAACTTTCAGTATGAAACAGTTAGCAAGCTATATGTAAATGAAATAGTTCCATTACATGGAATTCCTTTATCAATCGTATCTGATAGAGATAGCCGTTTTACTTCTCATTTTTGGACAAGTTTCCAAAAAGCAATGGGAACCAAGTTAAATCTAAGCACAGCTTATCATCCACAGATGGACGGACAAAGCGAAAGGACAATACAAACAATGGAAGATGTGCTTAGAGCCTGTGTGATTGATTTCGGAGGAAATAGGGATGACCATTTACCATTAATAGAATTTTCCTACAATAACAGTTATCATACAAGCATTTAATGCTGCACCATTTGAAGCACTTTATGGACGAAAGTGTAGAACTCCAGTCTGTTGGGCAGAAATTGGAGAAAAGCAATTATCTGGACCAGAAATAGTGCAAGAAACAACGGACAAGATAATTCAAGTCAAGGAAAGACTAGAAGCAGCACGAGATCGTCAAAAGAGTTATGCAGAGAACAGACGAAAACCCTTAGAATTCCAAGTAGGAGATAAAGTATTGTTAAAAGTCTCTCCTTGGAAAGGAGTAGTCAGATTCATTAAATGAGGAAAGCTAAACCCCAGATATGTTGGACCTTTTGAGATTATTAGAAGAATAGGATCTGTAGCCTATCAGCTACAACTGCCAAAGGAAATGGCAGGAATACATGATGTGTTTCATGTATGTAATCTCAAAAAGTGCTTAGCAGACGAATCATTAGTGATACCTCTTAAGGACATAGAGGTAAACGAGAAACTTAAGTTTGTAGAGAAACCCGTTCAGATTGAAGATAGAAAGATCAAGAACCTCAAACACAAGAGATTAGTTATGGTCAAAGTGTAATGGGATTCCAAGAGAGGACTAGAATACACTTGGGAACTCAACTCAGAAATGAAGAGGAAATACCCACCCCTGTTCCAGTAGACCTTGAGGACGAGATCTAAAACAAGATAGGGAGGATATAACAATCCTCCTAAATACATCCTAGAACCCTTAACGTGACCCTAGATGTCCTAAGATATACCCTGTGTGCGAGAAACGAGTCCAAAATACCCTTGTATTTGTAATAAACAACAAAAACCAAGTTTAGCAGTCGCTCGCGGGGCGCGACCAAGACCACCCTGGTCTGTCGTGGGCCGCGACTGCCTTGGTGTGTCAGACAAGGCATGCACCACGTGGCGTGTGACTCACCCAAGCTAGACCGATGACTGGTCAAAGCTATAAAGGACACATGTCTTCTCACGGGCCGCGAAGGCTTTAACCAAATCTCCCGCGGGGCGTGAGAGAGTGCCGGATCAGCCTATAAATAGAGGGCTTCGGCTCATTTGTTCAACCGTTCATTTTTCGATTTCTCTCTCAAACTTTCTAATAGTAAAAATTATACTCGGGCATAATACCCACTATAAAGCGAAGCACTGCCTCGTTGTAAGTATTATAACCCTGCTGTTACCCTACACGATCGATTTAGGGCTCCGTAATGTATGTCAGGGCTCTGCCTGACTCAGTCATTGGAGTTCTGTCTCGTGTTACACTCGATTAATCTAGGATTTCGTAATGCATGTCAAGGCTCTGCCTGACTCAGTCATTGGAATTCTGTCTCGAGTTGTACGGTTAATGTAATTTGGGTTATTTTACTAACACGTGTGCATTGTTTAATTTTAATAGATAATAACCAGAAGAATCAACAGGAAGCCTTAGTATTACCTAAGTAAACAATGTGAGTACATCTTCTTTTTGTCACCTTTTCATAAATTATTTTGTGAGTCTAAATGTTTTATCAAAACCTCAAATGTTTTAAATAAACACTTGGACAGTAAATTGAGTATTTGTGATTCTACCATTACTACCGGTAGGTTGGGGTTTTGTATACATTACTTGAAACTCGTTACTATTGGAATAGTAGCATGACCAACCAGTCATGGGAGACAATACTAGGAAAAAGGGTTAATTGGATAGATATAAGCAAATGTAATTGCGGATGCCCTCAATTCTGTAAAAGTGATAAAACAGTTTTGATTAAACTGATATGCACTCTCCATTATTTCTTGCTGATAAAATGTTTTAAAACGCGTTTCAGGTAACAAATTGTGAAAGCCAATAGAAGCTAGTTGGAGAGCATTGAAGGCTATAAAAGTTACCTAATTAAAGAAGAAGTTTTATTTTCAATAAATAGGGTTTATCCCATACAAAATTTATTGTCTAATGAACTTGTATTTTGTCCCAAAAGGATTATTAGTATTATAAAAATTTTGATGGTTTACTCTCATACAAATATATTTCCTAACTACGGTCCTGATGAAAGTTTTCCGCTGCTAAATTAATAAACACCGATACCACCTATCTGGATCTCGCGGCGCCCGCTGCCGGGTGTAACACCCCGAAAATGGGTTTGGTAATTAACCCACGTTAATACTAAAAGACGGGTAAAGTGCCGCTAGTAGTAAAAATAACCCGGTAAATATTTGGGATTTAATAAGAAATCCTAATATTAGATACAAGCGAAACAAAGTTTTGATGAATTGAGTTTATAAGAGCCCGAGTTAACGGGACTTAAAATACTACGAATTATAACTCCCGGAACCCACCAAGTAACTAGGAGTATTAACCTAGTTAGATAATGTCTTGACATTTATAGAACAAATATGGTTAAGATATCCTTTAAATAATTTGTGTGGAGTTGAGGGACCAAAATGGGATAACCTGAAAATGGTTTTAATTAAACTAAACAAAATAACACAACACACACACAAGTGTGTGTGGTGCGTGTTCTGGTCGACCAAGAAAAGGCTCCCAGGAGCCAAGAACCCTAACTCAACAAGATCCAGCAAATTGAAGGTCAAATTTAGCCCAAATCGGATGCATGAACACATATAAATGATCAACTAGTCGTGGGGATCACAAGGTATGTCGAATTTTCAGATTTGGTGATACTTTGAGATTATGATGAACAATCATAATCGAGATTTTGGAATGAATGTTGAATCTATGAGTGTTATTGTGATTATATCTTGGTTTAGAAACAAACCCTAGTAGAAATCTTGATGAATTGTTGTCAAACTAGGGATTTGATAATTACCCTATTATGAGCTAAGTGGGTTTTGGTTGAATTGATGAAATTGATGTTCAAATGGTGTTTATAAACATCATACTAACTCATATGAATGAACTACTTGAACAAATTAGAGATTTTGTTAAGAGTTCATAAGTAATTAGAAGTGGGTTTTGTTAGATATGATGAATCATGAAGAACTTGAAGTAATATCACTTGTATGTGATTAACAAGTAAACTAGGAAGTGGGTTTTTATGTAATAGTAAAGATGATGATAAGTTCATGTTTAAAATCATCATAATGGATAATAGAAACAAGGCACTCAAACAAATTAAGTGATTTGGGAACTTGTTCATACATGATTGAAATGGGTTTGAATGTTATGATGAAATTTGGTAGCCATGTTCATATAACTAAGTGTATAAGATCATGTTAGCTACCAATTGATAGATAGAACTTGAATGTGCATTTAATATGCTAAGGGGCGTTTGACTTTTAGTAGTCAAACCGACCATTAATAAGATCGAATGGTAATTGTGATAGAAAATATGTAAGATGGAATAGTCATAATTAATGATGACTAATATAACCGTCTTACAAATTATGATGATAGTTTGACGCTTGACAAGCTAGGTGGAGGCTTGGAAAGGAAGCGGGTCAAACGAAGCAAGAATGGCGGAAAAGCATAATTCGGATGCAAGGTAAGTATATCTTACACTAGTCATATATTTATAATATTCTTTCGTCGTATTAGTTACGAAAAAATAAAAATACCTAATTGAGATATGATGATCCGACGTGTGGTCGTACGGAACAAGATAATCAAGTATGACAAGAAAACACAATGATGGCCAAAAATGAGTTAAACCGGTAATTCGATCATATTATGACGAATGAAGCATGTACTTTTAATGGTTATCATATAAGTTAAATCATAATAACCATTAAGGGTAGAATGGTAATTTTGACAATTTGACAATGGTAATTGGTCATTTAGACCAAACGGGTCAAAAGGTGAAATTATCACCCTTTGACAATATCGACTAATGGGTTGTCAAGTTGCATGATTTTTTTTTAGAATAAATAGCACATGGATGCTTACATCGCTATCACTTAGTAGCAACTAAGGAAAGGTATTGAAACGGGTCGATATATTGATCCGAGCCAGGTATGTATAATAATACAATACACCATGTAGAATTTGGAGTTTTATAACAGTTAGACAAGGTTAAAATAAGATATTCGGTTATCTTTTAGGTAAGCGAATAAATTGAGTTATGATTATGGTGTTTTAGAAACATATTGGTTTCTAAACAAGAATATGGTTAAAAGGTCGGACTTTGGGGTTCAAACAAGCACTAATAGTCCTTCGTCGTAAAAGAATGACTAAAATCGACCAAAACGCCCTTGTAGGCTAAATGGAACAAATGACCCATAGAGGTTGTTTGGAAACGAGTTTTATGACTAGGTAAATATTTAGAATAAGTATAGAAGTTGAAAGATGTGATATGTTAGTCACATAGCTCTATTTGAGTCTTGCCGTAAAATAGCAATCCGAAGGGTAAAACTCGGAACATATAGACATACACATTTAAATCCACACACATATAGTTGTAGTGGAAGATTTCTTGATAAGAAATGTAGGAATAAGATGCTAGAAAAGAAGGAAGGTGATTTCAAGCTTTAAAGTGCTTAAATACCCTTAACGGGTCAAAATAAGCATACGAGCGAAAACGTGATTAAACGGTGTAATAAACCTATGATTAGAACCTAATATAGTAGGTAACATTAATTTGAAGAAGTGTAGGTGAGGTAGGAATCAAACGAATATGTTCGTTTGATAAAATGCATAAACGGGTCAAAAGTGGGAAATAAGGCGATAAGCCGAAGACTTAAAAGTCTGAAATTTTATTATGTAGAATTTTGGATTTTAACTCCACAAGATGGAGAATTAAATTACGGACGCGTAGGAAAAAGAATCGGGTAAAACGGATCAATAACGAAGAAGTTATGGCCGTTTCCGTAAAAACTGGCATAGCTGAACTGAGCTGTAGACCTGCTGATGCAGGGGCCACCGTAAATTACGGTGTCCACCGTAATTTACGGTGGAGTTGAAAGGCTTTACGGTGGACCTCTTCTGATTTACGGTGGAGGCCAGATTGATAATCTTGTTTTGGTGATCAATTGTTACTTGGACTCGTTTAGACACGTTTTAAACCCCCGTAAGACTAATGTATTTCATGTTTATGAAATGTAGGTATATTTTGGATGCCGAAAGACGATCAAGCTCAACGAAGAACCGAACACGATAAATATACACGCTTCCGCACTTTGTCACGTTGTAAATTTTAAACAACGAATTTCGATCACGTTATGTAGAATAAATTATAAATTGTAAAAGTTTTTAATAAACCCGTATTTCCAAATGTTTATGTAATCTTAGTTACATGGTTGTTTTACGTAAAATTTACGTTAAACCTTGATTTATAAGAACGGGTGTTACAAGTTGGTATCAGAGCCTTGGTTTAAGAGATTCAAGTATGGTGGGGAGAAACCGTGCTTGGACTTAAACCTTATGCTCTTAATAAAGATTGGTGTTCGGTTCGAAGCTTGATCGCAAATCCGGTAAGTACAAGTACGTTATTAGTTAGTATGCTTAAGTGTTATAAACAACACATAGAGCTATCGTGTGGTATACGTTACCCCAATTTAAATGATTGTTAGGGTTGACGAAAATACGCGCGTTGACGTGTATAGTAGAAAATGCCTTGTATTATAATACGGGCGATTATTGAAGTTGACTTTACTAACTTTTGTGAATGTTTTAAATGAAGGACACTCGCGTTTGAAGACGACGAGAGTCAAACAAATTATGGATATGATGATGGAACGGTCCGGGGTACGACAGAAAGAGCATACTCATTAAGGACCAAAATCGCGTAACGGTCGCGAACAAGACTAATGACAAGAGAAGCCCGTTAGGGCAAGCATCACCAGGTGCACACTTTTAAATTTAATCGCACGGGTCGTTATATGCAACAAACACGTAAGTAATAACGGTTGCATACACATATGACAGAACTTGGAAAACCTGATTTCCAAGAGAAATTTAATAGGAAATGTGTTATTCACAATGATGAATAACAAATGAATAACAAGACTTGTTTATATAGAAACTTGGACGAGAGTGATCATCCAAGCAAGTATTCTCAATACAAATCCTATTGAGAAAATTTATGATCACATCAATGAATGCGAATAAATGTTCATGAAAAGGGACATTGTACATGATCAAGGATAAACGATTAAAACTAATAATTGTTAACTAACAATTAAATAGAGTTTTACCAAATGAAACCATAAAAATGAAACCATAAACATGGAGACAATTTGAGGAGTTACTTACATGGGACGTGATGTGGTAATTATAATAAGGTCACGCGTACCACGTGTTGATCGCTTACTCTGGCCAAGTAAGTAGTGAACACATGATAGCATGAGCTTCTTATAATGAGCGCAGTTATGTCCGATGTGGTAATGGCGGGGTGAATGGGACTAATTAAAAAGTACCCAAATGAAGCAGATAAGCAAGATATTTGAAAATAATGTAAACGCACAAGCGAGTGACAGGAGCGTGTTACATTAGGATAATGAGCCCGAGTGAAGGGACAAACAAGCATGTAAAATGATTTAGACAAGTATTGGGAGGGAGTGTACTTACACTCGAACCCATAAAACGCAAGCATGTAAAATGATTTAGACAAGTATTGGGAGGGAGTGTACTTACACTCGAACCCATAAAACGCAAGCATGTAAAATGATTTAGACAAGTATTGGGAGGGAGTGTACTTGCACTCGAACCCAGAAAATGCAAACATGAAAAATGATTTAGACAAGCAATGGGAGGGAGTGTACTTACACTCGAACCCGGAAAATGCAAATATGTCCCTTAACGGGTCATTTTTGTAAAACGTCGAACTTAAAGACAAAGTCAGAATATAAAAATGAAACGAGATCTTAATGCATACCGGGAGGATTGCAATAATAACGAATTCGGTAAAACACCCGGTTGATGGGTAAGAATTAAACACATGCGTAAACCGAGAAACGAGAACACGAATTTAAAGTCAAAAGACTCGGATTATGAGTTATGGACTAAAACGACCCACGGGTCATGATTAGAAAGAAGTTATAAGGACTTCGCCTTAAAGAGGTGAATGTCTAATCAAAAATAGCCCATAAGGCTAAGTGATAAAACCTACGGGTTAGATGGAATAAAGCGAGGAAATCAGTTAAGAATCCCCGCATACAAAAACTAAGACTGTAAAGGATTAAATTACGGACTGTCAATATCCCAGTATGGATGATTGACACAAGTTAAAGAAAAGATCCTAAAACTAAAACTTCGGTTTTAGTAAGAAGTAATGTTTTTACAAACATAAATTCTGATAGGAATTTAAATAATAAGCATGAAAGATACAAGTCTTGACACTGATAGGCGCAAGATGATATATTCGAAAAGTGATATTCTCAAAAATGAAAGGTTGATACAAATTAAACATGATGTGACACGATCACGGTTAGGAAATGTAATGTGAAGTAAAATCACATTATAACCAAGCGAGTGATAAAAGTAACTGAACTAATAAGACTAGTTAATGAGACCGGTTAAGGTCACCAATTCAAATCAAGAAATTTGGTTTGCTTGTAAGCGGTAGGTTCGGTATAGCTGAACCGAATAGATAAATTGAAAACAAAAGAATTTGTTGCTAAAAGTGAAAGATTTCACTAAAGATCTTAAACGGGTCAAATTAACGGATTCATAAGGAATTCGATGGTATATGAAAGCGATGGGTATCGCTAAGTTAACTGAACTAGTGGAAATAACGGGACTACGTTATTTAGAAGTTACATTATATCATATGACATACGTAGAGGTCCTGTAACCAAAAAGACATTACCATAATTTTTCTGGTAATGATAACAATTGGTTAAAGTAGGAGTAATGCTTAAGAGATTATTCAAGTCAAACGCATTGGGTTTAGAAACTCAATGAACTAGATAAGCAAGGTTTCGAGGACGAAACCTCTTTAAGGGGGGTAGACTTGTAACACCCCGAAAATGGGTTTGGTAATTAACCCACGTTAATACTAAAAGACGGGTAAAGTGCCGCTAGTAGTAAAAATAACCCGGTAAATATTTGGGATTTAATAAGAAATCCTAATATTAGATACAAGCGAAACAAAGTTTTGATGAATTGAGTTTATAAGAGCCCGAGTTAACGGGACTTAAAATACTACGAATTATAACTCCCGGAACCCACCAAGTAACTAGGAGTATTAACCTAGTTAGATAATGTCTTGACATTTATAGAACAAATATGGTTAAGATATCCTTTAAATAATTTGTGTGGAGTTGAGGGACCAAAATGGGATAACCTGAAAATGGTTTTAATTAAACTAAACAAAATAACACAACACACACACAAGTGTGTGTGGTGCGTGTTCTGGTCGACCAAGAAAAGGCTCCCAGGAGCCAAGAACCCTAACTCAACAAGATCCAACAAATTGAAGGTCAAATTTAGCCCAAATCGGATGCATGAACACATATAAATGATCAACTAGTCGTGGGGATCACAAGGTATGTCGAATTTTCAGATTTGGTGATACTTTGAGATTATGATGAACAATCATAATCGAGATTTTGGAATGAATGTTGAATCTATGAGTGTTATTGTGATTATATCTTGGTTTAGAAACAAACCCTAGTAGAAATCTTGATGAATTGTTGTCAAACTAGGGATTTGATAATTACCCTATTATGAGCTAAGTGGGTTTTGGTTGAATTGATGAAATTGATGTTCAAATGGTGTTTATAAACATCATACTAACTCATATGAATGAACTACTTGAACAAATTAGAGATTTTGTTAAAAGTTCATAAGTAATTAGAAGTGGGTTTTGTTAGATATGATGAATCATGAAGAACTTGAAGTAATATCACTTGTATGTGATTAACAAGTAAACTAGGAAGTGGGTTTTTATGTAATAGTAAAGATGATGATAAGTTCATGTTTAAAATCATCATAATGGATAATAGAAACAAGGCACTCAAACAAATTAAGTGATTTGGGAACTTGTTCATACATGATTGAAATGGGTTTGAATGTTATGATGAAATTTGGTAGCCATGTTCATATAACTAAGTGTATAAGATCATGTTAGCTACCAATTGATAGATAGAACTTGAATGTGCATTTAATATGCTAAGGGGCGTTTGACTTTTAGTAGTCAAACCGACCATTAATAAGATCGAATGGTAATTGTGATAGAAAATATGTAAGATGGAATAGTCATAATTAATGATGACTAATATAACCGTCTTACAAATTATGATGATAGTTTGACGCTTGACAAGCTAGGTGGAGGCTTGGAAAGGAAGCGGGTCAAACGAAGCAAGAATGGCGGAAAAGCATAATTCGGATGCAAGGTAAGTATATCTTACACTAGTCATATATTTATAATATTCTTTCGTCGTATTAGTTACGAAAAAATAAAAATACCTAATTGAGATATGATGATCCGACGTGTGGTCGTACGGAACAAGATAATCAAGTATGACAAGAAAACACAATGATGGCCAAAAATGAGTTAAACCGGTAATTCGATCATATTATGACGAATGAAGCATGTACTTTTAATGGTTATCATATAAGTTAAATCATAATAACCATTAAGGGTAGAATGGTAATTTTGACAATTTGACAATGGTAATTGGTCATTTAGACCAAACGGGTCAAAAGGTGAAATTATCACCCTTTGACAATATCGACTAATGGGTTGTCAAGTTGCATGATTTTTTTTTAGAATAAATAGCACATGGATGCTTACATCGCTATCACTTAGTAGCAACTAAGGAAAGGTATTGAAACGGGTCGATATATTGATCCGAGCCAGGTATGTATAATAATACAATACACCATGTAGAATTTGGAGTTTTATAACAGTTAGACAAGGTTAAAATAAGATATTCGGTTATCTTTTAGGTAAGCGAATAAATTGAGTTATGATTATGGTGTTTTAGAAACATATTGGTTTCTAAACAAGAATATGGTTAAAAGGTCGGACTTTGGGGTTCAAACAAGCACTAATAGTCCTTCGTCGTAAAAGAATGACTAAAATCGACCAAAACGCCCTTGTAGGCTAAATGGAACAAATGACCCATAGAGGTTGTTTGGAAACGAGTTTTATGACTAGGTAAATATTTAGAATAAGTATAGAAGTTGAAAGATGTGATATGTTAGTCACATAGCTCTATTTGAGTCTTGCCGTAAAATAGCAATCCGAAGGGTAAAACTCGGAACATATAGACATACACATTTAAATCCACACACATATAGTTGTAGTGGAAGATTTCTTGATAAGAAATGTAGGAATAAGATGCTAGAAAAGAAGGAAGGTGATTTCAAGCTTTAAAGTGCTTAAATACCCTTAACGGGTCAAAATAAGCATACGAGCGAAAACGTGATTAAACGGTGTAATAAACCTATGATTAGAACCTAATATAGTAGGTAACATTAATTTGAAGAAGTGTAGGTGAGGTAGGAATCAAACGAATATGTTCGTTTGATAAAATGCATAAACGGGTCAAAAGTGGGAAATAAGGCGATAAGCCGAAGACTTAAAAGTCTGAAATTTTATTATGTAGAATTTTGGATTTTAACTCCACAAGATGGAGAATTAAATTACGGACGCGTAGGAAAAAGAATCGGGTAAAACGGATCAATAACGAAGAAGTTATGGCCGTTTCCGTAAAAACTGGCATAGCTGAACTGAGCTGTAGACCTGCTGATGCAGGGGCCACCGTAAATTACGGTGTCCACCGTAATTTACGGTGGAGTTGAAAGGCTTTACGGTGGACCTCTTCTGATTTACGGTGGAGGCCAGATTGATAATCTTGTTTTGGTGATCAATTGTTACTTGGACTCGTTTAGACACGTTTTAAACCCCCGTAAGACTAATGTATTTCATGTTTATGAAATGTAGGTATATTTTGGATGCCGAAAGACGATCAAGCTCAACGAAGAACCGAACACGATAAATATACACGCTTCCGCACTTTGTCACGTTGTAAATTTTAAACAACGAATTTCGATCACGTTATGTAGAATAAATTATAAATTGTAAAAGTTTTTAATAAACCCGTATTTCCAAATGTTTATGTAATCTTAGTTACATGGTTGTTTTACGTAAAATTTACGTTAAACCTTGATTTATAAGAATGGGTGTTACACCGGGGTAGGGGTCGGGGGTTGCGACATTAGGACATAAGTTTACGGCAAATCTACTACCTATGAATCTAGCTGGATTCGATGTAGTATTAGGAATGGATTGGTTAGTAGCTAACCATGCTCGAATCCTATGTGATCAAAATTCTATTGAGATTCGTACGCCAACAGGATAGATGATTCTTATACGAGGAGATAAGCCGACCAAGCCAACAAAATTCATCTCAGTGATGAAAGCTACAAGTTATGCCCGGAAGCAAGGCATAGTGTATATGGTCTTAGTGATCATTAACACCAGAAGTAAGGAACTGAATGAAATTCCGGTAGTATTGGAATATCCCGATGTTTTTCCAAAAACCTGGACTACAGCCTGACCGACAAGTAGAGTTCAGAATTCATCTGATACCTGGAACTGCACCAGTCGCTAAAGCACCTTACCATTTTAGCACCAACGGAGATGCTAAAATTAAAGAAGTAATTAGATGAATTGCTAGAAAAAGGATCCATACAACCAAGTTCGTCCACTTGGGGAGCACCTGGGTTGTTTGTTAAGAAGAAAGATGGGTCGCTGTGTATGTGTATCGATAATAGCGAATTAAATAAAGTTACAATTAAGAATCGATACACATTACCTAGGATTGCTGATCTATTTGATCAACTTCAAGAAGCTCGATATTTCTCTAAGATTGATTTATGCTCCGGATATCATCAGCTGAAAGTACATGAAGAGAACATTCCTAAAACTGTTTTCAGAACTAATACGGTACTTTGTTCGATCAATTGAAACCGATCCAATGGATGTTTAAGTGTGGCCCGAATACGGCTATACTTTGTCATTCGTTGTGGGTTTTGATCTCATGAAAATCGTTAAAGTTGAATTGAGTTAATACACTAATACGTGTGCATTATATGTCTAATTAGGAATACAAGCATTATACCAGCAGGCT